>CM023099.1:17225947-17537460 GCA_013103745.1 Gardenia jasminoides
TCATTACTTCGTTCAGTTTACGTATTGCTAGTTGTTCTTGTGTACCTCTAACACCACAACGGTGCAGGGATCAAGCTAGCCTTCAAAGGAATTTTAGCTTGAGACTTGAAGGAGGGAGGCAGGTGAGAAATTGAGGAAAAAGGAATAAAATCAGGCTGTGATATTAAGAAGAGAAAACAAGTGAGTGATAGCCAAATGTGTATTGAGCGTTGGAGGTGTGCTGAGATCACTTGTTTTCCACTCTTCCTAACAACTTTGTTGCCTAGTGTTTTTATTAAATTTTTTTACAGGTTTCGCGTGTTCATATGCCACCTGGGACTTGGCTCTAAGTGGGGAGTATTTCAGAAGCTGATTGTGACATGATTGGGCTCATATTAGTTGAACCATAAGTCATGGATGTGTAACTTCTTCTAGCCAACCACTTGTGTTCTTGGTTCTGCGGTTTGTTCTTGACAACCACTGGTTGAAAGGGAAGTTCATAATCAAATTTTCATCTTTTGGGTGATGAAGTTTGTTCTTGCAATGCATGCATACTTGTGTGAACATGATTGCATGTAACTCTCTTATGTAACCTACATTCTAGTCCTTTTGGTCAATACCTTTACAATCCTTATCTCTTTGCATGTTTCCAAGCATATTTCCATTCTTGTGCAGGTCCTTATCGCACCTTTCCATTTGCTTTATTCGTTTGTGTTAGATGTCCCTAAAAACATTCGGTATGCATTCTTTGACATTGGCCTTGATTTGTTGCCTCCTTATGCTAATCTGATTTTTTGTGGACCATTGTTGTCACAGCATCCTTATCTTATGCTGTTTTTGGTTTCGACTTTCCATTGGGATACCAAGTATCATTTATTCTTTTGGTTTCTTTCTTTTTGTTGATCGGCATTACCAAGGGAGCATCTTCACATGCATTTGATTAGAAGGTTGATCTCTCAGAGGAGGAATGACCGCAGTCAAAGAGTTCATAAGGCAAGGTCGAGGAGTTGGGTCCATGTGTGCTCGACCATTTCTTTGCCAAATTCATTTGGGACCAATGAACAAGTTGAAGAACAAGGCATTTGGAAGTCAAGAATCGAATTCAGTTTAGCGTCAAGTCTTGCGTTTGTTAGACCGAGAAGACTTGCGCGGTTAACCCATTAGACGCGTCTTACTAGCGAGTCTTCTAATCCATCTGTTTGCTTGCCGCAGGTCTTTGTAAAGGCGTGGGCCGCATACCCAGCAAAATTTCGGGGAAGTCTTCACGCCTACTTCAAGTCTTCAAGTCATTTTGTGTTTAATTATCAGGCTTGATTATACAAGCTTAAATTACTAGTTAAGCCTTAAATATATAATAACTAAATTTATTGAGTATGTTATTTAATTAAATAAAACTGGTCATATTGATATGTGTTATAGCAACTAGGGTCAAGTTAATTGGGGTTTAGTTGGTTCACTTGGGTGGGTCAACTAGGGTTAGGTTGTGTATTAGTTTTCCAATTCAAGTGGGGTTTCAGTTTTTTTGTCTCATTGTGTAGGGCTATAAATAGCCCTTTTTGGTTTAAGAGAGTATTAACAAGTTTTATCAAAAGAATTTTGACAAAGCGTGTGTTTGCAACCCTGCTCTAAAGATCTTTTTTCTTGAATACTTAGAAGAAGATTAGCTTGAGGTGTTCTTGAGCTTATCAATCAGAATCCACATTTGATTGTGGCATCATCTACCCTAAATCGCAGTTCACTAAATCAACAATGGTGGGTTTGAGGTAAGTTCCTGGGTTCACGATTCCTTAGTTGGAAATTCTGGATTTTCCGCACCTTAACTTGATTCTTAGAGTCTAGATCCCAGTGGACAGTTCAATTCCCAGGTGGGTTAACAGATTTATCGAAACTGGTGGCGGTAAGTATATCACTTTTCCCTTGTTTATTTTTCAAAACGTTCTGTTACCTGCCCTTGTCTTGGAGTCTTTTTTTTCTCCTTTAGTTTTCCTTGTTATTCTCCACTAGAGGTTTTGTCTTGTGAGTTGTTTGCTGTCCAACTTTAGTTGGTTTTCTTTTGTGTAAATTCTGTTTGTTGTTCATCTGCATTTATTGACATGATTACCATTCTTTCTATTTGGTCTGCTGATAAAGAGAAAAAAAAAAAATGAAAACATATAAACGAAAAGAAACTATACAAACTTCTGGAAAATCATCTTGAATACGAAAAGCAGTTTGTGTATTCGTTATCTTGCCCAATTGTTTGGGCTGAATTTTTTCTCTCCATTGTGTGTTCAAAGCGTCGAAATGTCTTGAGGGTTTGCATTTTAAAACCTACAGATTCTTTTGCAGTTTCTTAGACAAGCAAAAGGTTCTTGAATCACAGAAACAGGAAGCCAGAAACAGCCATGTTCTTATATAAGGTGATTTGATCCCCTAGCAATCTTGCTGATCGAACTGCACTGAGCAGCCTTGTGCAAGGAAGGAAACGGAAAATCCTATCAGAGCGGTTCCTTGGCCAGACGTCGGGATCGTGGAAAGAGCACTCGGTTATGCCACTGATGCTTGACCGAATCACTTGGAGGTTTCTAAATAATGGACGAATCCCTTTCTTGTTTCAGAAACCAACTGCGCTTCTAATAATCAATTTTAGAAACAAATCTGAATTAACCACCGACTTGCTCTTATTACACTTAGATTCTTGGAGTCCACGAAGTCAATAAAACAATATCCAACACACTTGCTTAGAAGCGACTACACAACACAGACATAAATTTGACTATTTCATTTGTTTTCTTATGTTTTTTATCAATTATTGTTTGGTTATTTGTGCGGTATTCTAGCATTTTTCTTATTTTTTGTAGGTTTTCAAAAAAAAAAAAAAAAAAAAAAAAAAAGATCAGGATATTCTTGTTCAGCAATAATCAAATAGCAGTCTTAACTTCTTTCTCTGTTTCATGTTTTCTCTTTGGCCTCCAAAATAAATAGTTTAGTTAATGCCAATTCTGATCTGAACTGTCAACATATCAATGATCCAAGGTCTTAGAAAAACCCTCAGTATAATATGGTGGGTTGAATACCTACAAAATGCTATGGTGGGTTTCAAAAAGGCTATCAGAGAAAGAAGGCTTAAAGAATCAAGGTTTGCCAGGTTTTCCTGATTTTGGTGGTCCACCAGGTCTCTTCCAGCAGAACCCGTCTCTCAGGCATGGTTCAGGAAGACTGTATAGAAATCGTTTGGTGGTCCCAGCTGATCTTTATTGGCCCTTCATTGTGCATATGGTTATAACGATGAACAGGAACTAATTTAATTTGTTGCTGGATAGTCAGGACATTGTCTTAGCGTTTGTTATATGCCTTGGTGTTCTAGGAGGGATTTCGTGCTTGGAAAAATATTCTTCCGCGTTTGGGTGTGCTGAAGACTGGGATGTGCGCGAGTCATCCGCGTTTCCTCTTTGCGGATGGACATCATGACTGCAGTTCTTTACAGAGCAGGTCGTCATTCCAACGTGAATGGATATTCCTTTTTTTTATGCGTGATGGCAATTGTGCGGTTTACCAAACTGGGTTTGGTGGTTTGTTGGATAATGATACTATTGTATAATAGACAACCTGAAGATTTGAGCTTTTCTTATGCAGGCGTGGCGGAAGCTGGCTCTTCTGATCTTCTAAGATGAGGCGCGCGCCATTTATTACATTTGCGTCAGCGTTTCCTTCTGTTTGCGCGGCAGGTTCAGATTCTACTCCGCTTTGATGCCTCTTTTCTGTACATTTGAAGGCTATCTCTTTGGATGGACATGCTGGTTTGGGACATCCATCAGGAGTTCAGTGGAACTTTCTTCTCACACTTCAGCCCATGCGGTTTCCGGACGACAACGGCGCATTTGGCTGGTTGTATTAGACGCGGTTGCCGGGTTTGCGTTCGATGTCAATTGACTGCCAAAAGTCCTTGTTTATTCTAGAAAATGTAATGGTTAGGTGTCATTATCTAGAATCATACCTGATAAACCGTGGGTTTTATTCACTTGTGCGTACCCCATGATGCTATGTTTACTTGCTTTCAGGATCTTCACCGCGTCGTCCTGTTATGTGTTTACGCGTTTTGCTCATGTTCCACCTTTGGTATCATCCCAGTGTTTGTGTGTGGAAATGTATTGTGGTCATGGTGCAGCCTGGACTGTGGCCTTTTGGGTTCACTAATGTTGGGTGAGGAATTTTGGGCAGAGACTGGTCTTTAGACCCTTAATGGATGTGCAGGCAGGTACAGACTACTACACTTTTCTGGGAGTTTAAAAACTTGTTTTCTCACTATTCTTGAAACATCTCATTTTGGGATATGCTGGAATGAAACCCTTGTAGTTAGGAGCAAGATTGGGAAAAGAAGCTGAGGTATTAATATACTTTATTACCCATGAAAGAAGATTAAAGTCTGAATTTGGTCCGTTGATTGCATTGTATCTTGGACATGGCCATTGGCCCCAATGCCTACGTTCAGTGAATATTTAAAATCAAGTTTCGCCTTCCCACTAACTTTATGAGACAAGAATTCAAAACCGTTTTTTTTTAAATTGCATCTTTAAGAATTCAGTTCTGCAGGGTCTTTCAAAATAATCTTCTACCCTGGGTATTTAGTAGGCTCTTTGAAATACTATTATTTAATGTAGTCTTTTTTTAGTTTAAATATTTTTAGTGACCTCCCTGGGGGGATCAAAATTTAGGATGACTTTGACTAATGGCAGTCAATTCAATCAATCTCAAGACATTTTCCTATAGATCAACATTGGTTTGTTTTGCATCCATATGTCTTAATCAGGTGAAGTTAGGTGGGAAATTTTTAACTAAATCGCACCGTACAGCTTTGGCTGGGTTGAGGGTTGCCAGGGCAGGCAATGATCCTTCCAACTTCTTGGCCTTGAACCTTTTTCCTCTGGTTTTCTCAAGAGACACGGTGTCTAAAAGGGTTTCTTAGTTTTATTTCATTAATTAAAGGCACTTTTTAGCAGGTATACCAGCTTTCCATACCAAGTATGGCGACTCAAGGCTTACAAGCCCTTTTCTAGACTTTTTGTTTTAGGTTAAATCGTGCTTGTTTGTAGTCCATTGTTTCTTTTCAAAGGAGAATTCAGTGCTGGAAAAAAATGACATTAGGCCCTCGCGGTTTTCAGAGGGATTCTAGGCATGATTTAGTTGATATTTAGTTTTCTTTCTTATATATCACATTTGGATGTTTTTGATTTTACATTCCTTTTTCTTTTTTTCTAGAGGGTTTTAAGACGTCACTCACCCACCTGTAATTTTGGCAGTGAATGATGTGTTTGTGAGTACTGCCTTCCCACGCCTTACATTTTAGGGTGGGTGTGCCTCCACCTAAACCTAGAAAAAATATTTGGTATTTAGATCTCACCAAAGGGAATCACTTTCCTTACATTACATATGTATTTTGGCCAGCCACTGGTGGCTTGTGCCTCCCCTCTTCCCTAATAGAGATTGGATCGATCAGACATGTAGCGTGCTTTTGGCATGCTTAATCTCTAGAGGATCATTTCAAGGCATTTGGATTGTGTGCACTGATTCTGTTGGTTTGAGACTATAATATGGTCAGATGCATTGGTAGAGAACAACCTCATGCATCCTTGTTTAAAATTACCTAGGAATCACCACTTGACCAAGGATCACTAGGCAGTTCACCCTATGCACATTTTTGTGCAATTTTATGGTGTTATGGTATCTGTGGATAAACTAACTTTTTTGTGTGCTTTTTCTTGCATTTTACGGCTACAGGGAATGAGATTCTTTTCTGCAGACAAACCCAGCATCCTTCCTAGATGAGCTATTAGTTTGAATTTATGTTTTGCCATTTAAGTTGTACATTGCATGCTTTTTAAAACTTGCCCCAAACTTCAAATGGGGCTTCCCCAGGCCATGTTTCATTTTGCACTTACTTTAATGAAATATATCTCCAAAGGTGGTGCACACAAAGGTAGATTCCGATCCCTTCTGGTGGCCTTCCAGAATGTGGGTACCAGAATGTAAAACCTCAATAATCATTTTTGTACATCTAACCAAAGGTTTAGTTAAAATTATTGCATAGGACACTAAACCGAGAAAAAAATGGCTAATTTCACCATTTGTTGGGGCAAACTGTAAGCAGTTTTATCAGGCCCAGTACTTGATTTTTAGAAGACTTATGAAGCGTGCAAAATAAGGAGGTAGTTGTGGGTTTACAGGCAATGAACCCGGTGCGACTTTTGTTGGCTTCTCAAAATCCGATAAGAATACATTTGAATTAGATCAATGTTTCACTCAAGAATCAAAGGCTGCACCCTATAATTCAAAGGGTGTCTGTAAAGGCAGGCCAACCACTCTGCACCCACATGGGAAGTTCTAAGGTAATAATCCATTGGGTTTGCATTCCTCTGGTGCCTCAAA
The DNA here is from genome assembly GCA_013103745.1 of Gardenia jasminoides. NCBI lineage: Eukaryota > Viridiplantae > Streptophyta > Magnoliopsida > Gentianales > Rubiaceae > Gardenia > Gardenia jasminoides. The sequence goes on from CM023099.1 coordinate 17,232,332, forward strand.
TTATCAGGCTCACTGGGTGTGTCTCAGATTGTTTGCTAATGCTCAGGAGAGAATTCAGGACCTCAGGTGCATGGGAGGTTGCATTTTCATTCTAGGGCATTTATAGCACATAGGGGCTCCCTTAGGACATGCATGCAGTCGCTTTGCTAACTCAAAGTTTTTTTTCCTTTTCCCCTCGCATTAAGTATGGACCCAGGCCAGGAAAAAAACCGTTTTACTGATCTAACAGGGTTTGAGGTCAGAAGTGTTATTTGATTTGCTGGTGGTAAAATCACAAATACAAATATATGGAGGGGTATTTGGGAAACTTCGGCTGGAAACATCATGAAATAGTTAATACAAAAATATTAACAAATAGAAATAAAATAAAAATTTGAACTTTTCTGAGTGTATTTTTTGAACTTACTGGATCAAACAACACATCTTTAAGAATTTGCCCTTATAAAATTGGCTTTCGTTAGCTTTTTTCCTTGAGCAATAATTATTGCATATGTAATAATAAAGAAGACAAGTGTTTGAGATACAAGTGCATCATATTTTACAGAGTCCCTCTTGTATCACGGTGGTATTCATGGTGAATAAAGGAAATTAGAGGAACAAATTTCGCAGGATCAAAGATCAAAGCATGAATAAAATCAATAACACTACATTTCAAGATGATGGCATGGCCCTATATCAATTCGAAGGGCCTTGACTCTAATAGCTAGTCTTGGATTACCTTTCAAAAAAAATTTTGAAGGAAAATTGAGAAAATTTCTCAAGGAAAATTATAACAAACAAAGAAAATTTGAAAAAAAAAAGAAGAAAAGAAAAAAAAAAAAGAAGAGAAAATTTTTAATAAACCCATTGAAACAATGTTTTATTTGGTCAGGGTTGGGAACTTGGGACATTTACCATTCGAGAGCAAATTTATTGGATAAAATTAGACAAATTCTCAATGTAACTAAATTGGGACATTCTTTTAAGCGAGAAAGGTGGTTGATAAGACAATACTTGGAAAATTGAAAAAAAAAATTTTGACAAGTGTGGGAGGTTGGCGATGGACTAGTCAAGCGTTTCACTGTGATTTCTTTACCTGGTCATATCTCTCAGTACTTGTGAGGGTTGCATTGGCGGCTGGAATAGTCGGCGTTTAGGTCCTCGTTTCTGAGTCATATCTTGGGTGTAGCAGCGGGAGTCTTGCGTGGATTGTTCCGCGTTTTCCTGCACTGACTTCTTTGCATTTTCATATTTACTAAGAAAAACCGCCGTGTCGATTACCTTGTACTCAGCAGCTTCATCCCGCTTTTCCTATCGACAAAGTTTCGTGTTCATATGGTAGCGGGACACATGCTAGCCAATTAGTCCGTCTGGTCAGCGTTTCCATTTCCCGAGCTCAAAAGCGTAGAAGCTTCGGCGTCTTCTTCCCAGACTTTTCATTTTCTCTCCCATAGCTTCACCCCAAATCCTCAGGTCATTTTTTTCTTCCATAATTCTCCACCAAAACACTCTAGGCCTCTTAGAACCTTTTATCCGAACAAAACATCCGCAGCATCAAAGCTTCGGGTTGGTTTTCGAAACTAAAACCGATTAGATTGGGGTCGATTCAGGAGCTTGTTTTTTTGGCTTGCTTGCATCATTCACTCTCAAACACTCCACTAGGTGATTCAGTGCAGGAAATCCTAGCAATTACCTCTTGTAAATTCTTGTTTTTTAATTATAATGGTCATTGTTGTTGTTTCTTATGTTTATTAGACTTGTTTATGATTAAAAGATCGCGATGAGCAGTTTTATCTATTTTATTTATTTTTATTTTATTTGTTTATTTATTATTTATTTGAATTATTGTAATTTTTGTCAATTTCAGTTAATTTAGTATTGTTAATAGAAGGCTTTGATATGATTGTTGGATTAAAATTGAGAATTGGAGTGGTCAAATGTAGAAGTGTAGAATTTTGTTTTAGAATAGTTTGGAACTTGTTGAAATTTCTAGTTGTTTTGGAATTTTGTGGGATTTTGCCATTGTGGGAATTAATGTGAAAACTAGAAATCTTTTAATTCTTTGATTTTTTGTACTTTTATAGAAATTTGGATAAAATTGTGGTTGTTGATTTTGTGGAAATTCTGAGGAAAGATTGGGGGTTTGAATTTTGTCACAATCAATTGAATTATTGAAGTCTTTGTAATTTATAGGAATTGTTGAATTTTCAGATTTTGTTGGAGTTCTTAGATTTTAGGAATTTAAATGATTTTTGTGGAAATTTATTGAATTTTTTTAGAAACTTTGGATTTGGTTGGTATTTTTTGTTTGTAAATTCACGAGATTTTTTCCACGGGTCTTGTTAAAGTTCTTGAGGGTATTTTGGAAAGTTTGTTGAATGTGCTCTTTGATTGAACACTCAAAGGAATTTTGAAGTTCCTACACTTTGTAAATTGATTGAAATCTTTTAGAATTTTGAATTTTTTAGGACTTTGTAGAAATTGTTTGAATTTAGGGTTTTAGAATTTTGTTTTAAGATTATTTTCCAAGTGTTTTTAGTTTGTTTATACATTTACCCATCGCTTTGTCAAAATTGTTTGAAATTAATCTCAAAAAATTAATCATCTTAAAATTAATCATCTAAAATTATCTTTCGATTACTATGTCACGGAGGCAGCACGTAAGCGGTGTGAGTCAGTAGCCTCCATAAAGTGAGGAGGAGAATGAGCGGAGAGCGCCATTGGGTGAGAAAGAGGCGGCAGAGGCGGTGACCCTCCCATCCATGATTTTGACATCCAGGTTCTCTCTAAAAGGAACCGAGAGAGGAGTGGTATAGTATGGGCTCGAGAGCATAGATTTTGTATATGAGCTACACACACACTCACACATAGCTCGGTAGAATCGCCATTTGCAGTTCACCCGACTTTCACATTGCTTGGGGTGGGCCCAGACTCGACATTGCCTACCGGATCTTCCCGACTTGTTCCCGAGTTCTATCTGAACATCGGCGGGATAAGAAGGGCACGAGTGGAGAGGGATTGAGTCCTCTACATTAGGGGAGTTCGATTAGTGATCACCGGTGCGATAGCTTCGGACTGGGGATGTAGTGGCGAGGGGGTCCGACTATTGATTTGAAGGACTTCTGATCACGGCCAGGAGTGGGATCCCCCATACCATGGCACGGTTTAGTCGCATATGAGGAGTTAGAGGGTCGAGCGCAGAGACGAGCTCGATCTTTCCAAGAATACCGCGTGCTATTTTGTACACCATTACAACGTCCCAAAGAAGCGGCCAAAGGGGAGTTGAGAACGTCGATCTATACTTTTTAGATCATGATATGTTCCGCGGTCGAGTCACCATTCGCCAGATTCCTCTGCGAACATTATTAGTCACATTGGGGACGTGCATCTGAGGGACTCATCATTTCACCGGGTTTCCCGACTTATTTCACTTCTTCTTCATAGAGGCGAGGTGATTCCACCTTTGGTATCACCTACTCTTTCCCGAGGCCAGGTGGGAGCTTAGCATCAGCCCTGGTTGAAGGATTACACATAGATGTAGCTCGGATCTCCATTTCGACCAAACGGGGAAGGCTGGTCCGGAGAGCTTTGAGGCGTGGAGGAGGAGGCTCAGTCTGACCGTTCTGTATCCACCACCGCCACCACTTCATGGACGGCAGGGTGGCGGTGATATGGACACTCGGGAGTTTGAACCAGGATGCTCAAGATGGGATCATATGGAACAGTTCGACTCTCGATGGCATATGGGCATGGTCGCGGACTTTGAGCACTTCGACTAGAGTATAGAGGCACATCTCAAGCATTGAACTTTGGCGTATACCTGAGGAGACCCACCGGAGGCGATGGTGCATGGATCCTTTTGATTGATTGGCGGTTATTCTATTCTTGCTTTATTTCTTTCTTTTTTATGTTTGATCTTGTGTTCTAATTTTTAGACATAGGTTTAGTATTAAATACTTTTGATTAATTTGCTTGCATCGGGACGTATATTTGTTTAAATTTAGTTTTATGTGCTTATATGTGTTGAATGTGTTTTGAAAAATTGGGTTCTTTGTGGGGAGTTTTCATCAGGTTATTAGGAAATTCGCCAAAATTTTTTCAAAAAAAAAAACAAAACAAAAAAACAAAAAAAAATTTATCTAAATTGCACATTTGCCTCATAAATTGATTTGTTTTTCAAAATTTGATTCAAAAAAAGGTGCAAATGTCCAATTTGGTTATAATTGCTTTCATCCTTAGAAATAAAGCCTGTGCGTTTTGAAAAGATCCATTTTACTGAAATAATTGTTATGTGATTAAGACATTGGCATTTTAGAAAGTATGTTTTGTAAAATAGGAAAATTATGCCTCAGATTGTTTTCCTATTAAATGAGATTTCTTCTTTATTGGATTTTACAAGAAAATGATTGATATAGTTGGCAAATGATCCTTTCTCAATTGATATGAAAAAAAAGAAGAAGAAGAAAGAAAAAAAGCAAGAAAAGTAGCAAAGTGAACTAAAATTCTACTCAATGATTCTAGTACTAAGTAACGGAGGTTTAGCATCTAAAATGTTAACTTTCACGTAAAGAAAAGCGGTTGCTTGAATTACAGGTATGCAAAAGCAGTTTGAACAAGTAAAATGTTGAGTAACCGGAATCTTCACCTAAAAATGTTGATTTTGGCGTCAAAGACATTTTACTATTTGAGCAGAAGGCATATGTCCGGTAACAGAGTCTTCACCTAAAGTGTTGATTTTAGTCAAAGACATTGTTTCAATTTGAATAAGAAGATGTGTTTCAGATTAAATCCTTTTAGCAATAAAATTTGAGAGAAAGCATGGAAAAGTGCAAGTGAATGAGGCTGACTATATGAGTCATTTGATTGCAAAATTTGGTGAAAGTGAGAAATCAAGCTTGAATTGTTAAAATTGAGGTATAATTGTCTCTCTTTTACTTGACATTATGAGTACTTGATGCAAATTGAATAATTGCATAATAATGTTTGGCCTGGTTTATGAGGATTTGGATTTCCAAGATCGCATGATTTATTTCAATCCCATAACTTGTTTTTGATGAATACTTCCTACCATTTGAAAACAAGTAATGTTTCATGAACATAGAAGTATCTCATGAATGTGTTTTATTGCATGATTCGATTTCAATCCATAGCTTGTTTTTTGATGATACTTCCACCAGCGAGAACAAGCAATGTTTCATGAATATAAGTATCTCATAGATGCATTTTATCGCATGATTCGATCGATAATGCTTTAGTCATTTTAATGGCTAGCAGTTGTGATCAAGAGAATTTGCTTATGATTAAAAAAAAAAAGAGAAAAAGAAAAGAGGAATTGAATTTCCATGGACTAATTGGTTAATATTTCATGACTTCTGCAGGGTTAACGATTCAGTTGACACTGGGGCAATTTTGTTTTGAGAGAAGTGATCTCAATTTTGGATAATATATTCAAAAAGCCTTTTTTGAAAAGGTTTGGATCAAGAGGATGGCAACATATGTGTATTTATTTCAACAGGAAAGGTTTCGTTACTCTTTCAATTTTCAAAATCCATCATTATTATTGAAAAAAAAAAAAAAAAGAAAAAAAGAAAAAAGAAAAGAAAAGAAAAGAAGAAAAAAAGAAAAGAAAGAAGAAAAAGAAAAAGAAAAAAAAGAAAAAAGAAGAAGTCATTGTTCCTATCAATCACTTACTTTCAAGTCAAGAAAATCAAAATCAGAATTGCACCATTTCATTAGGTGCATCATTATACATTTACATTTACCATGTTTGAACAACTTGTGTTTTATTTTCAAAGTCAGCAATCCGACATTTATGTTTTCATCTCTCCCACTAGTGTCTAGATTTGGGTCCAATCCCACTACAATTTGGACCTAGGGCATATTTGCATTTTCCCATCTAATCATTCGGGCTTGGGTCCAATCCTTGAATAGTCTAAATTGGAAGCAATTTAAATTTACGTTGGTTCTTTGTCTCGCCTCCTGGGCCCACCCTTCTACCCTTCAATTTAAATTTACATTTGGTTCTGTCTCAGTACTCACAGCACTCTTCTACCACAAAAGCTTTGAAATTTAAATTTACTTTGGTGAGTCTCACCGACCTCCGCCGGGTGAACCCTTCTATCCCCTTCTTCAAATTTAAATTTACATTTGGTGAGTTTTAGCCTCGCCCGGTACCCTTCTATCCAGCTACTTGATATTTTAAATTTACTGTTGGTGAGTCTCGACCCTCCTTGTGATGCAGACTCTATCCCACTTCTTCAAATTTAAATTTGTTGGTGAGTCTCAACCTCATAGGGCACCCTTCTATCCCTTCTTCAAATTTAAATTTTGTTGGTGAGTCTCTCGACCTGTATACCCTTCTATCCCCACTTCTTGATATTTTAAAATTCTTGTTGGTGAGTCTCGACCTCAGTAGAACACCCTTCTATCTCCGTTCTCGAATTTTTTTTTACAAGATTGATTTTCGTTTCATCATAGTTCATTTTAGATGCATTGGAACTACGTTTGACTGATTCTCATGTGTGAGATCGTGAGCAACTCTACGAGTTGGTCACATTATGCATTTTAGTTTGAAAATTGGTAATCTAACATTCCTGTTTACAATGGTTAAGATATAACCAATGAAAGGTAAGCATTTGGTGCCTCGTCTTTGTCTAGAGTTTTTGAAACTTCATTTGACAAAGAGAACAAGCTATGAACACCAAATTTTGACTATTCATTTGTTTTTTATGTTTTTTATCTATTAATGTTTAGTTATTTATTTTGAATATTCTAGCATTTTCTTATTTTGTAGGTTTTCAAAAAAAAAAAAAAGAAAGTCAAAAGCGGACGATTCGATGGATTGGTCCGTAACTAATCCACGTAACACTGAGCGAAAAATGGCCTTGCATTTTTCCAACACTTCCTTCCTCACTTCCAGCTGTATTTTTTTTGTGCCTTTGGCATCAAGTATCGTTTAGTTAATGCCAATTCACCTTGATCCTTAAGACACAAATAAAAGCGCATCAATGATCAAGATTAACCAAGAAAACCCTCAAGTATCAAAGCCCTTGTTTGTGGGTTTGAATACCTATAATCACCCATGTTGGGGTTTCTAAAAGGAGGCTGAAATCGAGAGAGAAAAGAGAGAAGGAGGAGGAGAGAGAGGAAAAGGAAAGAGGAAAAGCGATTGAAAATCAAAGAAAAAAGAAAAAAGGAGAGAAAAGAAAAGGAATTAGGGTTTCTTTTTTTTTGTGAATTTTCTGGAATTTTGGTGATTCATTGTGGTTCTTCTCAAACTTGAATCAGGGTAGTCTTCTATACTCTATCTCTTGTTTTTCACAGTGAAAATTGCTAGAAATCAGACCTTTGGTGGAACAAGGTCTTAGCTATTTTTGAGCGTTTTATAATATTTGATGATGTTTATTTGTTGTTATATGGTATGTTAGTTTAGATAGCCTTAGTAAGGCTAGTAGATTTGTTTTACGTTTAAAATCAGGGCGTTTGATGCTTACTGCGTGATCTTTGTTGTGATTTACGAGAAATTTACGGAAAAATGTTCTTCCGCGTTTTGAAGATGTGAAGAAGCCTTAGCGGGACCACTACTGGAATCCCTCAGCGCATCCGGCGTTTCCTCTTGAATGTTTGAAGATGTGAAGAAAGCAGATTGCATTCACGAGGCTTGTCACCCCGCGTAACCTCCACGCTTCTAGCTGTGAGTTCTTCCCTTCCTTTTTTTTTGTCTATTTGATGATGTCGATGCTTAAGATTTGGCCTTCTTGATTTAGTTTGTTTTGACATGATCACGAATGCTGATGTTTAATGTTTCAAATAGATCCCCTCTCGAAGATTTTGTTTCATGTTATTGTTGCGAAAAAAAGCGGAAGCAATCTTCGATATTTTGAAGATGGGAAGAGGCCTTGGGGCTTGTGACTTTTACTGCGGTGAGTCCGTTCACGTCAGCATTTCCCTCGGACTTGATTTTGCTTATGCTTGAGGACCTAGTTGCTGGCTCTTCCAAGCGTTTCTCAGCGTAATCTCTGTTTATTATTTGCTGATATTTTTTGCTCTTGTTCCAGAATCTTACTCTATTTCCTAGTCCTTGTCTATGTTGCTTGCAGAATCTGTTTAGATACCCTCTCTTTGAATTTTTGATTGATTTTCCTTTAAATTGGTACCTTGATCCTTTTGTTGATATTGAGTCTTAGATAACCATTCCCTGTTTAAAATTCAATTAAGGTGTATCCATCAAGGGATGGTAACTTCTTTCCCTATTATGTGCTCTTATGTGTTTTTTTGCATGATCTTGCATGTTTTTAAATTAAGTTTTCCTTTGCTTTTATTCATGCCTAGTCTTTATTTATGTCATTTAATTTTTGGGTAAATCATTTGGAGGCCTTGGATGCCAAGTTGTAATAGATAGGTTTAATTTTGTAAAAAGTGTATTTATTCTAGAAAATGTAATAGTTAGATTATTATTCCGAACTTCTTCCCTTTAGAATGTATTTAGGTTCCCCCAATGTAATAATTAGGTTTTTATATGCTTATTTTGCATGCTTGCATGATTATGTGTTTACTTGCTTTCTGGTCTTGCATCTAGATATTATGCCTATGTGTTATGTGTTTATGTGTTTTATGTGTTTACTTGCTTTTATTATCATATCTACATGTTTATTGTGTAAATGTATTGGCGTCATCACACTAATCCAAGCGCTAGTTGTGGCCTTTCCTTTTCGATTTCTCACTAATCCAATGTTGGTGAAATTTTTAAACGAGGGCTAGTCAATGCTAGACTTAATACCCGTTCATGCATTAGATACAAATTTCACATACTTTTCACTTTTAGAGTTTCTTTTCCATTTTTGCATGTTACTATTCTCCCATCTGTAGACACCAAATTTTGACTATTTCATTTGTTTCATATGTTTTTATCTATTAATGTTTAGTTATTTATTTTGAATATTCTAATGCATTTTCCTCATTTTGTAGGTTTTCTTAAAAAAAAAAAAAAAAAAAAGAAAAGGAGTCAAAAGCATGGACCAGATTCTGCGGATCAGGTCAGTAACTAGTCCGTAATCGAAGCGCGAAAAAAAATGGATTTTTTCGAGCTTGGATCATCTTTTCCATTTGTATTTTCCAGATGCTTGAAGCGATGAAACCTATTTAAACATTCCCAACTCACCAACTAACAATGCATCTAAGCGTTCAAAATTAGCTCACCTCATCCAAGAACATCAAAACCCTTAGTTCTAGGTTTGGTGGCTATAAATAGCCTAGATTAGGGGTTTAACAAGGGAGGTTGGAAATCGAGAGAAAAAGAGGGGAAGGAGAGCTTTGAGAGAAAAAAGAAAAAAAGCATGGGGTGGAGAAAAGAAAAAAGGAGAAAAAGAAAAGCTAGGGTTTGACACTTGGAGAAGATCATTCTTGGAATTTCGGCTTCTTCTATTGTTTAAATTCAAAGCTTCGATTCAGGTAACATCCTTTTACCTTATTTCTGTTTTTGATCGTAAAATTATCAAATTAGGACCTTTTGGTGGAACAAGGTCTTGAATAGTTTTCTTTTAGTTTGGGATATTTGATGATGATTATCAGCTATTATATGAGCATGTTGTGTTTATAAAGCCTTAGTAAGGCTAGTAGATTTGTTTTACGTTTAAAATCAGGACATTTGATGCTTACGTGATGATCTGTTGTGATTCCTGAGAAATTTCTGGAAAAATGTTCTTCCGCGTTTGAAGATGTGAAGAAGCGGGACCACTTGGCGGATGACGGTCAGCGTTTCCTCTTGAATGTTTGAAGTTGTGAAGAAGCGGACCTCTTGCGTGGACTAATTGCGCGTCCAGCGATCACGTTTGAATACGAAGATGTGAAGAAAGCGCTGGTTGGTTCACGAGGCGGTCAGCGTAACAGATCCTCGTTTCTAACTAAGTTTTGGTTCTTCCTTCCCTTTTCTTGTCTATTTGATGATGTTGATGTTTAAGATTTGACCTTCTTGGTTTTAGTTTGTTTTGACATGATCGATACTTGTGTTTGATACTTTAAATAGATCCTTGCCTACGAACATTTTGTGTTGTTGTCGAAACGCGGAAGCAATCTTCGATGTTTTGAAGATGGGAAGAGGCGGATGGTTCACGGTGAGTCAGCGTTCGGTCAGCGTTTCCCTCAGTCTTTGATTTTTTACTTAGCGGACTATGTTGCGTGGATGCATCAGCGTTTGATCCGTAACCTCTGTTTCGTATTATGTTGATATTATTTCCGCTCTTTTGTTCCGAATCTTACTCTATTTCCTAGTATTATCTGTTTGCTTGCGAATCTGTTTAGATACCCTTTCTTTGAATTTTGATTTATTTTCCTTTAAATTGGTACCTTGATCCCTTTTGTTGACATTGGAGTCTTAGATAACCATTCCCATCATTCTAAGGATTCAATTAAGGCCTCATATCAAGGGATGGTAACTTCTTTCCCTATTATGTGCTTATTATGTGTTTTTTGCATGATTTTGCATGTTTTAAATTAAGTTTTCCTTTGCTTTTATTCATGTCTAGTCTTTATTTATGATTATTTAAATTTTTGAGTAAATCATTTGGAGCCTTGGATGCCAAGTTGTAATAGATAGGTTTAATTTTGGGCAAAAGTGTATTTATTCTAGAAAATGTAATAGTTAGATTATTATTTCGAATTTTTCCCTTAGAATGTATTTAGGTTCCCCCCAATGTAATAATTAGGGTTTTATGTGCTTATTTTGCATGCTTGCATGATTATGTGTTTACTTGTTTTCCTAGGGCCTTGCATCTAGACATTATGCCTATGTGTTACGTGTTTATGTGTTTTAAGTGTTTATTTGCTTTATTATCATGTCTACATGTTTATTGTGTAAACATATTGGCGTCACCACACTAGTCCAATGCTAGTTGTGGCCTTCCCTTGATTTCTCACTAATCAATGTTGGTGAGAACCTTTTGACGAGGCTAGTCAATGCTAGACCCTTAAAGCGCCGTTCATGCATTAGATACAAATTTCACACACTTTTCACTTTTAGAGTTTCTTTCCATTTTGCATGTCACTATTCTCCCCATCCATTATCTGAAACATCTCATTTAGTTTTCTTTTTTTTAGTGTATTTAAGGCATTACCCTTTGAATTAGGGAAGTATGGCTTTTAGCCTTAGCCTTTTATTACCTTCTATGAAAGGAAGATTCAAAGTCCGAACTTAGTCCCAGCACCCGTTATGTTGCATTATCCCTCTTTGGGACATACGTGCATTATTTTAAAGGCTATCAAATTCATTCTTTAAAATCAAACTTTATTCTTCATGTTTTAGCTTTCAAAGTCAAAAAACCACTTTTCTTAAAACTGCATCTTTTTTGGAAATTCAAGTTCCTCTTTGCACTTAAAATTGACCTTTTCAAAAATCCAATTTCTTTTCTCTTGATACTTTATAAAAATTGCATTTTGAAAACCCTATCTTTTGTTCATTCGAGTATCATCATTTACATTTTTTCGTGACCTCCTCGAGGGATCAAAATTGGATGACACAACTAATGTGATCAATTCCAATCAAACCTCAAGGAGACATTTTGCCCCTCTCGATCCAACATTAGGTCTAGGGTTTGCATCCATATAGACAACATTCCAAATGTGATAAATTTTAAAGTTAGAATTAGGAAATTTTCAACTAAATCTTGCAACTAGCTTTGGCTAGGTTAGAAGGTGCCTTAGAGGCGAGTAACATCGAATCTTTGCCTTCCTTTTTTCAAGCGTGACCCGAACCTTTTCTCTAGTTTTCAAAGACACAGATTAGTCTAAAAGGGTTTTCTTTGTTTATTTCATTAAATCAAAACTTTTGGGTGACTTGGTACACCTAAACTCCATACCAAGTGGCGACTCAAACTTTTCTAAAACCCTTTTCTAGACTTTTTTGTTTTGGGTCCAAACCGTCGCATTTTGTAGTCCAGTGACCCCTTTCCTTACTTTTCAAAATCAAATCTTTCCCTTTTCCACAACAACAACACATTTTTGTTGAAAAACATGGTATGACTTTGGCGACTCAGGGGACTTTCCTAAGAGGGTCCAGGCACTTGATTTAGTTGACTATTTCGTTTTCTAACTTTCTTATATATCACATTTGGATGTTTTAGGTTGCATTCCTTTTCTTTTCTCTTTTAGGGTTTTCCGTTGCAATCCTCCCCACAGCGTACATGATGAATGAATTATTGTTTATTTGTAGCGCTTTGCATTGGGGTGGGTGTGCATCTACCTAGAGCCTCGAAAATGTTTGATGTTTGAATCCCTCCTCTCAAGGGAATCACTTTCATCGTGCATATGTATTTTATTTTGACCCTACTTTTTTTTTACTTTTAGTGGCTTGTCGCCACTCTTCTATTAGGATTAGGATCGATCCACTTGGACATGTGGCCGTGTGCGGCGTTACGTAGCAATGTCTAGGGGATCACTCGAACCACCGACTTGAGGCATTTGGATTGATGACCTTTTGCCTTTTGGTGCGAAGGTTTGGGAGCTGTAACCTTTATCAGTCTAGATGCGTTAGTGAGCTCAACCTCATGCATCCATGTTAGAATTGCCTGGGGAGAGTCTACCTTACCCTATAATGGGACCACTAGACACGAGAGGAGGATTCCACCCTCTTTATTCTTTGTGCAATTTGTTGCTCCAACGTGTTATGTGATATCTGTTGATTAAACTAACATTTTGTTGTCTTCCCTTTGCTTGCATTTCACAAACTCTAGAAAATAAGAGTCTTGGCACTCTTTTAAGACAAGCCATCCTTCTAGATAGGCTATTGCATGTTTGAATTTATGTTTATTGCATTTAAGTTGTAATTGCATATCACTTTTAGGCTTACCCGGCATTCAAATGGGGCTCCTATAGGCCATGTTTTATTTACTTTTCACCCTTACTTGTTTTAATAAAGCGGCATCATGAATAAACCATGAGGAATGCGTATGAGGAATCCATGTTAGGAATAAACCACCCACTTGTGTCTGGGATATATAATCCAATGAGACTTGCATGTTTATGTTTTCAGTAACATCCAAAGGGGTAGTGCGCAAGGTAAGGTAGGGTCCGATCCTTTCTATGATGACACCCAAAGATATGGAGTGACCTTCAAATGCTAGAATATAAACCTCTAGTAATCATTTTTGGCCATTTTATCAAAGTTGGTAAAATCCCATGTATAAGGACACTAAATCGAAAAAAATTCACAAATAATTTCTCATTATTGGGATAATGATTTTTATCAAGGCCAAATTTTGATTTTAGAAGACTTATGAGCTAGTGTGTTGCAAATAAAATGGAGATGTGGAGCTACAAGTAAATAATAAAACCCAGTCGACTTTTGGGTAGACTATCGATCCCGTCCAATCCATTCCGATCCATATTTCCCTCAAAGACTAGCCAAGGCACTACAATTCCTTCGAGAATAATCCTTTTCATGCCAAATTAACCTTTAACCTCTCTTCACATATCAATTAAAGTAATAAATCCATTCGGACTTTGTAATTGGAACTTTAACCTCTCTTCATATGGGTTTGAAATTGGAATTTTATTCCGAAGGAATTGCATTATATACTAGGCCAACCCTTGGCAATAAAAGGGCTCCCCCCATAGGACATGCATCCAATTTATTTATATATTTACTGACTTTGTTCTTTTTGTCTTTCTTTTTATATAAAATTTGACAGTTCTGGTTGGAATAAGCCCTTAAGTCAATTTCTCCTCTACAATGCATTTCAGGTACTTTTAAACATAGCTTCACAAAGAAGCCCCATCATCACTAGATCCCGAAGTAGAGCCTTAAGACTATCAGTAAACATGAGTTCACCGCCAGAGATTTCGGGGAGATCTGTTATAGTGACGTCACCAGATTTGGCAGCATTGGGAGCTCAACTAAGTGAGGTATTGGGCAGGTTTAATGAATTGGCCTTGAAAGCGCACAAGGTGGGTGATTGACCAACTTGTTGCGAATAGCGATGAGTGGTGGTATCCCAAATGACCATCACCCTACAAACAACAACCCTTTGGGCAAGACAACACGCAATCTCACTCGTCCCATATCCAATCTACCTGTTTCCAAACCCCAACAATCCCCTCGAAGTGCTTTGTCCATCCCAATCACGACCTTTCACACTACATCCAAACTATATCCTCATAAACCCAGATAGCAGATCACTCAAACCCAACCACAAATCAATCTGAACATTCCTCACAACCCTTTGGGACCTCACCCTACTACGGAGCCTTTTGTGTGGGACACTGCTTCTTAAGGAAAACCAGAGGTGGATGAACATGTGGCGCCAATTGATAAGGATTTGTTGAAAAGATTGAACCGATTTGATGAGTTTATGAAGAAGAGCCAAGGATTGAATAGACATGGCAGATTGGACTACGATGAGCTCTGTCTTTTTCCAGATGTTCCAGCGCGTTGGGTTTTAAGGCTCCCAAATTCAGCAAGTATGATGTCTTGGGAATCCAAAGGGCATATCAAGATGTTAGCCAACAAACTTGGCAAACACGTGGATGATGAAAATCTACCTATGCGTTTGTTCCCTGAGAGTTTGGAGGATGCTGGATTGGTATTGAACTTGAAACCTCAAGAGATCAAGACTTGGTTGGATTTGTGATAACTTTTGTGAAGCGGTATGAATTCAAGCGTGAGTTGGCATCGACAGGACAACATTGGAAGGAACAAGGGAGACCTTGAAGATCCAAAACATATGCCAAGCGTTGGAAAAATTAGGCTTAAGGTGGAGCCTCTATGGTGAAGAGGAGATTGTCCCAGTACTTTATCAAGACACATGATCCCCTTGTAGGAACCCCAGTTTTCTCAATTTTGGAAAATATTAAATAATGTTAATTATAGTTATTTTGATTTGCCAAGGTGTTTATGTGGTTTGTTTTACTTTTAAAAATGTTTTTTTTAATTATTTTGTTTTACAAGTTTGAAAACCCTAATTTGAATTTAAACCTAATTTGCTTGAAAACCCTAAATTTGGATAAAACCCTAATTTGTATATATGAAAACCCTAGTTTGGATTAGTAAAACCCTAGTTTTGAAAATAAATTTAAGTTTACGTCCAACTACAAGTTTGTTATTTCTTTGATTTTACGTGTGTTAAAGCATGTGCAGAGAGATTAGGGTGCATAGGTGATTAGTAGCCTAAGTAAGTGTGATTAAGCTTTGATAGGCTAGGTTAAATTGAGCACCTATGGACTAGTTTGATAGGAAAGAAATTACTTGGGCAAGAGTGGAAAATAAGCTTAAGTTCTAGGTTGATTTGGCATGACAACTTTGACTTGGACTTGGACAAATTTTGACTACCTAAACAAATATCTAAGAGACTTAATCTCTTAGCAAAACAAGACAAGAAAGTCGATAAACAAGGAGAAAAGAGGGAAGAAAAGAGAAGAAAAAAAGAGAAAAAAGAGAGGAAAAAAAGAGAGAAAGCTTGGGAAAATTTTGCAAGTTCAATCACTCAATCTTGATTTGGAGCTAGGAGGTGCTTGCCCTTGAGCTTAGGGTTGCACCAAGAACATCAACAAGAAAGGTTTTCTTCTAGTTTCCTTCTATGTTACAAGTTGGAATGTTGATGGATGTTATGTAATGGTTGGATTTTGTGGTTCTTTTGGCTTGATTCATGCTTATTCTTAGCTTATGAGATGATTCTATGGATTGGATTGATTAATTTTTATGTGTTAATGCCTAGCCATGATTATGAGTTAGGGTTAGGGTTTCATTAGTTGAAGATTTCATGGCGGTTGATGTTTGTAGTTGTTGGTAGGATGAAAGTAATGCTTGGTCTTAGCTTAATTTGTGAAATTATGGTGTAAACTTGGATGATTTCATGCCTTCAATTTTGACCAAGAAGTTTGAGGTTAGGGTTTGATTGGTTGAGTTATGGAATGATTGGGAATTGATGATATTGCACTTGTATTAATGCATTGGTGTAGTTTGGATGTGGTGGAATTGTTGGAAGATGAAATGTTGGCTCAAGTTTAGGAACTTTAAGGTTGCATGTTTGTGTGTGTCGAGGGCAATATGGGATGTGTAAGAGCTGCAATTGCATGTTTGTTATCGCATTTGAGTCGTTGGAATTGCATGTGTGCGTTTTGGTTGCATGAGATACATTTGGGCGTAGAGCAGGAAAACAGAATTTTACCGGCAGTAACTTTAGCTTCATTTTTCGTGTTGATCCTTTGTGATTTAGCCTTTGGCCAAAACACAAAATTTATAGCCCTTCATTCTAGCTTTCCAAAGCCGCTGGAATTTCCTGATTTGGATTTGTGAGCGCTGAGTTATGACCATTTGAATCTAGCCTGTCGGAATTTCTGATGGAAAATTTTCTGAAACTGTTTGACATTTTCACCTAGAAAGAAAATCTGGGCAGAAGTTGTCTTCACGAAAGTTGTATCTTGTTCTCTTAGCTTGAAGCGGTACCTCTTGCACTCTAATCCGATGCAGCGAGGTTATGAGTAAAGGCATGAGTGTCAAAACTGCTTTTACACCTTTTAGTGTGTGTTTTCCGTTTTCGTTCCGTTCTCGCCGTTTTAAGTGAGCGCATACATGTATGTACCTTATTTGCTGTTTTAAGTGTTTCTAAGTGGTTTTGGCATCTCAGTGATTGTTTGAGTAATCTTCTGGCTCAACTTTTCACGAAGTGACGAGGTCGAGGAGACGGGGAACTTTGCTAACCTATTTGCTTTTGTACTACTGTTGGTGAGTAATTAGGACTTTATCTGTGAATATAATGTGAAATGTGTTAAGTGGGCGTTTGGGCGAGGGTGTACTTTACGCCTTTTCGACCAAAAGCTCAATATATGATTCTTGAATGTACATGTTTGTGTGATATATGAATGCGTATGATGAGTGATATATGGCTGTACATGTGATATTATTGGTGATGAGTGACCATGTGGATGGTCGATCCCAAGGGTGCCTTTGGGGTCTCAATGTAGATGTTATTTACGACCACTTGGGTGGTTTGATCTCAAGGGGTTGCCTTGGGGTCTCAAGGGTAAATATTATTTCTGACCACTTGGGTGGTTTGATCTCAAGGGGTTGCCTTGGGGTCTCATTGGTAAATGTTATTTTCTGACCAAATAAATGGTTTGATCTCAAGGGGTTGCCTTGGGGTCTCAATGGTAAATGTTATTTTCCTACAAATAGATGGTGGATCTCAATGCTTTTGAGATCTCAATGATATTATTGCTCAAGTTGCTATGTCTTGTAGCCTTGGAGTGGGTTGATAAGGTGAGCGGTTGGAGTATAAGTGGGGTCTACATTATTGGTTGTGAGTGTCAGCGGAAGATCAAGCGTGGAAATTGAAATGGCTTTGAACCACCGTATCCTTATTTGTGGTGTTACTTTTGCTATTGATTTGAAAATTCATTGGCAATGTGATTTACATGTACCTCCGATTATTCACTAAGCATATAGTTTACCTTTTCAATTTGTTTTCCTTAGCGGGGGGGCTGGAAGCGGGGAATTGGCGTGGGAGGCATAGTGTAGCCTTTTGCTTTAGCACTTGTTTTGGGTTGGAGTTTTGGCGGTGTATATTGTATTTTGGATAGCGGGTGTGAGAAACCTTGTTGAGAGTTGTACTCTAACTTTTGTGGTCTTGTAGTGAATATTATGTATATATATAATGTACTTATCGTCCTTTGGTGAGAATTTGATGCGTTTATCGTTTTGCTATCGAGTCTGGCGAGAGGCAGGCTGACGATCAGCTAAACCCTTTGAGTGCGCCTACGGAGTACGATTAGGGGTGCCACACACCTGTATTTTGAAGAAATTTTTCGCATGACTGGGAGTTCATTTGCTGCAATTATTAATAAGTTGGAGGAATATGATGAATTTGTCAAGACAGGAAAGATTGTTAATGTGTTAGCACTGAAGCAACAATTGGAAGCTTTGCAGAATCAAAACAACAATGGTAATAAGTACCAATTCAAGAAGAAAGAAGGAGAAACTGCATTCGTATGGGATCAAGGCCCGTCTTTTAGACCAAGAATTCAACGCTATCCTACCTACTCAGTCCCTTACCCGTACGACCCTAACCCTCATCCTGTCTACCACACCATTGCCCAAACCTCCCACTCTCGACCAATCCATCTAAATACCACATCAGTACCTCTAGTTCCTCAACCCACCTTTCAAAACTATCATCGTCAAGCCTATAGCCCAAGACCAACCCCATAAAGTGACAATCCCATTCAAAATCCTGTCCCAGCCAGTGGGATTCCAACTCAAAGGCCATTTCGAGTTTTCACTAATTTGGGCCGGCTAATTGATCAGTTATACGAGCAGTTGAAAGCAGCTGAAAAAATTGGAACAGTCCCTCCCAAAACCTATCCTGGAGGTCTGCCTCCTGGTTATGACCCCCAAGCCATTTGTATTTACCATTCTAGAAGCCCAGGTCATGGCTTGGGCCTTAAAACACAAGATCAGGGCGGGATTGATCTGGAGACATTATCTGAGGAGAAAGGGAGAGAAACGGGGGTGAATGTCGACAAATCATCTACGAGCATGGAGTGCTTGTGGGAGTAATTACCAATGATGAGAAGTTTGTTGACCCCGCTAAATACATCATGGACGAAACTGAAGTGTTTCGTATAATGGAAACTAATCAGACAAGAATGAGGAGAATGTTGTCCTCTAAGGAGTTCGTGGCTAAGAATATGGATGATATTTTTGAGGAAAAATTGAATTTGCCTTTGTCTGGGAAAGATGATCCATTTGTTGTAGAAGGGGTCTCTCCTGATGAGATTGAAGTGGGTTTATCTCAATTATTTATGAGAACTATTTATGAGGTTGGATCATCTGAAATTTTGGAGTTCTCATAGGTTTCTGAAGGAGACATGCAGAATCGGTCAACTGATTGCCTTCCCTCTCAAAGGGAATTTCGGTAAATTCAGGAGATTATCTTTTGGTTTAGGGTCATCCACATGGAGCTCTAATTTGGATATTTTGTCAGAAATTATTTTGTTATTTGGCCTTTATTGTCATTTCAGTATTTCAAATTATTTTTTCTATAGCATAGTATGTTTTGTTTAACGAAATTACTAAAATGGAAATGAGGGTCTAGGATGGATGTGTTTTTAAATAGGGTTCATAACTATGAAATGTTTATTTTGATTAAATTTTAGTGAATTTTTGAACTCAATGGAATGAAAGATTTTCCTTTGTTCTTCAATTTTTTTATGTGATTTATTTTGTTTTCAGATGGCCACAAATAAAAACCTTTGACCCTTTGGATGTCACTGTTTTGGAATTTGATGAATGCAATTTCGATATCCCTCGTGAATTTGGATGTCACCATTTTGGAATTTGATGAATGCAATTTCGATATCTCTCATGGACTTGGATGTACCATTCGTAAGATGATCGAAACACATTGAGATTGGCATGAGAAACTACTTTTTGCATTGCTGGCATATAGAACTGCAATCAGAATTTCTACTGGAGCAACTCCCTATTCACTCATGTATGGAATGGAAGCAATATTATCTGCAGAAGTTGAAATTCCATCCTTACACATTCTGATGAAAGCCCAGTTAGAGGAAGCTGAATGGATTAGGGAACACCATGAGCAGTTAGCTCTGATTGATGAAAAGCGGTTGAATGCAGTTGGCCACGGGCAGTGTTTCCAACAGAAAATGGCTCGTGCATACAATAAGAAAGTCAAGCCCCGTTTATTTGAGGTAGGAGACAAGGTTTTGAAGCGAATCCTTCCAGTTCAGCAGGAGGCAAAAGAGAAGTTTGGCAAGGCCCATTCATTGTCAAAAAAGTATTGCCTGGAGGAGCACTTGTTCTCATGGAGATGGATGGACAGGTTTTTCCTCAACCAATTAATTCAGACATGTGTAAAAAGTTTTTCATATGATTATTAAAATTCTTTTAAAACTACTGCAAAAAATGGACTGAAGTCGGCCTTTCTTCTTTTCCCATTTGAATGCTTTACCCCTAGTTTTCCCTTTCAAAATAATCCGTTCTTTTCGTTTGGCAATCCACGAGATCACAAACCCCACATTGGGGCAAATTTTAATTCATTGTTTCTACTTTTGTTTTAAAAAAAGGCAAAAAAAAAAGAAGAAAAAGAAATGCAAAAAAAAAAGAAAAAAATTCACGAAGTCAAAGAAAAAGAAGAACCCAACCACAAGTTAACTGGGGCAAATTTTGAAAAAATGCGATCTCGAAATTATTTGACATCCTTTGTACTGCTTTCAAGCTTTAACCTTCTTCTATACCCCATCTAACCCATCGTAAAGCCAAATGTTACCGACTTTCATTGTTTGCAATATTTTTTGAAAGAAATTTTCTTAATCAAGTTGCAAATGATGTAAATACGTTTTTCTAAATCTGTTAGAGAAGATCGTTCCACTGATGCTATTGACTTTCAAAAATGTCTGGATTGATAAAGTTGTTGTTAAACTTGTTTGTTCATTTTGTGGTCTTGTTCATCTCTCTTTTAAGGTGAAAACCCGAAAGGGCGCCTTTTTTTCAAAAAAAAAAAAAAAAAAAAAAAAAAAAAAGAAAAAAATAGAAAAAATAGAGGAAAAAAAAAAAAGAAATGGGTGGGGGTGACCTTAGCAAAAACCCGAAAGGGTGTTAAGGTAGGAACTATGAAATGCAAAGGAATCATCAATGGAAAGCAAGGTGTTGAAGTTTGAAAGACTGGTGACTATGTTCATTTGGGTTTCTTTGCACACTATTATTCTTGGCCGACATCAAGTTCCAAATGGATGACATAAAAGGGGTCAAAGGTCTTCTTTTCATCAAAGGTCACCAGTTTGAATCAGTATCCAACTCTTTTACAATTTTGAATAGCTGTTTATAAATTCAATAAAAGTTTTTACTTATTTATTCTATTTATTCATTTACTTACTTTTGTACATCAGTTCTGCTCCATTTTTGTGTCATTGCATGAGAAATAATATTCTCTACGATTTTTGTATATATCTCATTTCATTTCATTGAATTCTACCTAAAAGACAATCCTTGTAATTTACCAAATGATCGTCAGAAGCAGATGTTTGGTGATATGCAACAGAGAATGATTGATTAGCATTGAAAATTGAGGGGATTCGAAGCTGGTTGTAGAACAGTTCTAAAGGAACAAGATGTCAACATCGAGAACTCATGTTTACACAGTTTTCAAGGTTAAAGGGATCGACGATGGCGGCGTTATCTTGCCATCACGTTTTCTTTTTCCTGTGCAGGTAGGATTATGATCAACATCCACTCCCTCCCTGAGGATAAAAATGTAACTTTTGTCTAATTGGGTACGGTTTACACTGGGGCAATTTTTTTGAAAGAGGTGATCTCCAATTTTGGATAATGCATTCAAAAATCGATTTTTCCAGAAAAGGTTTGCAAATAAAAACGATGGCAACACATGTGCATTTGTTTCAACCCCTGTAAGGGAATGTTTCAGTAATACTCTTCAAGTTTCCAAAATCCATCGATTTTACCTTTAAAAAAAAAAAAGAGTCTCTGTTCCTATCATTCACTGTCTTTTCAAGACAAGAAAGTCAAAAATCAAGAATGCAACACTTCATTGAGTGCATAATTACTTGCATTTTGCATTTATCCTGTTTGAACAACTTGTGTTTTATTTTCTAAAGTCTGGCAACTCAAAATTTGTGTTTCAGTTCCTATTTTTTATCTCTCCCGCTAGTGTCTAGATTTGGGTCCAATCCCACTAGCAATTTAGACCTAGGGCATATTGCATTTCTCCTGTTAGTCATTCAGGTTTGGGTCCAATCCCACTGAATAGTCTAAATTTAGGAAGAATTTTAAATTCTTGTTGGTGAGTTTCAAAGTCCACTGCCCACCCTTCTATCCCACTGCTTCAATTTTAAATTTCTGTTGGTGAGTCTCAACATCCACCGCGCACCCTTCTATCCCTCATGCTTCAATTTTAAATTCTTGTTAGTGAGTCTCAGCGTCCACCGCGCACCCTTCTATCCCCCATGCTTCAATATTAAATTCTTGTGGGTGAGTCTCAGCGTCCACCGCGCACCCTTCTATCTCCCCTGCTTCAATTTTAAATTCCTGTTGGTGAGTCTCAACGTCTATCACGCACCCTTTTATCCCCACTGCTTCAATTTTTAAATTCCCGTTGGTGAGTCTCAGCGTCCACTGCGCACCCTTCTATCCCCACTGCTTCAATTTTAAATTCCCGTTGGTGAGTCTCAGCGTCCACCGCGCACTCTTCTATCTCCTTTGCTTCAATTTTAAATTCTTGTTGGTGAGTCTCAACGTCCACCACGCACCCTTCAATCTCCCGTTCTCGAATTTTACAAGATCCAGTACTCATTTCAATACAGTTCATTTGCATTTGAACTACGTTTGACCTGATTCTCATGGCGAGATACGTAGGCAACTCTATACGAGTTCGGTCACATTGTGTATTTTATTCTATTAGTTTGATAATCTAACACTCATGTTGTTTATAATATTCAGAAATAACTACCGACAGCAGGTAAGCAATTTGGTGTCTACGTCTTTGTCTCAAGTTTTTTCGAAACTTAAACAAAGAGGGGCAAGCTGTAGACACCAAATTTTTACTAGTTTTTCATATTTTTCTAGAGTTTTGTTGATTTAATTGATCATTTATTTATTTTCCACATTTAATGTGGATTTTCTTATTTACAGATTTATCAAAAAAAATAAAAAAAAATCAATCAAAATAATGGATGATAAATAATTTGGAGTCTCAAAATATTAGTATTTTCTCATTTTCATTTTTGATTTTGTTTTATTTTTTTATTTGTGATTTATTTGCTTTATTCTACTTTATTTTCTTTGTTAAAGAGAGAGAGAGAGAGAGAGAGAGTAAAATCACATCAAAAGATTTTTTTACCCACTCCCCCCAATTCTCTCCCTATCTCTCATTTGTCCTTCACACACACACATACAACAACTCTCAGACAATTCACAAAAATCACCCACCCACTCTCCCCAACTCTCCTGACATTCTCGGTTCCCTCCCTCACACAATACACAGAATAGACACAAAACTTTCACAAGAAAAAAAAAACACTCATTCCCCCAATACACCCTTTTAGATTTAGATTTGCATCCATGTAGAAACATCCAAATATGATAAGTTTAAGGGTTATATGAGGAAAATTTTGACTAAATCTCGCAACTAGTTTAGACTAGGTTGAAAGGGTGCCTTAGGTCGATTATACCTTTGCCTTCCCTTTCTTCAACCGTGACTTCCGAACCTTTTTCTCTCATTTTCAAAGACCCGGAGTCATCTAAAAAGGGTTAATTTTGTTTTCTAAAAACTTTTTTTATGGTGACTTGGTACACCAAAACTCAATACCAAGTGCCGACTCCATTTTTTGTAAAAACCCTTTTTAGATTATTTTTGAGCCTAAAATCGTCGCAATTTCCAAAACCCACATTAGGCTCTTTTTCATTTATTTTGCTAAAGTTCAAAACATATAGTTTCAAACACTCTTTTCAATTCTTTTTCTTAAAAAACGGGGCGCAACACTAAGAGGT
Organism: Gardenia jasminoides; assembly: GCA_013103745.1. Taxonomy (NCBI): domain Eukaryota; kingdom Viridiplantae; phylum Streptophyta; class Magnoliopsida; order Gentianales; family Rubiaceae; genus Gardenia; species Gardenia jasminoides. The sequence continues at coordinate 17,255,823 of CM023099.1, forward strand.
GAATAGAAACTAGTTGTGTTTTGTCAAGGGATGCTTTGTATAAATATAAAGTATTGACTAATTAATTTGTTTCAAAAATCAAATTGGTGCATTATAGGTTGTTTGCTGGAGATCTTGTGCTTATATGACTAGTTGTACCTAAGCATGCTTTTTGTTTTTTGACTGCTGTGATTACTCAAACCTACGGTATTTGGGTAGCAGCAGTTAGAAATCTCAAAAGGTGCCTCTAAAATTAGAGCCGTAAAAAAGAATCTAGTTGCTTGTGACTCGGTCGCGAGCAGTTCAAGTCAATGTTCGGCTCAACCTTGGTCAACAATGAGATTGAATTGAACTCGATTTGCTCGTTTAAGAAACAAGTCAAACTTGAGCCATCTGCATATAGGCTCGTTAGCTCATTGAGCCGCATGATGAGTCATGCAAAATTACATAAATACCCATTTCTATTTCCCGTTCCTTATTGTGACGACCCACCTCTCCCTAGGGCGTACCCTAGGGTATCAGTGACCGCCTGCCCAGCTCTCGCCGGGACTCACTACAGTCCTCCACCATCAAACAACTTACCAAACTAAAACTCTGAGTACACTACAAATGGAATGATAGTTTACAATCCACAACATCAAATTACAACTTTGGATCCATAAATCTTCCACCTTACATCCAAAATTCGAATTACACAAAAACTTGCAACGATCACACTCCAAAGTTCTCAACCTGTTCAACATAATAAACCCTACTTCTAAGGGTTGGCTTCTCCACTCGGGTACGCATTACCTGTTAAGGAAAACAAATTTAAAGGGTGAGCTAAAAAGCCCGTGAGTTCCCAAAAAACATAGAAAGCACATAACACATATGATTTTTCACTTCAAAATTCATACTCGAATATAAACAAAGAAGGAAAGCCAGTAATCACACAAGAGTAGGATTAAGTTCATCACGTAGCCCAAGGTTGTCATACCAAGGGGATTGAGTTTATCACGTAGCCCAAGGTTGTCATACCAAGGGGAATGAGTTTATCACGTAGCCCAAGGTTGTCATACCAAGGGGAATGAGTTTATCACGTAGCCCAAGGTAGTCATACCAAGGGGATTGAGTTTATCACGTAGCCCAAGGTTATCACACCAAGGGGATTCAGTATATGACGTAGCCTAAGGTTATCGTACCAAGGGGATTCAGTATATCACGTAGCCCAAGGTTATCGTACCAAGGGGATTAAATTCTCAAGAACAGGGAATACAGGACACGTCACATCACTTCATGCAATTCAATACAGGAATCATGGCACAAGACAAAAGACTCAAGTATACTCAAAATATCAGGAAAACACTTTTGCAAGTAGTACCATTCAAATGGGAGTAATTGCGATAAAGTACACACTACTCCATTTGATGGATCAAAACCTATCTTTCACATTAATTCACATTTCAAGTTAAAAACACATTTCAAGTCAAGTAAGTCACGCACTTGAGAGTGTCTTTACTTAGAAATCATTTCAATAGTAAATTATTTCACTTATAAACACTAATAAACCATTTAGCAAGCACGAGTAAATTATTCCCTTTGAAATCGCTAGTAAAGTCGTTCATTTGTAAATAGTTTGAAACATAGTCTGAAATACTCACAAAAGTAGGAAAACATTTCATTGGTAAAGAATAGTAGTAAAACATTTCCTTTGAAAACAAGTTAGAACTAGGTTGAAAACAGGTTAAAACACTCACACATGTGAGTCATTGCAAAAACCCTTTCACAATTTCTTTTATTTACGATAAGGGTAAGTGTGATAAAATACACTCCCCATCAGAGAGTTCGAGAACTAGCTTTCACTTCAAAATCACTTCACTAAACACCATTGCGATCATTTTCACATAATCATGTAACAAGTATGGAAACTCACCAAAGTAAGGTTCAGCTTCCTCGTAGGGGTCAAAGTCACTGCCTTGCACACTTCCTAAAATAATTTAAAACAGTCAATGAGATTCAATTCATTCATTTTCATTTACTAACACAGTTCACTTTCATTTTTTTTTTGTTTCAAACGGCAATTTTTTCCAAAACTTTCTCGAGGAAAAGCTTTCATTTCACATAACCCAATGCTCCAATTAGATTCCCTTGGAAAATCACTTTATCATTTCAAAAGAAAACATCTCACCGATATACTCATTGGCACTACAAGCACGTTCTTTTTCACAAAACATTTAAGTGAGGACTCACACCTCAAAATCACTGTTTACACAACACGTTCGACATTCATTTTTGGCTAAAACTTCCATTTTGACATAAAACGCTTCAAATCAAGCCATTATTTTCAAAATCCCCAGAATTTAGCCAAAATACTGCAAAACCTTCAAATTCAGTCAAATAGCACTTTTTACTCAAATTTCATGAAAACTCCACTTTTTACCCTTTTAAAATCCAAACACTCACTCACACACACATACACTCACAATTAGAACAATATACACATTTTTCTCAAAAGATAAAATCCTTCGAGAACATTCACGACATTCCAAAATCAAACATTGAAATCACCAGGCATGGGTTTGGCCATAACATACATTTTCCTTCAACTTTTCAACAACTGAAAACCCTAATTTCTAACCATATCAATGCAAGTTCACAATTAACAATCAAATTCCCAATCGGTCCTCAAGTCCAGCTACCTAGAGGCCACCTCAAGTCCGCTACCTAGGTTGGGATTTCAAGAGCCAACTTCATCTTTTTCAGATGAGATCATTTTACCCAAAATCAACCATAGATCTAAGCTATTTAACACTAATAAAGCTATCTCTACAAGGTTCAAGTTTTATACCTTCAGATCGACCAGATCGACAAGATCCGACAAGATCCAGAGACTTTGTGATATCTTCTCAAAATTGACCCTTCCAAGCTCAACAACCATGAAAGCTTGATCTTTATCTAAGATCTTGAACTTTGAGGGTGATCTACAACTCAAGCTCACGATCAAGCAACCCACCACTCAAACAAACTTTATTTCTTCACTTTTCTCTTTCTTTTCCTTCAAGATTTTTGGACCACACTCTCTCTCCTCTCTCCTTGGTTGGCTGCCATGGAAGGAAAGAAATGAAGCCCACAACTCATCAATCAAGTTTCATAGGTTCAAGTTGCTTGGGTAGAAAGAAAATGGAAAATCAAGCTTCAAACTCACCTCTTTTCTCCTCCAAGAAATCGGACCAGCCCTCACTTCCTTCTCTCTCCTTCGGCTGCAATAAGGGATGAAGATGATGAGCTTCAATGGTGTCTTGAAGAAGCAAACAAGGAAGAAGAAGAAATGGAAGAAACAAGGTTCCAAACTTTCCCTCCTTTCTCTCTCAAGTCTCTCGGCCTCTCTCTCCCTCTTTCACTCTCTCATGGCAGCCAAGAAATGAAGAGGAAACCAAGATTAAAACCCTCCAATGGTGTCATGAAGCTTCAAGAAATGGAAGAAGAAGATGAGCTTATTTTCTCTCTCATTTCTTGCTCTCAATTTCGTCCTCCCTCTCTCTCTCTAAGCTCAAAATAGCAGCTGGAAAATGAAGTATAAGGGTGCAAGAAGTCAAGGCTTTTATGGGTCAAAAAGTGCATTTCCTTATTTTAAGGGAAAAAGTGCTTTTTGGCACTTTATGTCGCGTCACACGCGACAGTCTAACTTACACTGGTTTCTTTCACCCCGACACTGTTTCACCTTAATAATATTTTCAAAATATCACTACATATGCTTTCGGTTTCAAGTCAAGTCACTATTCCGTGATTTTACAATTTTAACAGCTAAAATTTGGCCAAAATCACCTGCCGACAAACAATTCGTACAAAATTCTCTAAATTGAGAAATAATCACTTTAAACATATATTCACTCATATTTCAATTAATAAACACAATATAAATAATTTTATGCATTTTTAAAATAAATTCTGAATTTTGAGGCCCTCACACTCATCACTCTTTCCTCCAAATCAAAAAGCAACCCAACCTAACCACCGCCACCGCCACGGCCATCACCAGTCCACCACAGCCACCACCACCGCTGCAACCCGTCAATCAAAGGCCAACACTCCCTAGCCCTAACCGTCCTCCCTGTTTGTCAGCTAGCTTTAGAAGCAGCAGCAGCACTACCACGCTAGATCCATAAGGCTTCAATTCAAGGCTTTAGAAGTAGTAGCAGCACCATCACCAGTGGCTTCACAAGGCTCCGATTCAAGGCTTCACATGTCTTTGATTCAAGAGCAGCTTCACAAGGCTTTGATTCAAGAACAGCTTTGATTGTTTTCAACATGTGGAATTGGTTAGTATGTAAAAACTTAATCTTTTAAGGGTGCCATGGCAATTTTAAAGCATTTGGAACAATTTCAGATTAGAATTGACTTGTTTTGTTGGTTCAAGTTGTTATTTTAAGTGTTTTTGTCTTTTAGTTGAGCGTGACTATAAAATGTGGGAAATTGCATAATATGACATGTGAGAGCTGAGGAATGTAAATAAATGTAGTGGTAAGAAGGTATAGAGGTTAGATTTAGTATAGATGAACTATTAGAGGCTTCTTTTTAACTGCTTATTCATACCTTTCTTTACATTTCTGTATAAGAAATTTTCTGTGTCAAGGTTGTTATGCTCTAGTTTATTTCTGTTAAGATTGGGTACTTATTTGAGAAATAGGCATGCTTCGTGTTGCTGGTAAAAATTATTTTGTCTATGGTTGAATAAGCAATTTTAGAATCTTAACAATATCTGATAATTGAATCTCTAGCAGACATTTTAATGTATGTGGATATAGTTTGTGTTAACTATTGTTTGACATTCAACAAGCAAGAAAATCAAAGTTCATGTAGGCTGTTCTTGATAATTTGTTGAATACCAAACGTTGGTTTCTCATATACTCATATGATGGTTAATTTTTAGATTTTCTTTTGCCTACTTTTCAAATTTTATGGATTCCCAAACTCTTTTGGTCCTCCAAAGTACGATAACCAAACTGTATGTGAATTCACAAGGTATGACATGAAAGCAATAAGCACTAATAAAATTTGAAACATCATGATGTTGTTAAAGTTTGAATCAAAATTTTCAAGTTTGCTATTGTGAAAATCATATTCACAATGCTTTATTGAACTGGAAACATGAGATTGTTATTGCCACTATATTTGGTGGAATCCTTGTTCTTTATTATTTCAGGCTAATATTGTCATGTTCTATTAGTCCTTGCTTGACATGCTTACCTGTCATTTAGTGCATGTTAATATGTTTAAATCTATTTTGTTATTGTTTGTTAAGATTTGGCTGTTCTTCTCCTTGATGGTTTTTATTTTGAACGCATGTCATGTGCAAGGTGCAGGCTTGGTCATTATTTGATTTATGGAATAGCGGACTAGGAGAATTGTTAGAATCGCAACGTGTGGCTCTTTGAGTAACCAGGAAATTTGACTTTAACATATCCTCTCACAACTTTTTTGATATCTTTTCTGTGACAGCCCCACCTCCCCCTAAGGCGAACCAAATGGATTAGCGGACTGCCTGCCCAACTCTCGCCAGGACTCGATAGCCAATATGAACCAACAACACAAAACTTACAAAACTAAATTCTCCCAAATTCAAAAGTTAACCAACATAGTTACATAAGTTTCACACCACCATTCAAACTTAAAATTTAACAGGGGATTAAGGGTACAAAACCAAAAGGTAACTTTTCCATGATGGGGTTTTACAGTACATCATCCCTTAAACAAAAGTAACAACAAAACTTATCCTACTCGCACGTACTTCCAACCCTGAACTCAAGCAAATCCCCCTGCTAAGGAAAACAAAAGGGAAATAGGGTGAGCTAAAAGCTCAATGAGGTTCCAAAAACAAGCAGCCAGGTATACAAGAAGAATTTACTTAACAAACAAGTATCACAAATAAATTCACCAAATAAACTGAACATATTCAATTAAAGGATACGGATGGCTTTCAAAAGCCAAATTCCCAGAAGCTTGATCAAATCATATCCTGTTGACTCTCCGTCAACAATTATAGCTCAGGGCCAACCAGTAGATCCCCACTTATCATCAAACACCGTCCACCGTTTCACCCTCTTACTGGGCTCGAACACCCTAACAAATCAAATTTTAGGTGATACTCGAGTATACCAGATTTCTGGATTCACATATCATACCCCGTGGCTCGTCAACTTTCCCGACCAAGCCCGTGCTGACTCGAGTTGATTGACTCACCAACTAGATTTTGAGTTCAAAACAAATCATATTTGTCGATGGGATATCACCCAAGCGACTCACAAATCAAATGTGGCCAAAAGCCATTTCACATGAATTCAAATATCCAAGTACAAAATTCTAAGCACAAGAGACCGAGTGTGATAAGGTACGCACTCGTCTCGATCACATTAATTGGCTCACAAGCCACAATAACATGAGTTATCACATAGTTCAAGTATTTCAATATTTCAGCTATCAAGTTGGTCAAGTAACAAGCATGGAACACTCACCGAGTCGAGTAAAGTATCTTCAAGTTTCGCACCCAAGTCCTCTCTATTTCCTCCTTCCAAGTCTATTAACAAATAAAATGGAACATATTTAAACTCGGCTACCCAACCAAAAGAGACCAAATGCATATGCTCGATGTTTCTTTTCACTTGATAAAAGTCACACTTGGATGCATAAATCACGAAATGACCAATCCAATTTATAAGGGTGATCAAATAAGAGTCTTAACAACATCTTAGAACCATGCATGAGTGGGTCGGGACACGGCAAGAAGGCACAAGAATCAAAAGAAATAAAAGAAGCAATTGCGGAAGTGAAACCAACAATGGACAGGTTTGTCGAGTTTCGGTAATTTGACCATAACTATGGCCACACTTATCGGATTGGGGTGTACTTTATGGAGTTTCAAAGCTAAGGCATAGCCCTACAACTTTCATGAAGAGGTCAAACATCAAATCATGCTTAATCATGGTCGAAATGGCTAATCTCAGAGACACAAAGAAAACTGTCGGCTGTGATCAGGCTGGTCAAACAGCCTTGGGAAAATGGCCATAACTCAATGTAGAAAATTCGAAATCAAGCTCTGTCAGTGGTGTTTAAAACTAGGTTCATAGAGATTTCTAACGGTATAAAGTTCGTGCCCTAATTCATTTTCTACAGTTAGCAGTAACCTCGGGAAGCTCACTATTTTTCATTCCTGATTTCCTGTGAAATTTCCAGTTTTGGTGCAACTTCATCTATTAATTCTTTAAAGTTATTCCATCACTCAACATGGTGTTTAACATGCTAAAACAGCAATTAATTCCATCATCAAAGCATCACAAATCATTAAGGATTTCATCAAACACGTGGTAACCGAAAATGAAAACCTAAGTTCTAGTTTTCAAACACAAGAAACCCTTCCATGACTTTTCTCTTCAAACACCCACAAGCTCGTTAATCACACCTAACTAACATTCTCCTTAAATTTAAGGTTCATTAAAGCATGATTAGGTGAGAACTTACCTTGCTAGAAGAGTGAGAAAATCCACCCAAGAACTTCACTCCTTGCTATCAAGCTTAAGGTTTAAGAAGTAATCTAGCCTAGGTTTTTACTTAAAGTTGTTTTTCTTCACTAGAATGACTAAATTCTAACTTAGGTTTTTGGTGTTCTCCATGGGGAAGTGGCCGGCCAAGAAGGAAAAAAAGTGAGGAAATTTTGGTTCAAATTTTTGAAATTGGAAGATTAAATAGGAAGGCTTAAGTCAAGATGTCATGGGATGGTTGACAAGTGTCATCTTCTTGGCCAAGATTGATATAATATCTTTGCAAATTGCCATCAAATCTCTTAATGCAAATTGTGACCCACTTATTCCATATAAGTTTCATACATTTGCCCATATAAAACATGAAAAATGAAATCCTAAATTAAACCGTGCAATACACACGAAATTGAGTACTTTGGGAGAAATAATGCACTAGATGATTAATGGTGCTCTTAATTGAATTTTTTTTCTAGGGTTCTCACACTCTCTCCCCCTTAAAAGAATTTCGTCCTCGAAATTCTCACCTTGACCAGTAAATAGCTCCGGATATTTCTTTCAAAGTTCTTCCTCCATTTCCCAAGTTGCCTCTTCTATCCCATGATTCCTCCACAGGACTTTCACCAAAGGGATCCTCTTATTTCTTAATTCCTTCACCATTTCGATCCAAGAATTGTACGGGCTTCTCTTCATAGGATCGTGACTCATCTATATCAATCTCTTCTGACTTCTTCAACATTGAGACATGAAAACATCGTGGATCCTGGATAAACTTGATGGTAACTGGAGTCGGTATGCCACACTACCCACTTTTTGAAGAATCTCAAAAGGTCCGACGTATCTTGGCTGCAATTTCTTTCCTTTTCTCGCTGTGACACTTCGCAGTGGTGTGACCTTAAGAAACACTTTATCGCCAACTTCAAATTTCAAATCTTTTCTTCGGTTATCAGCGTAGCTCTTCTACCGACTTTGGGCGGTTTGAAGTTTCTGACGTATCATTTTGACCTTGTCTCGTGCGTCTTCCATCCAGGGCATTATGGTCGGATCTAAGATTTTTCTCTCCCCTACTTCATCCCAATAAATTGGTGACCGGAACTTTCTTCCATATAAAGCTTCATACGGTGCTATTTGAATAGATGAATGATAGCTATTGTTATAAGCAAACTCCACCAATGCCATGTACTGATAGGAACCAGCTCACAGACCATACGCAAGGGCCGACTTCTACTCTTGCTCCACTTGTGAGTGTTGAGCCAATGACTCGTGCACGTGCTCGACGGATGCGAGAGTCAATTCAAGCCTTCATTTGTGCTACTCGTGAAGGCATTGGAACTTTCCAAGAAAGCTACGCATTCATCAATGTGCTTCAAGTGCAAACCAAGTCATATGAGGGCTAGTTCGGATGTTACCTCTAGCTCGTAGTTACTTATTCTGTGTAATTTTTCATTTTAAATAATTAGCTGCAACATTCGGCTATGGCAGAAGCGTTGCCACCAGTTAGACGTGCCCGCGCCCAGTGGTCACGCCTAAGGAGTATCCTGGCAGAAGCGTTGCCACTAGTTAGGCGTGCCCGCGCCTAATGGTCACGCCTAAGAATCTATTTTTAGTTTTAGTTAGTAAGTGACTCCTTATGTCACTAGGTTTCCTTAGTTTAGTAGGATTTTGTTTGTAAGCCTATAAATAGGCCATTCTTGTCAAACGATTGGGGATATTATGAGACATCAAATTTCAGAAATTGAGAGAGTTTCTCTTGTGCCTTGTGCAAACCTTTGAATACTTTAGATTGAGTTCTAAGTGTTCTTTTGGCTTATCAAGCAAGAATCACACTTGTTTGTGGCGCCTACCTACCTACACCATTAGTTCCTTTTAACAATTCTTTGAGGGTTAAGAAATTAATCTTAGTTCTTGAATCAAGGGTTTTTAGGGGTTCGTGGTCTTCCATTAATCCAAACGTGGGAATTATTGTCTAGATCCGAGAATTGGTATACGAGTTCTTCCAATCAAGGTTGGGTTCGTATCATCTGGTATCAGAGCTAGTCGACAACTTTCCAGGTTATATCCTTCTTTACTTTTCGTTTTTGAGTCTTCCCAAATCTGATCTTGTTTGTCTTGTTCATCAAGTTTGTTTCTTGAGTTCGTTCTTGTTCGTCAAATCTATTCGAATCTTTGCTATCTACAAATTGCTTGCTGTTCGTGCATCTTTAAGTCTGTCCAATCGTGGTCCTTGTGTTGCATGCTGTCCGAATTTTCCTTTGATTGTTTGTGGTGTCAAAACAGCCGCACCATCATCACCTTGAATTGCCAAACCGCTTTAATCCTTTTGGCTTGAAGTCTTGACCAGTTTTGTGAATCAAATTTCTGGAAAAGAACCGAATCTTGAAAGCAAAATCCTGAATTTTGAAGTTCTTGAAATAAAGCTTGAGTAATTCTTCAAAGTTGGACAAACCTTGCATTAATCTTGTAGGGCCTTGGGTTCTTGATTAACAAATCTCGAATTCTTGATCCCTGGAGGGGTGAATTGTTGTTGAAATTGCTGCAAAAAAAAAAAAAAAAAAAACAAGCAGCCGAGAGCAACATAAAGCAGTCCAACTAGATTTCCAAGTGCAAATTGGATTCCATCTTGTTTCCAAAACTTTGTTTCCAAATCTGAATTAAACTCAATCCTTCTTGGAAACTAAGTCCAGAATTCCAGGGTTCCTAAATCCATCTAGGAAATCAAGTTTTCTTAAACACAAAACTGTGCCAAAAATAGAATTCCAGCCGCCTTTCTCCAAACCACCAACCGACCTAACAAGTTTCCAAATTGCAACTTGTGGGTTCAAAATTTCCTTCCAAAATCTGTTCCACAATTTACTGGCAATTCTCACCAAATTTATACCTCATTTTCCAGTTATCATCCTTGTGATTTAAGAGTCTAAAATCAGCCCCAATTCAGTTTAGTTAGTTCACGAAATTCAGTCCAAGTGTCGGGTAGACTAGGTTGTTTTTTTTTTTTTAAATCCGTTTTCAAAGTCATTTTAAGTCGTTTGAGTCTGGAATTTTCCATTCCATTCTCTGTGCTTGTGAGTCTCTCAGAAATCAGTTCGTGAGCCAAAAAAAAAAAAAAAAAGAGAACAAAAACGCACACAAACTTGTGTGTCTCTTTGATAGCTGAATTTACATCGTGGACTGATCTAACCTCTTCAAGGGTTAAAAATCAAGGCATCTTGAGAAATTTGTGAGTTCATTAGAGTGCTCTTGAGTGAAAACACGAGTGCGAGAGTAAACACTAAGGAAGTGTGCGAGGAATATTATTATTTTTGTACTAACTCCTTGCAGGTTTACCTAAGCACAATAAAGGATGTCTGGGGATAACTCTGACTTTGATCTAAAACTGTGGGCCGAATCGTTTAAAGGAGAGCTAAACCGCAACATAGACCAAAAGTTAGAAAGGGTTCAAGAGCTTAATGGACAAAATGGAAGCTTCCCAAAGTGCTTCTAAAGGTAGCAAGTGGCTAAGTAAACAAAGTTACCATGAATCAGAAAGCTCAAATGAATCCGGAAGAGGATGAAATCGCCAAGGAAGCATAAGCAAGGATCTAAGTCAAAGGGAGAGACCATCAAGGGATTGAAGGCGCAAATACCATCATTCCAAGGTCGCTCTGACCCTGAAGCTTATCTCGAATGGGAAAAGAGGGTTGATCTCATTTTTTATTGCCATGACTACAGAGATGAACAACAAATGAAATTGGCCGTTATGGCATTCCTGACTAAATGCGGTGGGACCAAATTACCACTAGTAGAAAGCGAAGTCGAGCACCTGCCATTTCTACCTGGACTGAGCTTAAGGTAATGATGCACCAACGTTTTGTACCAAGTCACTACCACGGGACTTGTACCACAAATTGCAAACATTGTCTCAAGGGGAGCTGCGTGGAGGATTATTTCAAAGAGATGGAGATGATCATGCTTGAGCGATGTTGAAGAAGACCGTGAGGCTACAATGGCACGTTCTTGAATGGTCTAAAACCTGAAATCATGCGGATGAAGTGGAGATGCACCACTATGTTGAACTCCGTGACATGTATGAAAAAGCTCTTAAGATAGAGGCCGACTTAAGAGGAGGGGTTCATCACAGTACCAGCGATGCCGACCTCTTCTTATAGCCGCAACAACATGCCTAGAAGAGAGTTCAAACCCATGAGCACCCCAACACCAGCTCCAAGACCGAGGTTTGAAGCTAAGTCCGAGCCTCAAGGGGTGACACCAAGCTAGCTCCCAAAGCTGCCAGCACCTCAAAGCCTAGGTATCTGATACCAAGTGTTGGAGATGCCAAGGGCTTGGTCACATTGCAAGCCAATGTCCCTAACCAGCGAGCTATGATCATCCTTCCAAATGGTGAAATTATAACCACGCATGAGGAGGAAGAATACAAGGATATGCCACCACCACCAAGAGGGAGAAGGTGAAGTCGAAGCTGAAATTCAGATTCCAATGGAGGAGTCTGTGGGATTAGGGCTAGTTGCAAGACGTGCACTTGCAACTCATGTCAAAGAGGAAGACGTCCAACGGGAGAACATCTTCTACACTCGATGCCTCATTAATGGCAAAATTTGTAGCATGGTGATCGACCCAGGAAGTTGTACCAATGTCGCGAGTGCTGTCATGGTAGAAACCTTAGGACTACAAGCTTCGTGAACATTCCAAGCCCCACCGCCTTCAATGGTTGAACAGCTGCGGAGATATCAAGGTCACTCAGGTACTTGTTTCTTTAAAGTTGGCAACTATGAGGATAATGTGTTATGTGATGTTGTACCTATGCAAGCTAGTCATATCTTACTTGGTAGACCATGGCAATTTGATAGAAATACTAGTCATAGTGGTCGTACCAATATGTATTCATTCTTGCATAAGGGTAAAAAGATTACCCTTGCACCACTCACACCCAAGCAAGTATATGAAGATCAAGTAAAACTTCAACAAGAATTTGAGAAGTGTGAGGAGAAAAAGAAAATTGAAAAATCATGAGAAAGAAAAAGCAGAATCCTGCAAAATGAGGGGAAAAAGGCAATTGTTAAGACGGATTTTGAGGTAAAAGCGAGGGAAAATCATTATTCTTTGCAAAGCCGAGAAGTGAGGAAAGGATTTCATAGTGGCCAAAATTTGTTATTGCTCTATAGCAAAGAAGTGTCCAATGATACTAACAGTCTTGATCTTTCTTTGCCAAGTTCGTTTAAGGTTCTTTTGCAGGATTATACGGATGTGTTTCCTGAAGATGTTCCAAGTGGTTTACCACCTATAAGGGGTATTGAGCATCAAATTGATCTCATACACGGAGCACCGTTGCCAAATCGTCACGCTTATGGGGTAACCCGAAGAGACTAAGGAGCTTCAAAGGCAAGTAGAGGAGCTTCTTAGCAAAGGATGGGCAAGGAGAGTCTTAGCGGTGTCTTGTTCCGGTCATCTTGGTCCCCAAGAAGGATGGGTCGGAGGATGTGTACCGATTGTAGAGCTGTCAATTCTATCACGGTTAGGTATCGCATCCCATACCTCGACTTGATGATATGATAGATGAACTTAATGGAGCAGTTATTTTTACAAAAATTGACCTTAAATCGGGTTATCATCAAATAAGGATAAAGGAAGGTGATGAATGGAAAACCGCCTTCAAGACTAAATATGGTCTTTATGAATGGCTAGTTATGCCTTTTGGGCTTACAAATGCTCTAGTACCTTTATGCGTTTAATGAATCATGTGCTACATTGAGTACTTAGGAAATTTGTAGTGGTCTATTTTGATGATATCCTTATCTATAGTAGAAAGCCTAGAAGAACATGTGCAACATGTTAAGTTAGTACTTGATGTGCTTCGTAAGGAATGCCTTTATGCAAACCCTTAAGAAGTGCACCTTTTACTAACGAATTGGTGTTTCTAGGATTTGTAGTAAGCTCAGGTATCAAGGTAGATGAAAGCAAGATCAAAGCTATCAATGAATGGCCTCGCCAACCACAATGGGAGAAGTCCAAGCTTTCCACGCCTTGCAAGCTTCTACCCGGTTTGTAAGAGATTTTAGCTCTCTTGCTGCACCTCTCACCTCCATAATTAAAAGGATGTATCGCTCCATCGGGGTGAAGAACAAGAGGCTGCCTTTAATTCTCTTAAACATGCCTCACACATGCACCTATTCTAGCTTTACGACTTTTCTAAAATGTTTGAAATTGAATGTGATGCCTCGAGTTGGAATTGGCGCAGTGTTGATTCAAGGAGGACGACCTATTGCCTACTTCAGTGAGAAGTTGAATGGAGCCATGATGAATTATAGCACCTCGACAAGGAGCTATATGCACTAATCCGAAGCTCTTCAAGTCTCCGGCAACATTACCTTCGGCCCCTAGAGAATTTGTCATCCATACCGACCATGAGTCTTTAAAGTTTCTTAAGGCTCAAAACAAGCTGAGTAAGAGACATGTGAGGTGGATGTCATTCATTGAAACGTTTTCATATATCATCAAATACAAGTCCGTAAGTCCAACATAGTAGGCGATGCATTGTCACATGAGGTATACTCTAATTACTACCCTTGATGCTAAGTTACTTGGATTTGAGCTTATAAAGGATTTATATGCTACTGATGATGACTTTAAGCTTGTGTTTGAGACTTGTAAAAGGGCTGGTCATGACAAGTTCTACCTATCCGAGGGGTTTTTATACTACTTAGACCGTCTGTGTATTCCTAAGTGTTCCATTCGACAATTGCTTGTCAAGGAATCACATGGGGGTCTAATGGGCCATTTTGGTGTTTCTAAAACTTTGTCTACCTTGCAGGAACATCTATATTGGCCAGGGATGCGTAAAGATGTTGAACGTGAAGTATCAAGGTGCATCCAATGTCACCGTGCCAAGTCCAAGGTAAATCCGCATGGCCTTTACATGCCTTTACCCATTCCTAGTGAACCTTGGGTTGATATTTCTATGGATTTCATACTTGGCTTACCTAGGACCAAACGGGGTCATGATTCTATCTTTGTGGTAGTGGATAGGTTCTCTAAAATGGCACATTTTATTGCATGCCACAAAACTGACAACGCACCCTACATTGCTGATTTATTCTTTAAAGAAGTCATTCGACTACATGGTGTACCACGCACAATAGTGTCTGATAGGGATGTTAAATTCCTGAGTTACTTTTGGAAAACACTTTGGGCTAAATTAGGCACTAAACTTTTATTTTCCACTTCTAGTCATCCTCAAACGGATGGACAAACTGAAGTAGTGAATCGTACAGTGTCTACTATGTTGCGGCACTAATTAAGAGAAATTTGAAAACTTGGGAAGAATGCTTACCGCATATTGAGTTTGCATATAATAGGTCTAAGCATTCACCACCGATTTATACACCGCTTTGAACTGGTTTATGGATTTAATCCCTTGACTCCGTTGGATTTAATGCCTTTACCTTTGAGTGAAAGAGTTAATCTAGATGGTAAGAAGAAGGCAGACTTGGTTCGTTCATTGCATGAGAACGCACGTTTGAATATAGAACGTCGAACTGAGCAGTTTGCTCAACAAGCAAACAAGGGTCGACGCAAAATAATGTTTGAGCCTGGTGATTGGGTATGGTTGCACATGAGGAAGGAGCGATTTCCGGCACAAAGACGTAGCAAGTTATCTCCTCGTGGTGATGGACCATTCCAGGTTGTGGAAAGAGTCAATGACAACGCCTACAAGCTAGAGCTTCCAGGTGAGTATGGTGTTCATTCCACTTTTAATGTTGCTGATTTGTCTCCTTTTGACATAGGTGATGACCACGATTTGAGGACAACTTCAATTCAAGAGGGAGGGAATGATAGGAACCAGCTCCACGACCATAATGGGGCCGATTTCTACTCTTGCTTTGTGAGTGTTGAGCCAATGACTTCGTGCGTGCTCGGACGGATCACGAGTCAATTCAAGCCTTCATTTGTGCTACGTGAAGGCATTGAACTTTCCAAGAAAGCTACGCATTCATCAATGTGCTTCAAGTGCAAACCAAGTCATATGAGGGCTAGTTCGGATGTTACCTCTAGCTCGTAGTTACTTATTCTGTGTAATTTTTCATTTTAAATAATTAGCTGCAACATTCGGCTATGGCGTAAGCGTTGCCACCGTTAATCGCGATGCCGCCCGGTGGTCACGCCTAAGGAGTATCCCTAGCGAAGCGTTGCCATTAGTTAGCGTGCGCCTAATGGTCACGCTCTAAGAATCTATTTTTAGTTTTAGTTAGTAAGTGACTCTTATGTCACTAGGTTTCCTTAGTTTAGTAGGATTTTGTTTGTAAGCCTATAAATAGGCCATTCTTGTCAAACGATTGGGGATATTATGAGACATCAAATTTCAGAAATTGAGAGAGTTTCTCTTGTGCCTTGTGCAAACCTTTGAATACTTTAGATTGAGTTCTAAGTGTTCTTTTGGCTTATCAAGCAAGAATCACACTTGTTTGTGGCACCTATCTACACAATTCATTAGTTCCTTTTAACAATTCTTTGGGGTTAAGAAATTAATCTTAGTTCTTGAATCAAGGGTTTTTAGGGGTTCGTGGTCTTCCATTAATCCAAACGTGGGAATTATTGTCTAGATCCGAGAATTGGTATACGAGTTCTTCCAATCAAGGTTGGGTTCGTATCATGTACTGTCCCCAATTACCTCCAAAATCCATAACACATGTTCTCAACATATCATCCAGGGTTTGAATGGTTCTTTCTGATTGTCCATCAGTTTGAGGATGGTAGGTTGTGCTAAGGTTCAACTTGGTCCCTAAGACTTCCTGTAGCTTTTGGCAAAAACCTGAGATCTGATCGAATCGATACTATGCTAAGCGGCACCCCACGTAGTCTTACAATTTCACCCATGCAGTTGAGCTAATTTTTCCATGGAGTACTTCATGTTCACGGGTAAGAAATGAGCTGACTTGGTTAAGCGATCGACCACTACCCAAACGGCATCATGACCTCTTTGTGTTCGTGGCAAACCAGAAACGAAATCCATCGTAATGTGCTCCATTTCCATTCAGGTATCTCAAGTGGTTGTAGCAAACCAGAAGGTTTTTGATGTTCAGCTTTTACTTGTTGGCACGTGAGACATGTTTGAACATGTTGAGCAATTTCTCTCTTCATGTTATCCCACCAATATAACCTTTTTAGATCCTGATACATCTTGGTACTGCCGGGGTGAATCATATACTTAGAACGATGAGTCTCTTCCAGAATCTCCTTTTTCAATGTTTTATTCTTGGACACAACTATTCGGTCTCGAAACCTTAAAATTCCTTCGGGACTCAGATTAAAATTCGGTAATTCTCCTTTTTCTACTTTTTCCTTTCACTTCTGTACCGCAGAATCACCTTTTTGAACCTCCTTGATATGATCTAGTAGAGTGGACTTAACTACGATGTTTCCAAACACCACCTTTTGGCATTCAAGGTGAGGGTTCCATTCACAAACCTTTTCTAACATATCCCACTCTTTAATCATCAGCCCTGCTATTTGAGCTTTTCGACTTAAAGTGTCTGCTACCACATTAGCCTTCCCAAGATGGTAGTTAATCGTACAATCATAATCTTCTAAAAACTCCACCCACCAACGCTGTCTTAAATTTAACTCCTTTTGAAAAAACAGGTACTTAAGACTTTTATGGTCCGTCCCATACAAATAATGTCTCCATTTTTTTAAAGCAAAAACCACAGCTGCTAATTCCAAGTCGTGGGTTGGGTAGTTTAGTTCGTGGGGTTTTAATTCCTAGAAGCATAAGCAATCACGCTTCCATTTTGCATTAGCACAAACTCCAAACCTTCTCTCGAAGCATCAGTGTATATAGTGAAACTATCCTTCCCATTGGGTAAAGTTAAGATTGGTGCAGAGGTTAATCTCTTCTTCAATTCTTGAAAACTAGCTTCACACTTATGGGTCCAAACAAAGTTTCCAAGTTTCTTTGTCAAATTAGATAAAGGTCCTGCAAGCTTTGAAAAATCCTTAATGAACCGTCGAACTTCTGTCGGATTTTCTGGTCGCTTCCATTCAATAACAACCTCCACCTTTGCTGGATCCACTGAGATTCCTTCCCTGGAGATCACATGCCAGAGAAAGGATACTTGTTCCAGCCAAAACTCACATTTGCTGAATTTAACATACAATTGATGGTCCTTTAGGGTTTACAAAACTATCTTTAGATGTTGTTCATGCTCCTCCCGGGATTTGGAATATACCAGAATGTCATCAATGAACACCACCACAAACTGGTCCAGATAGGGTTTAAAGACTCGATGCATCAAATCCATAAATGCAGCTGGGGCATTAGTTAAGCCAAAAGGCATCACCGCAAATTCAAAATGCCCGTATCTAGAGTTAAAAGGAGTTTTTGGTATATCTTCCTTCCTGATCCGCAGCTGATAATACCCCTGCCTAAGATCCAATTTAGAAAATACCACGGCCCCCTAACTCATCGATGTGTGGTAATGGATACTTATTCTTCACAGTTACATCGTTCAACCCACGATAATCAATACACAACCTCAAACTGCCGTCTTTCTTTTTTACAAACAGAACTGGAGCTCTCCACGGGGATTCATTCTCTCGAATAAACCCTCATTCTAACAAGTCTTGCAGTTGCAATCTTAATTCTTTGAGTTCAGCAGGTGCCATTCGCTACGGGGTTTTCGATATAGGAGTTGTCCCAGGTACCAAGTCAATCTTAAATTCTATTTCCCTTTCTGGCGGTAATGACACTAACTCGTTGGGAAATACTTCCGGGAATTCATTGACCACTAGGATATCTTCTAATTTCACCTTATCTCTAGGAGTGTTAATTAGAAAAGTTAGGTAACCTTGTGCTCCTTTACTCGATAATTTTCTAGCCCAAATTCCAGAAATAAGTGCAGATGAGACTAACCTACCCCGCACATCTAGCTTCAAAGTCGCCTCTCCCGGTATACAAAATTCCACCACTTTAGTCTTACAATCCAACCGAGCATGATAGTGAGCTAACCAATCCATTCCTATGATCACGTCGTACCCCTTGATATCCAGATTTATCAGATCTATCATCAATTTTCGTTCCCCAATTCAAATCTCACAATTTCTAAAGATTGTGCTTGTGACTAGACGTTGATTGCTAGTAGGTGTACTAACTTCCAAATCATAGGGTAGTCTAGTAGATTTAACATCAATATTACACATAAAAGCAGGATTCACAAAAGAATGAGTGGCACCGGGGTCGATTAATATCTTAGCTAAATGATGGAACATAGGAATCGTACCTTCGACCACCTCAGTTGATTCAGGAATTAGGCGTTGATCCAGAGCATAAACCCTAGCAGGAACTCGAGGCCTATTCCCACCTATAGCTGGTTGGTTAGGTTTTGGATTTGTTTTACCCGACTGTGAGGTTGTATTCCTGTCACGGGGCAGATTAGGGCAAGATGAAATTTGGTGCTCGGCGCTCCCACAGCGCAAGCATTTTCTCTCCTTCCTCCAACAGTTATCTTTCGTATGGTTTGGTTTTCCATAGTATCCACAATTTACACAAGAAATCGATGTGGAACCTCCATGCGAGGCTCCTCTTTGTGCTCCTCTCCCACCTTGAACCCCACCTAACGGGGCCCCTCTTGATGTCCCCGAAAATCGTCCTCCACCTGATCCTCGGCCAAACTTAGGAGGGGGCACAATTTTGTCAAATTGCCTTGAGTACCACCTAGCACACCTCGTTTTTTTGCCTGGAATGCCCTAACCTGTAACCTAGTACTTTCCACTCATTGAGCCTTTTCCAAAGCTTAAAAGTATTGATTTGGGCTACCACCAAATCCTTTTGAATCTCAATGTTTAACCCTTGAACGAAGCGTCTTATCCGCTTCTGCTCAGTCGCCACAAGCTCAGGCGCAAACTTAAAAAATCTAGTGAATTGAGTCTCATACTCAACCACACTCTGAATACCCTGACGAAGCTTAATGAACTCATCCTCTCTCCTTTCTTGGATCAAAGGTGGAAAGTACTTAGCATTAAACTCTCTCATAAAATTGGTCCAATTTCTCGGGGTCTACTCTCTTTCCCACTTTAGTCGTATCACATTCCACCAGGCACGAGCTGCCCCTTCTAGCTGAAAAACAGCAAAGGTAACTTGTCTTTCTTCTGTATAGTTTAGAGCAGCAAAAGTGTCAACCATTTTCTCTATCCACCTCTCAGCTACCTCGGGTCGGGTCCTCCAAGAAACTTTGGAGGAGAAAATTTCTGAAATCTCTCTAATGCCCTATCTTCTCCTTCCACCTGATTCCTAGGGTTCACTTATTGATTCCCACGGTTTCCTTGTTGATTTCCAAAGTTTCCTTGTTGATTCCCAGGGTTTTGACCAGCTATCTGGGCTAGTAAATCAGTCATACGTTGGATGGCTATGGCTACTTGTTCATTAGGATCGACCCTTTGTTCACGACTACCTCCTGCGGCCGATTCATGTTCACCCCCTTGATCTTGGGGTCGTCTAAGTCCACTTCCATGACTTCGTGCTCCACGTCTACCTTCCATTTGATTTTTACTAAGTCTAGGGTCGAATGCACGTGCAAAATTAAAATGCATGTCCAAAAGAAAATTGTAACTATATGTAGGTAAACACAAAATAATAACACACAAAAAGGTTACATGTATTTACACACCATCTAGTCATATATATCACATTGCCAAATATTTACATACCCAGATGGATTACAACAAAAGAAATCTCATAGGGAAAGTAGCAAGTTTATCACAAAAGCATGTTAGGAAAACCATACCAAAATACACAAAATTCACTCAGATTTTTCCTAACCACCCTTCTCACGGGTCAAAATATAGTTGGCCACTCATGGCACCCTAACCTAGTTCCCAACAGAACCAGTGGACGTCACATCCCTAGGGATGTTATTACGGCGTTGCATGTCCTCCAGATTGACGTCCACAACCTCACCAGGCAAAGATTGACACTCAAGTAGAATGCCCTTAGTGCGATCACCTACATCCCTCAGGATCCTAGTAAGGCGATCAGTCACAGCTTGCACCTGTTGGCGCATAGCATCAGTACGCTCTTGCTCTTCCAAAACAGCCTCCTGAAGCTCCTCAATCCTATTCCTTTGCATAATCATGATTCTCCTCATCCTTTCCATCTCATCTTGGTCCTTAAAACTCGCATTAGTTAACCTCCGCCTCTTGTCTAGCACCTCTAAAACCACATGATCAGGATAGGAGTAGTTTGGCAACGTCCACAACGCTTGTCTCGGCTAGAGGGACTCCAGAACCGAACCGGTCCACCTAACTTCATCTCATAGTCAACCATTGGAAGACACTTCCGGGGCTGCTCACTTCTACCCTCTCCATTGTCTCCTTCCATAACCTACAAAATAAACACAAATTTCAACTTAGTTGTCCTAAGATCAAGCTTATACAAACTTAAGTCAAAACTTCTATTCTACCCAGGTTAATTCTGAACCTAGGCTCTGATACCAACTGTGACAGCCCCACCTCCCCCTAAGGCGAACCAAAGGGGTTAGTAGACTACCTGCCCAACTCTCGTCAAGACTAGATAGCCAATATGAACCAATAACTCAAAACTTACAAAACTAAATTCTCCCAAATTCAAAAGTTAACCAACATAGTTACATAAGTTTCACACCACCATTCAAACTTAAAATTTAACAGGGGATTAAGGGTACAAAACCAAAAGCTAACTTTTCCATGATGGGGTTTTACAGTACATCATCCCTTAAACAAAAGTAACAACAAAACTTATACTACTCGCACGTACTTCCAACCTTGAGTTTAAGCAAATCCCCCTGCTAAGGAAAACAAAAGGGAAATAGGGTGAGCTAAAAGCTCAATGAGGGTCCAAAAACAAGCAGCCAGGTATACAAGAAGAATTCACTTAACAAACAAGTATCACAAATAAATTCACCAAATAAATTGAAGATATTCAATTAAAGGATACGGATGGCTTTCAAAAGCCAAATTCCCCGAAACTTGATCAAATCACATCCTGTTGACTCTCCGTCAACATTTATAGCTCAGGGCCAACCAGTAGATCCTCACTTATCATCAAACACCGTCCACCGTTTCACCCCCTTACCGGGCCCGAACACCCCAACAAATCAAATTTTAGGTGATACTGGTATACCGATTTCAGATTCACATATCATACCCCTCGTCAACTTTCCGACCAAAGTGCGGTTCGAGTTGATTGACTCACCAACTAGGTTTTGAGCTCGAAACAAATCATATTTGTCGATGGGATATCACCCAAGTGACTCACAAATCAAATGTGGCCAAAAGCCATTTCACATGAATTCAAATATCCAAGTACAAAATTCTAAGCACAAGAGACCGAGTGTGATAAGATACGCACTCGTCTCAATCACATTAATTGGCTCACAAGCCACAATAACACAAGTTATCACATAGTTCAAGTATTTCAATATTTCAGCTATCAAGTTGGTCAAGTAACAAGCATGGAACACTCACGGAGTGGGTAAAATATCTTCAAGTATTCGCACCCAAGTCCTCTCTATTTCCTCCTTCCAAGTCTATTAACAAATAAAATGGAACATATTTAAGCTCGGCTACCCAACCAAAAGAGACCAAATGCATATGCTCGATGTTTCTTTTCACTTGATAAAAGTCATGAGGCAATTCCGAACAAAAAAACGCTCTCTCCCTCATGGCTTCTTTCTCCCGCTTCTAGTCTTTCAAACTTGCTAGGGTTGGGCTATGGCAGCCACAGCTGCCCTTCATTCGGTGGTTGGAGGGCACCCCTCTGTTGCTCCCTCACAGCATGCCTTTCACAATAAGTCGTTCTCATCTTTATTTTCGTCATCTTCAGAGTGGAGCTGCATACATGGGTGAATAGGTGGTATTCTCTCATGATGATCTGAAAGCAATGGCGGAGCCATTTCAATTGGCGCTCGTTGGCAAATTCTCAAGGGGAAGGCCGTCCATGGATGACATCCGCAAGTTTTTTATGACTTTGGATCTAAAGGATGCGTGCTTTCGGTGGGATTGCTTGGACTGACATGTTCTTCTCAGGTTTAACTCAGAACATGATTTTCATCGGATTTGGGGCCGCAACATCTAGTATATTTTTGGATGCCCTATGCGTGTATTTAAGTGGAGTTCTTCATTTCATGTTGACAAAGAGCCTTCAATTGTTCCGGTTTGGGTTTCTCTTCCTAAATTGCCAATCCATTTTTTTAATAAGAAGAGTCTATTTCATATTGTTTCGTGCTTGGGGAGGCCTTTGTTCATGGATGCAGCAACAATTGCGCTCTCAAGGCCAAGTGTTGCGAGAGTGCGGGTGGAGGTGGATCTTTTGAAGCCTTTGCCGCATAGGGTATGGATTGGGACGGGGGTGGCGGATCGGGATGGGTATTGGCAGGTGATGGAAATGGAGGACCTGCCAAAATATTGCACTAGAGTTTCAAGCAAGGTCGTGGGGAGGAGAATTGTAGGCTGTTACATCCAGAGTTGGGGTGGTAAACCCTAGCCGCCAGCATGAGAGGAAGGCTGTTGTTGAGCAACATGGTCCGAGGAAGGAGATGGTTGTAAGGGAAAGAGCCTGGGAGATTGACGGAGAGTCGATGTCGGAAGAGCGGTTGTTAAGCAGGAGTTAGAGATACAATCGAAGTGAAGGAGGCAGAAAGTTAAATGTAGGCTGCAGAGGAAACAAGGAAAGAAGGGAGGGTAAGCTTGGAAGGTATAGAGCGGGCTGGATCTAGGGATGAGGCACGAGAGAGTGATGAGGTTAGGGTGGCTCCAGAGCCTGGGTCAATGCATGCATCCATTCTAGAATTCCCTAGTTTTCAGAAATTTGTTGAGGAGGTGCATGGGGTACAATCGGCAGCAAAGGGGTTGCCTAATGTTCAGGGCATGGTGGAGGAGGCCATCGGTGCTGCAGCATCGTCTGAAATTGAACGGATTGCTGAGGTGGTACTTCAGGAGGATGAGGAGCAGGAATGGATGGGCTCAGGTGGTCGGCATGGGACGGTTGCTGCAATGAATCTGTCCCCTCGTAAGGTTAATCAGGAGACGATGGAAGAGTTGCGTCGTCGCCTAGATGGGCGTGGAAATAGCATTTTCTCAGGTTATTAGTTCTGTAGCTGTTTTTGTGTTTGTTTCTTTATGAATAAGGTGTTGTTTTGGAATGCTCGTGGTGTTCGTAAGTCAGTTACCATTGCTAGATTGCGTAAGCTGCGTCGGATTTATAACTTTTCATGTTTGGCCCTTTGTGAGCCTTTGATTAATGTTACTCACCTGGAGGAATATCGTGCCAAGTTAAATTTTCATGTTGCCATTGCTAATACAGAGGGGAGATTGTGGGTTTTCTTTGAAAGGGGGTATGAGGTGACGGTTCTTGCTCAGTCATTCCAATTCCTTGCGGTACGGGTAGGGTGTGTCACTTTTTCTGAACCGGTTGTGGTTGTCTTTGTGCATGCTTCATGTGACCAGAATGATCGGTACAATCGTTGGTGTGATCTGTCCAGGCTTGACAGGTCGGTCCCAATGATGTTGGTAGGTGATTTTAATGTTATTTTGTCGGCAGAGGAAAAGAAGGGGGGCAGACCGTTCAGGGCTGCCGAGGTGTTAGACTTCCAGAACTTTGTACATGACATGGAGCTGGAGGATATTGGCTACTCGGGGCTCCATTATACCTGGTGTAATAATAGGACGGGTATGGCACGGGTGTGGAAGCGACTTGATAGAGCTTTGGTAAACCATCGGTGGCTGGATCTTAAGCTGGTGTCTTCAGTGGAACATTTGTGTCGATTGGGATCAGACCATTCTCCTTTGCTGTTGACATTTTGAGTTGAGGGGAGCTTGGGTCCCAAAAGGTTTGTGTTCCTGAATGCGTGGGTAGGGCACCCAGGCTTCTTGGATGTTGTACGGGGAGCTTGGGAGGGATCCGTAGAAGGTCGTCCTATGCGCAGGTTGCTACTAAAAATGAAGAGTACGAAAGCTGCTTTGTGTAGGTGGAACAAGGAGGTGTTCGGGAATGTGGATGACTTTGTCAGGGAGGCGGAAGAACAGTTAGTTGCAAAGGAAATTGCATTGGAGAATGAGCAATCAGAGAGCAATCAGGTGGCATGGATGGCGGCGCAAGAGCATCTTCGTGTTGCTCACAGTCGTGAGGCCGCTTTGTGGCGCCAGAAGTCACGGATTAAATGGCTTAAAGGGGGCGATGCTAACACTACTTATTTCCATTCGGTGGTCCGTGCACGTAGAGCTAAGATGTATATTCATCGTATAAAGGATAGTGAGGGTAATTGGGTGGAGGATCCAGACCAGATTCGTGAGGAGGCTGTTAGGTTCTTTTCGTTGGCATTGTCGCACGAGGAGGAGTGGGGGTTGAGGACGCGATGCTACGGAGGTTGATTCCAGGGATTGTTACGACGGAAGATAATGAGCGGCTTATGGAGGTGCCAACGTTGGAAGAGATCAAAGATGTGGTTTTTCCTTTGCATGAAGACTCGGCGCCGGGGCCTGATGCGTTCTCGGCTTTGTTCTTTACTGCTGCATGGGATGTGATTGCTGAGGATTTGACTATGGCTATTCAGGAAATGTTTGTTGGGGCTCATATGCAGGTTGGTGTATCAGCGACTCTGATAGCGCTTATACCAAAATCTTTGAGCCCTTCCTCTTTTGTGGATTTCAGACCAATTAGTTTATGTAACATGGTTAATAAAGTGATTTCTAAGCTACTTGTTAAGAGGTTGGAGCCAATTTTGCAGCGGATAATCTCCCCCCAGCAAAGTGCTTTTGTGAAGGGGAGGGTGATCTCTGACAACGTGTTGTTAGCCATGGAGTGCTTCTCAGCCCTCAGTAAGAAGCTAAAGCGATCGAATATTGCTCTGAAATTAGATATGGCAAAGGCATATGACCGGGTTTCATGGCCTTTTCTCATTGGCGTTCTTCGTGCTTTTGGATTTTCTGAGGGGTGGATTGACTTGATATGGAGGTGTATATCGTCATGTAAATTTTCGGTTTTGGTGAATGGGTCGGGCGTCGGGTTTTTTTCCATCATCAAGGGGTTTGCGTCAGGGTGACCCGCTTTCACCTACCCTATTTGTGATCGCGGCTGAGGTGCTCTCAAGAAGCCTAAATGCTTTGCTAGAGGATGTGGAATTTTCACCTTTCTTTGTGGCTAGGGGTTGTCCCCCAGTGACGCATCTTGCATATGCCGACGATGTGTTGATCTTTTCCAGTGGGGATCGGAGATTCTTGAGGAGGGTTATGTCAGTAATACATCAATATGAGCAATGGTCAGGGCAGTTGGTTAATGTGGGCAAGAGCTGCTTTGTCACTGGTCCTAAGGCAGCAGCGAGGCAAAAGGCATTAATTCGAGCGATCACAGGCTTCTCTTACAAAGCTCTACCGGTCAAGTATCTTGGTTGCCCGCTCTTCACTGGCCGCCAACGTAGGGAGTATTATTCGGGGATGTTAGACAGTGTGAACGCGAGAATTCAGGGTTGGAGCAATAAGTTTTTGTCAGTCGGTGCACGGATTACTCTGGTGAAGTCAGTTCTTGCTTCCCTTCCGGTGTAGTTATTAGCGGTTTCTCAGCCGCCGAAGGGTATACTGATGGAGATTGAAAATGTATTTGCTAATTTTCTATGGGGTGAATCGACGTTTGGTCGCAGATTTCATTGGTCTTCTTGGGCTAAAATGTGTGGGCCGGTGGATGAAGGGGGGATTGGTTTCCGATCCCTAGTGCAAATGTGTAAGTCTTGTGCTTGTAAGTTGTGGTGAAGGTTTCTCCAAGAGACGTCTCTGTGGGCGGGTTTCATGAAGGCACGTTATTGCCGAAACAGTCACCCAAATAGTGTGGAGTGGGGCGCCGCGGATACCCGTACGTGGAAATAGATGTTGGGGCAGCGAGCTTTAGTGGAAGGACAGATGGTTTGGGATCTGTCGGATGGATCGTGTTCTTTCTGTTGGGAAAATTGGTCGGGACTAGGGCCTCTGGCTTGGAGGTTTGAGGGCATGGATTTCCAGGTGTCGGTGTCAGAATTCTGGAGGGGGAATCGTTGGAATCTTCAGCTAGTGGCGCTGAAAGTGCCTCCAGAGGTGGTACACTTGGTGCAGCGGATGTTTTTAGTGGTGGGAGAGGAGAGTGATGTGATGGTGTGGCCGTTAAGTAGCTCAGGCAGCTTTGAAATCAGATCGATATTCCCATTGCTACATCAACCAGGGGTGCGGTCCATTGTTTTCGCAAATATCTGGCAGCCTGGGCTCCCCCTGAAGCTATCTTTCTTTATGTGGAGGCTATTGGGGTCTAAATTGCCGATGGATAGTGTACTGTGCAAGTTTAAGGTGCACGGTCCATCTCGGTGTGAGTGTTGTAAGGAGGCCGATACTGAATCGATTGAGCACCTGTTCACATCAAGTGAGCTTGCTGTTTCGGTGTGGAGGTACTTTGAAAACCCGTTAGGTGTTGCTCATAGGAATCCGACAGTGCGGGGAAGGCTGCTCTCTTGGTGGTCAATTAAAGAGGCGGATAGGCGCTTGCGTTGGCTATTGATGATTGCCCCACCGGTGATACTGTGGGGTATTTGGAAATTTCGGTGTAAGAGGAGATTGGAGGGGCGGGGGGTGAAGGAGAGGCTGTGCTTGGAGATTACAAGAGAAATTGGTATCATGTTGCAGGCGAAGTTTGGTATCCATGGCTATCACACCTCGTGGTTGGAAATTATGGAGGCATGCAAGGAATCTCCCAGAAGACGTGTGCCAAGGATAGTGGTTTGGTCGATGCCTTCTGATGGCTGGTTAAGTTAAATTTGAATGGATCTTCAAGAGGAAATCCGGGACTTAGTACTGGTGGGGGGTGGTTCGGGATTGTTGTGGCAATTTGGTATTTGCATATGCGGAGAATTTTGGTGTTTTAACATCACTCCAAGCAGAAGCACGTGCGCTGTGTCTGGGATTGGAGCTGTGCAGTTTGCGGGGTTTGGAGAAAGTAGAGGTAGAGATTGATTCGAAGGTGCTATGGGCTATTCTATCAGGTGTGGGTGGGGGCCCTCCTTCTGTAAGGCCGATTGTTCGTCGGATTCGTCAGTTTGATTTCATGTCTATCTCGTTCAGGCACTGCTTCCGTGAGGCTAACGCTGTTGCTAATTCGTTGGCATCTTTTGCGTACTCTTTATCGTCATTTGTGGTTTTCAACTCTTTTGTAGCCCTCCCAAAGCCTTCTGGGAGTCATTTGTTGCTTGATAGAACTGGCGTGTCAAATGTTAGGTGTAAATGAGGGTCCCTCCCTCATTGCTGTTTATGATTTTTCAATAAAAGTGAGGGCATAGCCCGGTTTATAAAATTAAAAAAAAACTTGATAAAAGTCATACTTGGATGCATAAATCACGAAATGACCAATCCAATTTATAAGGGTGAGCAAATAAGAGTCTTAACAACATCTTAGAACCATGCATGAGTGGGTCGGGACACGGAAAGAAGGCACAAGAATCAAAAGAAATAAAAGAAGCAATTGCGGAAGTGAAACCAACAATGGACAGGTTTGTCGAATTTCGATAATTTGATCATAACTGTGGCCACACTTATCGGATTGGGGTGTACTTTATGGAGTTTCGAAGCTAAGACATATTCCTACAACTTTCATGAACAGGTCAAACATCAAATCATGCTTAATCATGGTCGAAATGGCTAATCTCAGAGACACAAAGAAAACTGTCGGCGGTGATCAGGCTGGTCAAATAAACTTGGGAAAACGGCCATAACTCAACATAGAAAATTAAAATCAAGCTCTTTCAGTGGCGTTTAAAACTAAGTTCATAGATCTTTCTAACGGTATAAGGCTCGGGCTCTAATTCATTTTCTACAGTCAACAGTAACCGCAGAAAGCTCACTATTTTTCATTCCTGATTTCCTGCGAAATTTCCAACTTTGGTGCAACTTCATCTATTAATTCTTTAAAGTTATTCCATCACTCAACATGGTGTTTAACATGCTAAAACAGCAATTAATTCCATCATCAAAGCATCACAAATCATTAAGCATTTCATCAAACACATGGTAGCCGAAAATGAAAACCTAAGTTCTAGTTTTCAAACACAAGAAACCCTTCCATGACTTTTCTCTTCAAACACCCACAAGCTCATAAATCACACCTAACTAACATTCTCCTTGAATTTAAGGTTCATTAAAGCATGATTAGGTGAGGACTTACCTTGCTAGAAGAGTGAGAAAATCTACCCAAGAACTTCACTCCTTGCTATCAAGCTTGAGGTTTAAGAAGTAATCTAGCCTAGATTTTTACTTAAAGTTGTTTTTCTTCACTAGAATGACTAAATTCTAACTTAGGTTTTTGGTGTTCTCCATGGGGAAAGTGGCCGGCCAAGAAGGAAAAAAAGTGAGGGAATTTTGGTTCAAATTTTTGAAATTGAAAGATTAAATAGGAAGGCTTAAGTCAAGATGTCATGGGATGGTTGACAAGTGTCATCTTCTTGGCCAAGATTGAGATAATATCTTTGCAAATTGCTATCAAATCCCTTAATGCAAATTGTGACCCACTTGTTCCACACAAGTTTCATGCATTTGCCCATATAAAACATGAAAAATGAAATCCTAAATTAAACCATGCAATACACATGAAATTGAGTACTTTGGGAGAAATAATGCACTAGATGATTAATGGTGCTCTTAATTGAATTTTTTTTTCTAGGGTTCTCACATTTTCGTTATCTACTTATTGTTGCAGTTATATGCAGCAAAGGCCAATGGAGCTCAGGAGGGGCAGTGTGATAAAGAAACTGAACCAATATTAAGCAACTTGAAGTTTTGAACACTTAGATAATTTGTAGGCCTATCATAAACATGTGAAAAACTATGATCAATTGTAGCCTGAATTGTAGGCTATTTTTATATCAAATAGGTGGAGAAAATCCTGTTTTTGTAGCCTTCCAAAAACTTGAGCTGATTTCGAGCTGCTAGCGAGCCAGAAAATCAAGCGAAAGTTGACCTGACATTTCGAGTTGCTCACAAGTCAAAAATCGAGCTTCAGCTCACGAGCCTTATTGGCTTGAGCACAAGCCTTGGTCGAGTCGGGTTTGAGCTCGAACTCGAGCCCACACGTAAACAAGTTAGGTTTGACAAGCTCAAAACTCGATTTAGCTCAGCTAGTTTGTAGCCCTATCTGAAATTATCCCACTAGTTTAAAAAAATTAAAAAAGAAGAGGCTAATAGATTTTTTAGAGAACTAAATATAAGGTTTTTGGCTATTAGTCAAATACACAAAAATGGATATAGATTGAAAATGCGAAACAAATAAATTTATCAGTAAACAGCATATTCCCAACCAACTACACTGATACAAGCAAGACGACCTAAAGTTCGTGTCTATTCAAGTGGCTCAAAATGTCATCCAAACATCTATTCAAGAGATGGATGGTTCTATCAATCATAGAAGTATGACCAGAAAACTTTACTTTATAAGATATGGGCACATCTGAATAACTGTTTGCTGGTTTACGGCTCAAGAATAAATGAATTATGTTGGACTTTATTTGATACATCTTTTGGCTGAGTTTAGTAGCTAATTAGGTTACTTAGATGTTTATTTTGTGTTCAATAAAAATCAGCCAAATCAAGTGTTGAGTTCATTGGACCAATTGTTAGTTTAGTAGTTTAGTAAGAATAAATAATGTAGTCCCTGTCCAACCTCGTCAACAGACGAAACCCATATAAAATCAGCTCGGGTCCTATGTCCAATGGAATCAAATTTTGGGGTGGTATGGCACCCGTGACCCACTAAGAACCCTAACATGCGAACATATTGATATTATTTCAACTCGATGAGAAGAATAATTGACGAACCTTGGGAAGAAATTCAAAGGACAAGATGGATGAAGTTCTCGACCCATCATCAGACACTAGTGAAGAATTTTGATACAATCTCAACCCAACATCTAGCACATGAAGCGAACCATAAATTAGAAGGGTAGAATGGAGCCACAATTCAAACACGATTTTTGAATTGATAATCCAAAATTCTTAACAAGGAAACACACTCAACTTGTAACAAGAAGAATAATGAGAAAACTCTCAATTCCCATTGAATTGAATGGCCAAAAGCACTACAATGTAGAAACTTGTGGTTTAAATAGAAAACATAGAAAATCCTACTCTAGTCCAAATCTGAATTCCATGTTTTTAAATTCGGACCGGACCGATTAGTTCGACCGGTTGAACCGAGAACCAGCTAGTCATCCGATCCGAGTTGGTGTTGAAACTGGGTGTAAGAAACTCGGTCAAAGTCGGCCAAAACTCCGATTTGACCGTGAACTGGTAAAACCCAAAAAAATCAGTTTTTTCTACTTTCTGCTTTTGCTGAATTTTCATTTTTTTTCCTTGGACTTTTTTATATTTCCTAAATGACTAACAATAATATAGCAACCTAAAAGGTTAAGATCTAGTTAAATGTTTAACAGATCTGAAATCAACCAAAAAATAAGAGAAAAATAGTGTGAAGGATGAGAAGAAATGAAGTAGAAATGAAAAAAATCTCACATGAGAAAGAATGAAAAGATATAAAGCCAAAGAAAAGAAAAAGAAATCAACAACAGTAAAAGAGAAGGTAAGAGAAAGAGGAGAAGCAGAAGAGTGTGAAAGAAACAAAAACAAACCATTAGAAAAAGAAAAAATCAAACCTAATACATGAACTGGAGACTTCTGCTACTGGTGGACATGGAGAATTCGAAAGTGGGAAACTTCTGACGGCGGACAGATGGAGAAGACGAAATAAGAAGGAATCCTTTATAAGTTAAAAAACTTTTCTCATATTATACTTTGACCCCTGGATGTTTTGAACTATTATAATTACACATATAATTTTCTTTTATTACTTTCATTTGCAACCTTAGTTTTTGTATTTTTACAATGATTTATATTTTTATTCTGGATTCATCAACTTATGGAATTAGAGATTCATTAATATTATTATATCTTACTTTAAAAGTTTTGTCAAGTAATTTGCATATTTTACCATTAATTGTGTTCAACTTAGTTATCATTAATTTGAGCCCTTAATATATAGGACATTTAGAGAAAAATTGAAATCATTATGAATACATATTTATTTTATTTGTTTTATTTTATATATAATTAAAAATATATTTATGACATCGTCCGGTTTGACCTCAGGTCTAACCGGTCGAACCCATTAACCCCTGACCCCTAAACTCTGCCCAGTCATTACCCAGTCCGAGTTTTAAAACATAGTCTGAATTGGACAAGGACTACATTATTTATTCTCACTAAACTACTAAATGACCAATCGGTCCAATAAACTCAACTCTTAATGTGACAACCCAAAAAAAAAAAAGAAAGAAAAAAAAGGGAATTTTACTTGAGTGCACCATATAATCATTTAGTGCATTAATTTTCCTAAAGTACTCAATTTCGTGTGTATTCCATGGTTTAATTTAGGATTTCATTTTTCATGTTTTATATGGACAAATGCATGAAACTTACGTGGTTTTATGTGGGTCACATTTTAATTAAGGGATTAGAAGGCAATTTGCAAAGATATTATCCAATTCTTGGCCAAGACAATGACACTTGTCAACCATCCCATAACATCTTGACTTAAGCCTTCCTATTTAATCCTTCAATTTCAAAAATTTGAATCAAAATTTCTCTCTCTTCTCTCACCTCATGGCCGGCCACTCTAAGCTTGAAAAACACCAAAGCCTAAGCTAGAAATTAGTCATTTTAGTGAAGAAAAACAGTTTTAAGTGAAATCCTAGCCTAGATTACTACTTAAACCTCAAGCTTGGTTGCAAGGAGTGAAGCTCTTGGGTAGATTTTGTCACTCTTCTAACAAGGTAAATCCTCACTTAATCATGCTTTAATGAACCTTAAATTCAAAGAGGATGTTAGTTAGGTGTGATTAAAGTGTTTATGGTTGCTTGGAAGGAAAGATTATGGAAGGAAATCTTGTGTTTGAGAACTAGAGTTTGGGTTTTCATTTTAGGCTACCAAGTGTTTGATGAATTGTTTGTTGATTTGTGATACTTTGATGATGGAGTTATTTTTTGTTTTAGCATGTTAAACACCTTGTTAAGTGATGGAAATAACTTTAAAGAGTTGATTGAAGAATATGCATCAAGGCTGAAAATTTCACAGGAAATCAGAAACAAAAAATAGTGAACTTTCCGAGGTTTCTGTTGATTGTAGAAAATGAATTAGAGTCTGATCCTTATACTGTTAGAAATCTCTATAAACCTAGTTTTAAACGCCGCTGACAGAGTTGGATTTCAATTTTTCTACGTCGAGTTATGGCTGTTTTCTCGAGACTGCTCGACCAACCTGTAACCATTCTGACAGTTTTCTTGCGACTCTGAGATTTGCCATTTTGACTATGATTAAGCATGATTTGATGTTTGACCTCTTCATGAAAGTTGTAGGGCTAGGTCTTAGCTTCTGAACGCCATAAAGTACACCCCAATCCGATAAGTGTGGCCACAGTTATGATTAAATTACCGAGGTGTGGCAAATCTGTCAAATGTTGTTTTCATTCCACCAAATGCTTTTCTCACTCCTTTTGACTCTTATGCAATCTTGCCGTGTCCCGACCCACTCATTTATGATTGTAACATGGATTGGTCATTTTATAGTTTGTGCATTCAAGTGTGATTTTTATCAAGTAAAAGAATAACGAGCACATGCATTAGGTCTTCTTGTTTGGGTAGCCGAACTTAAATATTTTCATTTCATTTGTTATTAGACTTGGAAGGAGGAGAATTGGGTGCGAGCACTTGAAGATACTTTGCTTGATTCGGTGAGTGTTCCATGCTTATTACTTGACCAACTTGATAACTGAAATATTGAAATACTTGAACTATGTGATGATTTGTGTTCTTGTGGCTTGTGAGCCAAATAATGTGATCGAGACGAGTGCGTACCTTATCACACTCGATCTCTTCTGTTTGAAATTTTGTACTTGGATATTTGAATTCATGTGAAATGGCTTTTGGCCACATTTGATTTGTGAGTCGCTTGTGAGACAGCCCCACCTCTCCCAAGGGTATCAGCAGCTGCCTGCCCAACTCTCGCCAGGACTCACTACAAGATCTACAATATAATTACATGAATTCATTCCTAAAACCCTATTTAACGTTCAACCAAAATTCTAATTAGCTTACAAGAGTAAATCCTCAAAATTTCAATTATATAAATTTCAAATAAAATTGACCATCAACTTCACAATACATTTCAATTCTAGATGGAAGTATAGAAACCCTACAGAAGTAACTAAAATCTCGGTCTACGATCCTCACTTCAAAACTTGTTAAGAAAAACAAACTGGGGTGAGCTAACTCTCAGTGAGGCCAAGGAAAGGCATGCAAGCACGTAATTAGGAAAGCCAGTAAATTCAGATATAAAAGCGTGTAAATCAATCATTCACTTGTACTATTGCAATTTTTCACCAGGAGACCGTATTCCAAGGAATCACTACTCGAGGGCTCACATTAGACAAGAGTCTTGGAGCTGAGTTCGGAGAACTCTCTTCGAGCCTCTCTATCTACATGAATATGTGCAAGAACAGTGAGTAGTGCTCATACAGGAAAAATGCACAGAAGCAGGTAAGGATACGGGGCTCTCAGGAGCCAATTTCCACGGTCAAGCAGTTGAGTCCATTTCATTCCAAATGTTGACTCTCCGTCAACTTAGCAAAGGTAAAATCCATAAAATCTCCACTTGGTACAACCTCCGACCAACAGTTCACCCTCTCGGGCCCGAAACCAAACAGGTAAGCAAAAAGGATAAAGCTACAACGAGCAATACCGAGCAAGACCTCTGCAATAGATCAAGCTCAAAGAATAGTACCTAAGGTTCACCAAGTTTCCCGACCAAGCCCTGGCCGGCTTGGGTCCCAAGGATCCCCAAAAGGTTAGGCATCCCCAATTATAACTTTTAAGTCGATAAATCTTTTCAATCGACATTTAATTCAAGTCAAGTCAAGTAACAAGTCATATTCATGCAAGTCAAGTAGAGGAGGACGAGTGCGGTAAAGTACACTCTCGCCTCAACAGTTCATATTCAAGTAAACATGTCAGGTAATTCAACAATTCATGCATTTGACACTTACCGAAGTCAAGAGGCTAAAGCAAAAGCATGCGAGATCAATCGAGTTCTCCGGGATCTTCTTGATCACCTGGGACAAATATGAGTACAAATTACCTAGGTATACAACTAAGGTTTAGTAGTTTTCTCACTACCCTTATTTAGAAGAAAACATTTTCAAGTCATGGGAAATGATCAAAGTACTTTAATTCAAATAACTAGGGTAATATTTGATAAATTTCTTTAAAATGTCTCAATTAGACTCAAGTCAAGATCAAGATTCTCCAATTTGAGAATCAAATGAAACACTAGGTTGGCACGAAAATCAAGAAAGAGGGTCGACCATTTTCATGTCAAAGTTTCCAAGTTTTATGCCCTAAAATAAGTAGGAAAGAATGAAATGAGTTTTTTTTTCTAGTTAATCGTCTAAACCTAGTTTAAGAACACGTAAGTTCAATGAACTTCCATTTTGAGCTGAAATCTTTGAAAAATCGTAAATTGAGTTATACAAGTCCAAATTTTGCAAGCTTGGTACCGTTGGAAACCTCTTTTAAAGTTCTAAAACTTTGTAGAAGGCACCCAGTTAAAATTCTGGGCATAAATTGCCCAGATTTTTGAGAAAAGCTGCTACAGTACCAAACAGGGCACGTCAGGTTGGTCGACCAGCCCACTTTGAAAATTTACCAAAAAATTACAGGAAAAGAATTGGCCTCTCAAATTTATACAGTTTAAAGTACTATGTGATAAGTTTCAAACGCCACCAATGGAACTCAATTCCAACACTCGAGAAAGAAATTAAAGTAGTTCAAACAGAGGGGATTAAAAATTCTGAAATTTCTGTTTCCCAGTTTCGCAGGGCAAATTTCAAGGCTTTATTTGAGTGACGAATTGTTGGTCAAAAATCACCAAATTTGGTACGCTAATATGTCCATATATAGGATAAGTTCATACCAAAATTCAACCAAAATTCGAATGGGAAGGCAGTTTTCTACGCACCTAAAGTGGACTGGTTCGCATTTGCTCAAACCTGCAAATTTCACTTCCTTATCTTATCCCCACCTTTAACACATCTAAACCCCTTCCGATTGGCCTCAAATTCGGACCTAAACTAGTATTAACCTTCCTAAGCCTAATGGTGGTCAAAAAGGATAGAGGATTATATCAATTTTTAGCATTAAAAGCAGTCCAAAATTCGGCCAGCATATATTCCCCAAATTTCCAGATTTTGGCTTCAACTAACTCTCATTCTTGCTATGCCTTTTAAAAGGGCTTTTGTAGGAAAAATTTAACCACTTAACTTTCAACATTTAAAGCTCATATTAAGCCTTCAAATTGGCCAAAATCTCAGCCACGAAAATCAAGATAAATTCAGAAAATTTCAGCCCTAAATTCTCTCTCTTCTAGCCGAATGTCCTTGAGGTTTTCTTCCAACTTTTTAACAACAAATTCAAGCATATACACACATATATCACCATTTATCCAACTAGTAGACAAATTCACACATTTTGTGGGAATTCCAAGAGCCGACATTTTCACCTCAAACCACATAATCAACATCAATTAAGGTTCTAAGAACCTATCAACCACCCAAGTCCTACTTTCATGCTTGGAGTTTGAAGAAAAGGTACAAGGATGAAGTTGTTAGGATGTTACCTCTCCTTAAGTTGGTAAGACACCAAGAAAATGCAAGTTTGCACCAACCAAAACTTCTCCCTCAAGCTCCTTTTTCAAGCTCCAAGCTTATGCCCAACTTAATGCAAGATTTGTTGAGGTTTTTAGTGAGGAAAATGGAGAAGATTTTGATGGAAAAACAAGAGAAAGAAGAAGAAGAGAAGTCGGGTGAGAGGGAGAGAGGTGAGAAAATTTTTGGTCAATTTTTTAAGGGTATTAAATGGGACAAGAGAGACAAGACACAAGCTTGTCTTTCAATCCCCAAAAGTCAAACTCTAAATAGTAATCTTAATTAGCAATTTGGAGGGAAAATTAATTGCCTCATTTGGCTTGAGATTAAGGAGCAAATCTCGATTAGGAGAGGGAAAAGAAAAGAAAGATTTTAGGTGAACTGGAGGAGATTAGTTGGAAGAATTAGCGGCTAGATAAAATTCTAAACTTGAAGAGGTTAATCCAATTCTTAATCAAGATTTCAAAGCCCTAATTAATCACTCTTTTTAATTCACTTCCAATCACTGGAGTACATTTCTAACCTACGGGTGATCATCCTTACATTCCAGTACCACTTCAGGTTGCAGAATTCTACCTCGAAAAACGTGTTTTTCTCATTTTCTGTCTAATCGATATAAAAGAGCAAATTTTAAATACTAAACGAATTATTGATAAACTACAAGAAATTAAGGGTGAAATAAAATCAATTCACCTCAAGGCAAAATAAATTAAATTAATAAATAAATAAATGAATAAATTGAATTTTCATCTAAATTTTCTGAAAAATTCGTTTAGATATATAATTTTAAAATAATTGAACAAATTAATAACAATAATAACATTATTTAAAATAATAGATATTAACAAATTTATAATAAATTTTGAGGCCCTCACAGCTTGGGTGATATCCCATCGACAAATATGATTTATTTCGAGCTCAAAACCTAGTTAGTGAGTCAATCGACTCGAGCCGGCACAGGCTTGGTCGGAAAAGTTGACGAGCCACGGGGTATGATATGTAAATTCGGAAATCTGGTATACTCGAGTATCACCTAAAATTTGATGTGTTGGGGTGTTCGGCCCCTGTAAGGGGGTGAAACGGTGGACGGTGTCTGATGATAAGTGGGGATCTACTGTTTTGGCTCTGAGCTATAAATGTTGACGGAGAGTCAACAGGATGTGATTTGATCAAGTTTCGGGGAATTTGGCTTTTGAAAGCCATCCGTATCCTTTAATTGAATATGTTCAATTTATTTGATGATTTTATTTGTGACACTTGTTTGTTAAGTGAATTCTTCTTGTATACCTAGCAACTTGTTTTTGGAACCTCATTGAGCTATTAGCTCACCCTATTTCCCTTTTGTTTTCCTTAGCAGGGGGATTTGCTTGAACTCAGGGTTGGAAGTACGTGCGAGTAGTATAAGTTTTGTTGTTACTTTTGTTTAAGGGATGATGTACTGTAAAACCCCATCATGGATAAGTTAGCTTTTGGTTTTGTACCCTTAATCCCCTGTTGAATTTTAAGTTTGAATGGTGGTATGAAACTTATGTAACTATGTTGGTTGACTTTTGAATTTGGGAGAATTTAGTTTTGTAAGTTTTGAGTTGTTGGTTTATATTGGCTATCGAGTTCTGGAGAGAGTTGGGCAGGCAGTCCGCTAACCCCTTTGGTTCGCCTTAGGGGGAGGTGGGGCTGTCACCAAAGTTTTTAAAATCGGGATTCTACCTTGGATCGTTTTTTACTTTGCAGGATCGGATCATGGGATCGATAGATCCTACAAAAATCGTAAAAAATAATCTTACCAGTAATTTTGATGTTTGCAATCCACATATACAGCAATAAATAATGCAACTCATGTATAATCAATATAATAGTATTATTAATTGAGGTTAAAATCGTATTATCTAAAATATTTGGGATAAACTAAAAATTAAATAAAAATTTTGGAACTACATGTGACATATTGTAAATGAATCTGATTAAATTAAAAATATTGTTCTTTCTCAATTTTGAGTCCAAATGCAATTACTAGACAGTGTAGCTGAAAAAATTGACTTTGTATATGTGTGTGTATCATTTAAGTATTTATTAATGAGAAAATTAAATACCAATTTTTATAGGTAAGGAATTAGTATAACATAATTATGTGGTTTTAAAGTTTTGTGAATCTAATTTCTAATGCAACAAATAGCAGAATTTTCTATACAAAATTATGATCAAATTATTAAAATTTTTATCATAATATCTTTAAATGGTAGAATCGTATCAAAATCGGATCGAAATCGAAAGCCATAATTCAGATCGTAGGATCGTAAGATCCCACGATCCGGATCGCGATCCTGACAACTAAGACTGTCACACTTAAGTTGGCTGATTTTTATTGAGTATAAAATAAACATCTACATAACCTATTTAGCTACTAAATACGGCCCAAAGATGTATCAAATAAGGTCCAACACAAATCATTTATTCTTGAACCGCGAATCAGCAAATAGTTATTCTGATGTGCCTTTGTCTTATAAAGTAAAGTCTTTTGGTCATACGTGCATGATTGATTGAACCATCCATCTCTTGAATCGATGTTTGGATGACGTTTTCAGTCACTTGAATGGACACGAACAAGAATATCTATTCACGAGCAGGATTGCAAACGAATTGAACTGCTCGTAATTGCGCTTGCAAGCAACTAGATCGAACTTAAGTCGAGTTCAAACTCAATATTTGATCGAACTTAAGTCGAGTTCAAGCCAAGAGATACTCAGCTCATTAACTCGCGAGCCGACTCGAATACATATATATATATATATATATATTATTTTTTAATAATAGAATTACATATATATATATATATATCTAATTTTTTATTATTTATTAAGGAAAATAATTATTTTATTTATTTTTTAAAGATAAAATAATAATTTTTATTTTTTTTAGGCTGAGTTCAAGTTCAACTAGGGTCGAATTCGAATTCAAGTTTTACATTGAGAACTTGTTGACCTCGAACTTGAGTTCGAGCTCGGTAAAATTAAGTTGAGTTCGACTTGATTAGGCCAAAATCGGATTCGATTCGACTCGTTTACAACCCTATTCACAAGCTAGTCTAGGTCCTCCTGCTGGTGTCACACACTGTGATGCACAAGTCAAACTATATAAATTCAGTTTCCCCTAATA
Organism: Gardenia jasminoides; assembly: GCA_013103745.1. NCBI lineage: Eukaryota > Viridiplantae > Streptophyta > Magnoliopsida > Gentianales > Rubiaceae > Gardenia > Gardenia jasminoides. The sequence goes on from CM023099.1 coordinate 17,295,240, forward strand.
TCTAGGAACTAAAATGCAAAAGAATAACTTAAAATGTTCAACATTAAGAAAAAAAAAATGATTCACACTTTCGAAGTCCAGATCTGCGGTGAATTTTCTAGGTATCTAAAGTGCAATAAAAAGAAAAAGAAAAAGAAAATAGCTTGGACTTGATATTGTAATGTTTGAACAGACTATGGATAAACACCTAAAGTATTTCCATTTCGGACATTGTTCATGAGATCCTAAAAGTTGGATCTCAATCTGAGAAGCATAAAAAAGTTTCCTATCCCATTCATGAAGATTTTCGTCGAGCTACTAGGATGAAAAAACATATTACAACACGCATATAGCAGATGTCCAGTAGGAGTTTACTTGTTAGGAAAGAACTTAATATTATAGTATGCACACGTCAATTTCCAAAAGGAGTTCACTGTAATAGTGTAGAATTTCATTGACCTACCAGGGGAGTACAGAATTGTAATTGAATCGAGTTGTTACGTGGGTGGAATCATAATCCAAATGCTCCACTCAAAAATCCCTTTGTTCCAATGAATCAAGGAAAAATTGAATTTGCAATACACGAATTAGGTCCTATTAAACCCTAATTTGCAAACAATAGCTTCAAATGTGCACAAATTAGATACTTTCATGGTGCTAGGAGAACCTTGAACCAAAAGGCCAAGATGAGAAATAAAAATTGAAGCAGGAACTATAATTATGAGATGACAAGTCTTAACGATAACAAATTATAATTGAGCGGCTTAGCTCAAAGTTGAAATCAATTCGAAACAGAAATTTTAACCCTCTCCCCATGGTGAAGTTTATGAGAACCAATTTCCCTAATGAAGAATAACAATAAATATTTGGGGCAAAAACCCCCTCCTAACCTTTAGTTATTGAACTGCGCAAAAATTTTTCCTTACTTTTAAGTTTTAACCAAAAACGTTTTCATCACCATCTAATGACTATGGAATCAAGAATATGGTCCTTAGGCACCACCAGAACCATATTTCTTTCCGAAAACAATTAACTGAAGCTTGTCATAACCAGCAAGGACACCAGCACCAGCAACGGCACGAAGGATGTTTGCACCAGCACCCTTGAATAAAGATTTAGCACCTTCATTCTTCAGGATCTGTGCAAATGCATCAAATGAGCTCTTGTACTTGACAGCTTCACCAGATGTCATCATCATTCTTCTTCTAACAGTGTCAATTGGATAAGACGCAAGACCAGCACCATTTGTGATGAGCCAACCTAGAGCAAAGCTAGCAAAGAAACTATCCTGTAATCAACAAGAAACAGACAGAAGACATCAGAAGACCTTACCTTTTAAGTAACAAAATTGTCCCAAGTTTCCAACAAAAGAATAGTGCAAAGTCAGATTGTCATTAGAATTATCAGCTACCTTAGACAAAAAGTCATGCCATTAGAATTATCAGCTACCTGTACCTAAAACTTAATTCAGAGATACGACACTTAATGGCATTTGTCATATCAGCTACAACTTAAAATCATCATGGGCCAGCAGCAATTCAAATAAAACTATAGTCAAGAAACATACTGACCTGCAAACTTCCTGTCAAGACCACTGGCTTCAAAGAATCATACATTCCAAAGTACAGGCCACGGTACACAATGATACCCACACATGAAATGTTGAATCCGCGGTAAAGACCAGCAATACCATCAGTCTGCAAGGTCTTCTTGTAGACATCAATCAAACCATTAAATTGCCTTTCACCACCCTTCTTTGCAGCCTTGGCATCATTTGCAAGACGGGTACGAGCATAGTCCAAAGAATAGACAAAAAGAAGGGAAGAAGCACCAGCAGCACCACCTGATGCAAGGTTACCAGCAAACCATTTCCAGTAACCATCCTTGTCCTTCTTAAAATTGAAAAGCCTCTTGAAGTAGTCCTTGAATGCAAAGTTCAAGGCCTGCACAACATGTACAGTTGTTGGTAAAACATGAACAAAAGTCTAGGCAAGTAGTTGTTAAACGAAGCCTTAGTGTGGAAACCTGTGTAGGGAAATAACGGATGACATTAGCGGTGTTTCCTCTCCACAATGATATGACTCCTTCATCTTGAATGGTTCGCTTGAAGCAGTCGCCAATTCCCTTGTATGGCTCAGACAGACGACCAGCCTTAATCATTTCATCTTGGTTCTGGATCAAAAGCTTTACACGCTCGATAGGAGCCTGCAGCAGTTTTTGACACAGCAGCTGAAACCCCACCCATGAGGAAGTCAATGGCAAAGCCTGCAATACCTTTCTCTGCAGGAGCCTGGACAAATACTGGTGATGCTTTTGCGGCAACCAATGACAGATCCTGGGTGGCACGGCAAGATTGTGTGATAGTATGCAATCCTGCATTTGAGTAATTGCCATATGCAAAGCACCTCTGGTGAAAACCAGGTCTCTGGAAGCCTCCATAGCGGCCTTGAATATCTTGGGACAGACTGCTGCTCAAATGCAGCTGATTAGCTAGTTTCTGAGCAACAGTTGCACACTGATGCTGATCTGCCATTCTCACTTAAAATGGAACCCCTGCAGAGGACAAAATCAAATGATACGAAACCTCGTTAACATTCTGAGGACACTGATCACCATTGGTACAACACTATTTAAGAGTCGTTGTCACACACTACAAACCGCATTTGGCACTAGAAACCTAGAAACCTATAAAGTTCAATATCAAGACCATATTTGTTTTATCCCTCCGCGTGAACATATAAAACTAGTAAATGTTACATAATTAAAAAAAATATTCAGACTGCAATTCCATACAGAACAATAAAGCTGGAAAAGCATGCATCTGTAAGCAACCAACTTAAAGTCTCCTTATTTGGTTAAGTATCAGCTCTTCATTTTTTAGTAACAGAATGGCCCACAACATTAACATCTAATAAAAAAAAACCATTGATGCACTTGTCAGAAGAGTAATAAAATACCATCCATCAACACCAATATCAAACCCTATACAAACCCTGTACGATATTATCATTGTACACCCTACGATGCCCAAATTCTTCATACTCAAGACATCACCACCTTAATCTAAATATATCACATCAACTTAACAGCAGGGAAAGAAATAGTATCCAGCATGCAACGTATTGTTTCAGAGATCCCATTGTGAAAAGACAGCAATTACATGGAATGACAACCTTTAATCTACACAGAATGTAACATAAAAAAATCACTCTCTTAAAGCTCCTTTTATCCGGTTTTCAAAAACCCACAGCAGAAAAAAACGAAGAATGCCAAATCTCAATTTGTTTAAACGGAAAGAGAGGAATGACATGAGAAATCTGCAGAGCCACAGCAGAAAACCAAACACATGCTAAACCACAAAGAAAATTTACAACACACTCTAAAAAAAAAGGTAAAACCAGGAAAAGTAGCCCCAGATTAAATACAAGTACACAAGAAATAGTAACGAAACAAACAATTTAGTTAAACGTGATTAATTGCAAACAACTTGGATCCATGAGAACTGAGTTATTCAAACAAAAGCAAAGCCCGATTCAACAGTAGTACGACATCAGATCCATAACCAGCAAACCACCAATCAAATCATCAACAGATCCAAATCCGTAAAAGCGATCGATCTACACAAATCCATATATTTCAATAAAACAGAAAATCAAAACCAAAACGAACCCAAAAAAAAGAAGAAAAAAGAGAGAGAAGACCTTATGTCGCGGACAGATCTAAAAAAAAGACCACGAGGAAGACTGAAGACAGAGAAAAGACAGAAATGAAACTGATATCTTCAATATATAACGAATCAAAAACGAAAAAAGAGGTTAAGATCCGAAAGAGTTAGCGATCTCAGACCGTGAAAAAAGAAGAGAGAAGGGGAATTGGGTAATACCTGCGTTCGACTCGCCTTGGAAGTCGCGATAGAAGTATGGAGGAGAGACGAACGAGGAGCACAGCGAGGGAAACGAACGAGAAAGAACAGGTGGGCTTTGAGGAACGGACGACTATTAATATGCGACGGGGAACAAGAGATTACTTTATAGCGCTGTATGTGACCTAGCTGGACTCTAATTGGGCGGGGAGTGGTGGGAAACGGGATCCGGATTCTGCAACTGCTGGGATTCAGTGTCGAGATCGGTTCAAGTGATATAGGGTTATCTCAGCTGTTGATTTATGAATTATGAATTAACGGTCGAGATCAACTCATCAACATAAATCAGATTTCGACCGTTTATCTATGTCGATGGGTTGATCCCGATTCTCAACCCTTAACTTGTAAGTTCATACTTCAAATGAATTGGACCCGTCATGACTGTTGACCATTAAAATTTTGTGCGACTGCACTTGCAACTATAAAAGAATCTTCATCCAAAGGAAATTAGGATTTATTTGGTTCATGGAATGACACAGGTACTAATCCTGTGTCATCTATATTTGGTTGCGTCTTATGTATGAGATAATACATTTTACCTAACCAAATTAAGAAATAAAGTAATCCAATGAGGTAAGTGATATGAGTTATCTCCAAATGAAATAAGAGGTCAGATGATAATTATTAAGACTTATTTACCCCTAGAATAATGATTTATTCAAACAATTATATAAATCTACAATTCTCTATGAAATTATCTAACTTTTGGATTAATTTGCCCTTATTAATCATATAATAAAATTTTGGGTAAATTTGCCCTTACTAATAGAAACTAACTTTTGGACTAATTTACCCATATTAATGATATACCATAATTTTGAACTAATTTGCCTATACTATTAACAAAACTACATGTTTCCAAGCACCAACCATCCTTAATCATCACCAAAAACCTTCATCAAACTCACTTTAAAGATCATAGAATTAGGGTTTTGGAAGAAAATTACCTTAACAAGCCAAAGAAGTAGTTCTCCAAACAACTAAAATCTTCTCCTACCAAACTTGAACATTGATGCTTAAGGTGCTAGCAAACTTTCTCTCTTTGATTTCCTAACAAACTAAGCAAGATTTAGGTTGGTTTTTGTGAGTTTCTCCTCTCTTTTTTCCCCCTTAATTTTGTCCAACCATCTCAAGAAGAAGAAGAATTTATGTTGTTTTTAAAAGAGAAAAGTTGGAGGGAAAGCCATCAAGTCAAAGTTTAATTCCTATGGTGACAAGTGGTGGTTTCTTGGCCACTTTCTAGACTTATTTGCTTCTAACTCCTCTAATTTAGTTTAGTCTCCAATCAACACCAATAAATCCTCTTTTCCTTGCAATTAAGTCATGGAAGAAGTTCTCACTAATTCTAAAATTGAATCTAACAAAAGTTTATCTAACCAAACGATAAATAATGTACTTAGTGAAAACATACCACTAATACACTAAAGGAATTTATATGCACTTGAATGAGTTAAATAGTAATGTATGCATGGAATTTCTAGGGCTCTCACAGCTTGTTTCATCTTCTTCATCTTGTTCCTTGAAGAATCAACAACAACTCTTGCTCCTTCTTGTTCTTGTGCAGCCGAGGGAAAGAGATAGAGTGAGAGAGGCCAAGAGTGAAGAGAGAGAGAAGAGAGAGAGCGGTCGAGAGAGAGAAGGAGGAGCTGCCATCTTGATTCTTGAAACTTTTGGGAAGAAATCATCAAGAGATCAACTAGATCTTTGGCTAATCTTGAAGATCTTGAAGGTGCAAAGCTTGGAAGACAACTTTTGGGTTGATCTCACTTGATCTTACTAGATCTTGCTAGATCTTGAGATAAGAGGTCTAGATCCTTTGGTTTTGGCCTTGAAAATGGTAGATCTTCTAGATCCACACTAGATCTATGGTTCTCTTTTGCTAGAAATTTATTATCTTGGAACATTAGAGTTGGGCTCTTGAATTCCCAACTTAGGTAGATGACTTGAGGTAGCGGATGTAAGGCCCAAAGACAACCTAAGAGGGGGGTGAATTAGGTTGATTAAGAACTAATCAAATAGTGCCCCTTTTTGATGATTAATAGTAACTTTTTACTCAAATAATTTGACAAGAAAATAAGCAATCAAGACCAAGAAGTATAGGTGATATTTCAACCAATGAATTTAGAAAGTAAGCTAAGAAATAGAATGATAGAAAGCAAACCTAACTTCTTTAAAGCTCCACTTGAGCTTGAAGAAAAAATTCTCAATATAAGCAACTTCAACTTGATGAAGTCGATCAACTTTGTGTACAATGGAAGGATCACTTCCTCCTTACCCCAAGTTGCACTTAGTCAAGTTAGGAAGTTTTACACTCTTACAGAAAACCCTCACAAAGCTACACTTTTGATCAACTCACTCACAATTGAAAAGCTTGCTAATGAACTCACACTTCAAGACTAACAATTCTTACTCAATAAGTATTTTCTTGCTAAAATCACTCTTAAGAACTTGTAATCTAAGTGTACAACTGTTGTATTGAATTTCAGACAAGGCATGTATTTATAAGACACCAAAAAGTACCTTGGTATTGCGGTCAACGGATAGAAGAAGTTGAAGAGTCAACTAGCCGTTGGATCTATCGGACATCCGAAACCATGTTGTGCGTCCGATGCTAGCGTCTGACAGACTGTTTCATTCTTTATCGAACGGCTGATGAATATTCTTACATCCGATAGGCTTTGCGTCCGACAGCGACCAGTGAGCTCAGAAAATCTTCTTGAGAATGATCGGACGGCCGATGCATGCTTTTGCGTCCGATGGGCTTGAGTCCGACAGCAACCAGAGAGTTGAAAAAACTTCTTGGATATTATCGGACGTCCGGTTGGGTTGTTGTGCGTCCGAAAGAAGTGTCCGATAAATCTCCTGTCTATTAGACGTCTGGTACATCAAGTTGAGCGTCCGATAGAGATGCTTCTAGTTTTATCGGACGTCCGATACAAGGTATCAAGCGTTCGACAATCAACAGATCCATATACTTTTCTTGATAGGATTCCTTACATTGATGACCTGTGCTGCAATGATCCCAATGAAAATGTTAAACAAATTTCTTCAATTGTTTTGTAATTGTCAAAACTTGGGATCACGATTAACAGCGGACTTGAGGAATCTTGTTTTGGTTGTGGGTATTGATACGATAAGAAATCATCTTGTGGCTACAAAGAAATTTGTTGTAGAAAAATTGGAAGAGAAGGGGAGGGGGCTGTTTGAAAAATCTGCTAGAGTTTTCCCCTATTTTAATTTCAAATTTTTGTTGTTAAATTGATGCCAAATTCTTGCTACATGTTGGGCTATGTTTATTGTATATCTTTCGAAAATCTTGTCATTTGGTTGAGTAAAATTTGAGTTAAAGGAAGAACAAGAAAACTGGAAAAATTTTTGCTTTAAAGCTGCCCGAATTGCTTCTTCATCTTGGCTTGGTTTTTGTCAAAAATTTTGGGGTGTTTTGGTCTCAAACTACTCAAGAAAACTTTGCTAGATATTTGGCTTCAAATGTGGATAAAATAAGTGAAAAATATCTGCTCAACCAAGTTCAAAAAGAAAGAAATTTTCATGTGCACTCCTACTAGAAATTCTAGTAGTGGGGAAGTGAACCAGTCTTTAGAAAATAGACCATAACTGAATGTACAGGAGTCAGACTTAAGCGACCTTTGTTGCTTTTGAAACTAGACTCAAAAGTCTTTATAATGGTATAAAGCTTGCACCCTAGTTCATTTTCTACCAGTTGCAGCAAATCCGTGAATTTGACTGATTTTCAGGACTGTTTTGACTAAGATTCTGAAACTGCTACAGCTTGTGGCTTAATTTAACCCACTTTGTGAAATGAATTTGCAATTGATGCTTTCTAGTGATTTCTAGTGTTTTGAATCTAGTTTCCAACGGTATAAACCATGTTAATTTTTGACTTGTGTGGCCTTAGTTATGAATTTTGTTGAGACTGCGTCAGATGAGTTAATACTTGGAAGTTGAGTTTGTGAGAGTAGAAGTTTAGCTACTCACACATAAGTTAGTTTGGATAGTTTTTCATGATTATTCTTGACCCAGGTGATCAAGGCGATCTTGAAAGTGATCCTAACTGGGATTGTTAGTTGTGATTAATTGGTGAGTTTCCATGCATGTTACTTGTCTTAATTCGCTAATACTAAATGAGATGGTGAATTGTTTATGTGATCTTGAACTCTTGACTAGAGACGAATTATATGTCGAATACGTGTCGTGTCTTGTAATACTGACTTGTGCGTGTTGAGCGATAGGATGTACCACACTCTAATAAGTGGGAGGTACCTCTTATCCCGCCTTGATATTGAATCTTGAATACGTCGATTGGAACGTTGTCTCGTCGACTATAAGTATTGAGCGGTAGTATGTACCACACTTAATGAGTGGGAGGTACCGCTCATCCCATCTTGATCTTGAATCTTGAATACATCGATTGGAGCGTTGTCTCGTCGACCATAAGTGTTGAGCGGTAGTATGTACCATATTTAATGAGTGGGAGGTACCTTTTATCCCGCCCTAATCTTGAATCTTGAATAAGTCGATTGGAACATTGTCTCGTCGACCATACATGTTGAGCGGTAGTATGTACCACACTCTAATAAGTGGGAGGTACCTCTCATACGTCTCAGTATCTTGTGCTTGATTAAATATGAACAGTAGTATGTGTCATGCTCAAGTAGAATGGGAGGCACCTCTCATCCCATCTCAGTACCTTTTTCCTGATTAAAGTGAATTGTTTATTTAATTATTGTTCGAATGCATGAATTCTTGTATCTTTTAATAAACGTATTCAAATGTATTCTTGAGTTTTCTCGTTATGGCACCTCTTAATGAGTCATACTCTTATAAGTGATTTTTAACGACTCAACTATTTTGCAAAAGTATTATTTGATTCAAGTGTTATGATTTTGATCAAATGTGAATTTTGCTTATTTTCAAAACCTCACTGAGTTTCTATCTCGCCCCAAAAATATTTATTTCCCTTCCACAGGACTCGAGGCAAATGAAGCACTTGTAGAGACTTACTAGTGTGACTGGCTGCATTAACTCTTGTTCAATTTGGGTGTATGATTTCAGATGTCTTATGGATTGTACTTATTGTATTGAAGTACTTGGGAAATAATATTTTAAGGTTATAATATTATTTTGAAATATTTGGTATTGTAAGTATCGGAGTTTAAATTGTAAGATTTATGGTTATGTTATTATTTGGAAGTACTTGGATGTAATTGTTGAAGTTTTATTATAATTATTAAAGGTTGGAACTGAAATTTGATTGAGGACGGTAGTGAGTCCCGACGAGAATTGGGTAGGTGGTGTAGACACCAAATTTTGACTATTTCAATTGTTTTCTTATGTTTTTATCTATTAATGTTTAGTTATTTATTTTTGAATTTTCTAACACATTTTTCTCATTTTTGTAGGTTTTTCAAAAAAAGAAAAAAAATTTAAAAAAAAGGAGAAAAGTAAAAAACGTGGACCAGTTACGCGTATTGGTCCGCGTAACTAGTCCGCGTAACCTGATCGGCGAAAAAAAAAGCGTTTCTTCCGACCTTTCCTTCCTCATTTCAATTTGTATTTTTGTGTCTTTGGCATCAAGTATTCGTTTTAGTTAATGCCAAATCACCCTTGATCCTTAAGACACAAATAAAACGTTATCAATGATCAAAATTAACCAAGAAAACCCTCAAAGTATCAAACCCTTGGTTGTAGGTTTTAATGCCTATAAATCACCCATGTTAGGGTTTTACGGAAAGGGTTGAAATCGAGAGAAAAGAGAGAGGGAGGGAGAGAGAGAGAAAAAGGAGAAAAGCGATTGAAAATCAAAGAAAAAAAAAAAAAGAAAAGCGAGAAAGAAAGAACTAGGGTTTCTTTTTTAGTGAAGATTTTCCGGATTTTGGTGATTCATTGTCGTTCTTCTCAAGCTTATCGGGTAGTCTTTCTATACTCATCTATTGTTTTCCTAGTGAAAATTGCTAGAAATCAGACCTTTAGTGGAACCAAGGTCTTGGCTATGTTTTGATGTTTTATAATATTTGATGATGTTTATTTGTTGTTATATGGTATGTTCGTTTAGATAGCCTTGGTAAGGCTAGTAGATTTGTTTTACGTTTAAAATCAGGCGTTTGATGCTTGTGATGATCTTTTGTGATTTGAGAAATTTCTGGAAAAATGTTATTCCGTTTTGAAGATGTGAAAAGCGGACCACTTTGCTGAATACTCCAGCGTAGCGCCAGCGTTCCCTCTTGAATGTTTGAAGATGTGAAGAAGCGAATTATTCACGCGGGCCGGTCAGCGTAACCTCCCGTGCTTCTAGCAGCAGTTCTTCCCTTCCTTTTTTGTCTATTTGATGATCGATGCTTAAGATTTGGCCTTCTTCGGTTTTAGTTTGTTTTGACATGATCACGAATCGTGTTTAATGCTTCAAATAGATCCCACTGCCTCTGAAGATTTTGTTTCATGTTATGCGGAAAAGCTGGAAGCAATCTTCGATATTTTGAAGATGGGAAGAGGCGCGGATAGTTCTGGTAGGAATCGCATTTCTGTCAGCGTTCCCTACGGACTTTGATTTTTTGCTTGTAGGGGCCGTGGTTGCTGCTCTCAGCATTTCTACTCAGCGTAACCTCTGTTTACGTATTACATTGATATTTCTGCTTTTGTTCCGAATCTTACTCTATTTCCTAGTCTTGTCTATGTTGCTTGCAGAATTTGTTTAGATACCCTCTCTTTGAATTTTTGATTGATTTTTCCTTTAAATTGGTACCTTGATCCCTTTTGTTGATATTGAATCTTAGATAATCATTCCCCTCATTTAAGGATTCAGTTAAGGCATCACATCAAGGGATGGTAACTTTTTCTCCTATTATGTGCTCTTATGTGTTTTTTACATGATCTTGCATGTTTTAAATTAAGTTTTCCTTTGCTTTTATTCATGCCTAGTCTTTATTTATGTCATTTAATTTTTGGGTAAATCATTTGGAGGCCTTGGATGCCAAGTTGTAATAGATAGGTTTAATTTTACAAAAAATGTATTTATTCTTGAAAATGTAATAGTTAGATTATTATTTCGAATTTTTCCCCTTAGAATGTATTTAGGTTTCCCCAATGTAATAATTAAGTTTTATATGCTTATTTTGCATGCTTGCATGATTATGTGTTTACTTGCTTTCCTAAGGTCTTGCATCTAGATATTATGCCTATGTGTTATGTGTTTATGTGTTTTATATGTTTACTTGCTTTATTATCATGTCTACATGTTTGTTGTGTAAATGTGTCGACGTCACCACACTAGCCCAACGCTAGTTGTGGCCTTTCCTTTCGATTTCTCATTAATCCAATGTTAGTGAGAACTTTTTTTGTGAGGAGCTAGTCCAATGCTAGACCCCTTAAATGCCGTTCATGCATTTGATACAAATTTCACACACTTTGCACTTTTAGAGTTTCTTTCCCATTTTGCATGTTACTATTCTCCCATCTCGTATGCGAAACATCTCATTTAGTTTTCTTGTTTTAGATTAGTGTATTTAAGGCATTACCCTTTGAATTAGGGAAGAGAGTATGGCTTCCTAGCCTTAGCGCTTTATTTCCTTCTGAAAGGAAGATTTAAAGTCATGAATTTAGTCCCACGCACCTATTATGATTGCATTATCCCTCTTTAAGACATACATGTGCATTATTTTAAATGCTATCAAAATCATTCTTTAAAAAGTCAAGTTTCTTTCTTCATGTTTAGCAATTCAAAGTCAAGAAACCGTTTTTCTCAAAATTGCATCTTTTGAAAATTCAAATTCCTCTTTGCACTTAAAATTGATCTTTTCAAAATAATCCAATTTCTTTTCCCTTGGGATTTTATAAAAATTGCATTTCTTTTAAAAATCCTATTTGTCCCGTCTTTTTCGAGTTTCATCATTTGCATTTTTCGTGACCTCCTCGAGGGATCAAAGTTGGATGACACAACTAATGTGATCGAGTCCAATCAAACCTCAAGGAGACATTTTGCCCCTCTCGATCCAACATTAGGTTTAGGTTTTGCATCCATATAGATAACAACCAAATGTGATAAATTTAAAGTTAGAATTAGGAAATTTTAAACTAAATCTTGCAACTAGCTTTGGCTAGGTTAGAAGGGTGCCTTAGAGACGAGTAACATCGAATCTTTGCCTTCCCTTCTTTCAACTGTGACCCCCGAACATTTTTCTCTAGTTTTCAAAGACCTGGAGTCGTCTAAAAAAGGGTTTTTCTTAGTTTATTTTCATTAATTAAAATTTTTGCTGGCTTGATACACCGAAACTCCATACCAAGTGGCAACTCCAAACTTTTCTAAAACCCTTTTCTAGACTTTTGTTTTGAATCCAAATCGTCGCATTTTTGTAGTCCCATGACCCTTTCCCTTTCTTTTTCAAAAAATCAATCTTTCCCTTTTTCCACAAAAAAATGGGGCGCGACAGCTTGGCGACTCCACTGGGGATTTTCCTAAGAGAGTCCGAGCACTTGATTTAGTTGACTATTTCATTTTTCTAACTTTCTTATATATCGCATTTGGATGTTTTAGGTTGCATTTCCTTTTTCTTTTCCTTTTCTTTTTTCGGATTTTTTCCCGTGCAATCGCTCCTTACACATCGCGTACATGATGAATGAATTATTGTTTATTTATTTACTTGTATCGCGCCTTGCATTTGGGGTGGGTGTGCATCTACCCTAGAGCCTCGAGAATGTTTGGTGTTTGAATCCCTCCTCTCAAAGGGAATCACTTTCATACGTGCATATGTATTTTAATTTGACCCTACTTTTTTACTTCTAGTAGCTTGTCACGCCACTCTTCCCTGTTAGGATTAGGATTGATCCACTTGGACATGTGGCCGGGGCACGACGTGCACGTAGCAATGTCTAGGGGATCACTCGAACCACCGACTTGAGGCATTTGGATTGATGACCTTTTGCCTTTTGGTCTGAAGGTTTGGGAGCCTGTAACCTTTATCGAGTCTAGATGCATTAGTGAGCCCAACCTCATGCATCCATGTTAAAATTGCCTAGGGTAGAGTCCACCTTATCCTATTAAGGATCACTAGACACGAGAGGAGGGATTCCACCCCTCTTTATTTTTGTACAATTTGTTGCTCCAACGTGTTATGTGATATCTGTCGATTAAACTAACCTTTTCTTGTCTTCCCTTTTCTTGCATTTCACAAACTCTAGAAAATAAGAGTCTTGGCACTCTTTTAAGACAAGCCATCCTTCTAGATAGGCTATTGCACGTTTGAATTTATATCTATTGCATTTAAGTTGTAATGGCATATCACTTTTAGACTGATACGAATCCTAAGAGGTGTTCGTGTCTTTTTGAATGACCCAACTATGTTGCGTTGGGGTCCAATGAATAGAGTTAAGATCAAGGAGTTTATGGTGCAAATTCAAGTTACAAGTACCTCCGGTCCAATGACGCGTGCAAGAGTCAAACGGGTCAAGGAGGAATTAGCCGCATTGGTTCGTGATGTGCAAGATCAATGCTAAGTGTCCATGAGGGTTCATCGAAACTCTTCACTAATACAATTTCAATCGATGACCAGAAGCATTGACACTAGTTAGACGTGCCCGCGCTGAGTGGTCACGCCTAAGGTGCTGTTGAACAGAAGCGTTGATATCAGTTAGGCGTGCCCACGTCTAACGATCACGCCTACAGAATTTATTTTCATTTGTTAGTTAAATTCTTGTTTGTCCAATAAAGCAATTGGCTAGGTGTGAACAAGGGCCTTGCCGAATGCCTTTTATGCTATTTCCTAATTGTTTAGTATTTAGGATTATTAGTAGTTCCTAAAAACTAGTTTCCTAGTTAGTTAGGGTTTCGGTTCTTTAAGCTTCCCAAGCTGGCCGAATTTAGGTTTTCTATTTGGACTAGGATTTCATGTCTTGTAGGCTATAAATAAGCCACCTTATTTCATTTTTAATATACAAGAATTTTCAGAAATAACATTAAGTGTTTTATCACTCTCTTGCTTCTTTGAAGGCGACTTGAATATAGAGTTCTCTTTAAGGGTTCATTGACTTATCAATTCAAGAACACGTTGAATTGTGGCGTCTTCTACCTTATACCAACGTTCGTTGTCCAAGTGCTCAACGGGTGAAGGTCTTCCGCTATGTGTGAGTCAACTTTGTTTACCAATATCCTAGATCCTACGTCTTTCGTGTGCGGGTTGCATTATTAATTAACGTAGTTCGTATCAGTTGGTATCAGAGTTAGTTGGAGGTAACAAAGTATATCTTTTCTTATTTTGAGTCAATTTTTTTCGTTTCTTGAATCTCCAAAATTCAAAAAAAAAAAATCGAGTTCTGTTCATGTAGCGACACCGTTTCACCCACTTGTTCATCAATTCCGCTTGATTGCATCGTTCAAATTCTGTGTTTTTTTTCCTTCGTGTCCTTGCTGTTTTTTATGTCTATTGTACGTCAAGAAAATCAGAAAAAAAAATATATAGTTTCGATTCTTGCTTAGTATTCTTGTTCTTGTTTCTTCTTCGTCGTTCTTGTCCTCTCATTAAAGTCGTATCTTTTTGCTTGTTGTTCTTTGATAAGCCGAACCAATCTTGATTGTCTAAGTGTTGTTTAGGGTTTGTGTTTTGCATCTAGTTTTCTTTGAGTCAAAAAAAAAAAAAAGGAAGTAGAGGTTGTGTCCGAAACTCATTGCTGGAAAATAGGAATTTGTCTTGTGATCCTTGCAAATTTAAAGGGTTCTTGGGCATACCTGATTGAATCTTGAAGCTTTCTTGATTGTGGTTGTGTAATCTTGATACTATTACATCAATCTTGAAGCCATTCTTGAAAAATATCAGACCTTACAATTTGATTCTTACAAGTTGTAATTGGTTCTTGAAACTATTCTTGTGCAGCCTAACCGTTTCTTGTTAAGAAATTGTTGCTTTGTGAAAAAAAAAAACAAAACAAAAAAAAACAAAGAGCAACTAAACAAAAGAAAAGAAAGGCCAAAGCTGAAACTTCAACAAGGAAAAAAGACTTCTATATGGTGGAAGAAGGTCATTCCAAACCTGATTTGGAAACAAAACAAAGTCCAAGTCTAAATTGGAAAAGCCAACCACTTCCATTTATTCCTTCCTTAACCAGTTTTGAAAACCACTTTTTGGAAACAAGTGCTGCGTGTTTGCTGCCCAAAATCCACTGAAAAACTGCTCAAACAACCGCAACACTGTCAGAATTTTTTTGAAACCAACCAGAAAACCGAAGCAAAGAAAAAGTGTCCAAGGAAAATCGGGTTAGGGTTTCTTGTTTTGCGATAGTTTAGCTTTGTTTTCTAGGGTTTGTTTTCAGCTTTTAAAGACAATTTCCAGCATCTTAATCAGTCTTATTTCACCATTTTGTTTGACTTTTGTTGAGCACTTAAACTGGTTCTTTGTTTCCTAATCTTTTGTGTCTTAGTTTCCTAATTCTTTTTGTAGTGTTTCCTAATCCTTTGTGTCTTAGTTTCCTAATCTATTTGTGTATTTGATTCCTACTTTGTGTCTTTGTTTCCTAATTTTTCATGTCATTCTTGCCTAATTCACCGTGGTTTAATTTGGTAAGTTGGTCTACACTAGAAGAAGCTCTAATTTCTTCAAGTTGTTACCAAAGTTGACTTGAGAAGTGATTGGTGAGAGTAATAGAGTGTTTATTGAGTGTAAACACGAGGGTTGAGTGTATACACGTAAGGGAGTGCGTGAGGTCTATTTGCTTTTATTACTAATCATTTTTGCAGGTTAAATGGCATCCCAACAAGCTGAAATTAGTCTCATGATGGAGTCCTTGAGGGAAGCAGTAAAACAAGTGATAAATGACAGTTTGAACCTCTGAAGGCGACTTAATCAAATGGTGAATAAAGAAGTCAAGAGGAGGGGTTCCATGCGCTCTAATCATGATTGTCACACACTCAAAGAAAGGATGGATCATCTTCATGCTAAGGAAGTATACAATGGACGACGTGCTGATGAAGAAAATCAAAAGTGGCGATATCAAGAACCTAAGCATCGTCAATCCAAGCATTGTGAGCAAAGGAAGAAAAGACCATCTAGGAGGCATAAGGAACAAAATTCATCAATTTCTTCCAAATCTAAGTCTAGGGATGACCTATATAAGGAGGAATCATGGTGGGAGACTTATCACGCGTCTTCTACATGAAAAGCAATTGAAGGAAAAGTTGAAAGCAATATCCAAGAATCTCTAAGAAGAGCTTGTAGAGATCATTGCTCATGAAAGCCAACATAATCTCATTCAAAGTGAAGTTGAACTAGAAGAAATCATCATTGAACCTGAGGAATGGGAGAATGTAGTTGAATGTGCCATACAAAATATGAGTGTGAGTGAAGAGATAAAATTAAAGAGTGAGCATGAGGTAAAAATTGAGAAAGGCACTCAAGAAAAAGAGATTGAAAAATCAAGTGAGATGAGTAAGAATGTGAGAACTTATGATTTTTATAACGAACTTACCTTTGCTTTGTGTAGTGTTTCTTATTTTGTGCAGGTCAAGCAAGGTCAAGTAGAGTTACTCATGAAATGTTCCATTCCAAAGTCACTTGTACAATTAATGAGTTTTCATGGAGTTTTCCTTCTTGGTGTTAGATCTATTTGGTGTCAATTCATGGAGCACAATTCTGTCCAAACAAATGGAGCAGCAATTCGTGGTCATCTTGAAGGGAAAATTCTTGATTTTGATTCTCATTCTTTAATCTTGAATTACTCATCATCTTTGCCTTGTTTTGAGCATAATTCTATTTCTCACTTCAGTCTTTATCATGCAGATTTTGAAGGTCGAAGTAATGAATCAGCAATCGAGTTTTTAATTGATGGAAAGAATAGTGAAGTTTCTAAGCGAGTTTTTACATTTAACTCTTGTGATATACCTTCTTACCATTTAGCTAATGATGTTCCATTCCTTATATTTCCAATTTCTGGTTTGAAACAAGTTGAAAGTTATTTTATTTTTGTAGGTTGTAAGGCTGACTGTAATTTTTTAGTCTTTGTTAAAGAAGTGCAACCTGATTTTGTGCTTGTACCAGTCACATGTGAAGTGTCTAAACCAGCAGCGAATCACTGTTTTCCTAGCTTTCATCAGTCCATGGAGTTGAGCAGCATTTGGTCGCCATTGATGTCTTCATCATTTGTTTGTTCACATGAAAATATTGCTAATTCTTACATGTTGCTGCCAACAAATGTTGAGTTTCATGTACCAAGTGATTTCATGAGCATTAAGAGGTTGTCCAAGCACCATGTTACTAAGATCGTGATCATCCGTGTATGTCCATCCTTGCTACATTTCAACGCTCAATGATTTGAGGACAAATCTATTCAAGAGGAGAACGGAATCCTAAGAGGTGTTCGTGTCTTTTTGAATGACCCAACTATGTTGCGTTGGGGTCCAATGAATAGAGTTAAGATCAAGGAGTTTATGGTGCAAATTCAAGTTACAAGTACCTCCGGTCCAATGACGCGTGCAAGAGTCAAACGGCTCAAGGAGGAATTAGCCGCATTGGTTCGTGATGTGCAAGATCAATGCTAAGTGTCCATGAGGTTCATGAAACTCTTCACTAATACAATTTCAATCGATGACCAGAAGCATTGACACTAGTTAGACGCGTGCTACCGAAGTGGTCATGCCTAAGGTCTTGTTGAGCGTAAGCGTTGATATCGGTTAGGCGTGCCACGTCTAACGATCACGCCTACGAATTTATTTTCATTTGTTAGTTAAATTCTTGTTTGTCCAATAAAGCAATTGGCTAGGTGTGAACAAGGGCCTTGCCGAATGCCTTTATGCTATTTCCTAATTGTTTAGTATTTAGGATTATTAGTAGTTCTAAAACTAGTTTCCTAGTTAGTTAGGGTTTGGTTCTTTAAGCTTCCCAAGCTGGCCGAATTTAGGTTTTCTATTTGGACTAGGATTTCATGTCTTGTAGGCTATAAATAAGCCACATTATTTCATTTTTAATATACAAGAATTTTCAGAAATAACATTAAGTGTTTTATCACCTCTCTTGCTTCTTTGAAGCGACTTGAATACCTTAGAGTTCTCTTTAAGGGTTCATTGACTTATCAATTCAAGAACACGTTGAATTGTGGCGTCTTCTACCTTATACCAGCGTTCGTTGTCCAAGTGCTCAACGGGTGAAGGTCTTCCGCTATGTGTGAGTCAACTTTGTTTACCAATATCCTAGATCCTACGTCTTTCGTGTGCGGGTTGCATTATTAATTAACGTAGTTCGTATCATAGACTTACCCCGGCATTCAAATGAGGCTCCTATAGGCCATGTTTCATTTTGCACTCTTACTTGCTTTAATAAAATGGCATCATGTATAAACCATAGAGGGAATGCCATTTAGGGAATCCCACGATAGGAATAAACCACCCTTGTGTCTCGGATATATAATCCAATGAGATTTGCATGTTTATGTTTTCAGTAACATCCAAAGGGGTAGTGCACAAGGTAAGATAGGGTCCGATCCCTTCTTTGATGGCATCCAGAGATATGGGGAGACCTTCACATGCTAGAATATAAACCTCTAGTAATCATTTGTTGGCCATTTTATCAAAGTTGGTAAAATCCCATGCATAAGGACACTAAATCGAAAAAGTCACAAATAATTTCTCATTGTTGAGATAATGATTTTATCAAGGCCAAATTTTGATTTTAGAAGGCTTATGAGCTAGTGTGTTGCAAATAAAATTGAGATGTGGAATTACAGGTAAGCAATGAACCCAGTCGACTTTTGGGTAAACCATCAATCCCGTCCAATCCATTTGAACTAGATCCATATTTCCCTCAAGGCCAGTCAAAGCACTACGATTCCTTCAAGAATAATCCTTTTTATGCTAAATTAACCTTTTAACCTCTCTTCACATATCAATTAAAGTAACGAATCCATTCGAACTTCATCCTCATAATGCGCCAAACAGTGCATATTCTTTTGGTCAACCCTGTGGATCGATTACTAATCGCATATCAACGGAGTGATCGAACCCATCAGGTATTGTATGGTGCGTACCCCAGAGGATTGCATTTTTCATGCTAGGCCTACCCTTGGCATAAAAGGGCTCCCCTCTAGGACATGCATCCGAATTATATAAGCAATCACTAACCCGTTCTTTTTCCTTTTTTTCAAATAAATCTCTGCAGCTCCCCTTTGGAAATAAGCTCCTAAAGTGTGTTTCTTTTCCCATTCAGGTACTTTTAAAAATAGCTTCACGCAGAAGCCCTATCGTTACCCGTTATAAAAGCAAAAACTCAAAGCAGTCCGTCAGCATGAGTTCTGCACTAGAAGGCTCGGATAGGAATGCTTTGGTCACTTCTGACTTTGCTGCCTTGGGAGCTTCGGTTAAGTGAAAGGAAGGTTTAATGAGATGAGCCGAGATGGCGCAAAGGCGTGTAATTGATCGGTTGGTGGCTAACAAGTAGTGGAGGTGGTACCTCGAATGATCATGAACACGTTGTTAGCATTCCCGTGACAAGTAATCCACCCCTTTCTCGACCAATATTCAAACCACTCTTGTTCCACCTATTCTAACCTTCATGAGATTGCTTTTCTTACCACAACACGGTTTTCATACACTTTCATGACTATATCTTCTGAGCCCAACCAAAGGCAAACCCTCATACTCAACCCGGATCACCTTAAACATACCTCCCGGTCATACCAAGCCTCATCTTCATACCACGGAACCCTTTGTATGGGACATTGCCTCCCAAGAAAGGCCAGAGATAGATGAGCATGTCATGCCAGATCAACAAAGATCGATGAAGAGATTAGGCGGGTTGGAGAGTTTATAAAAGAACCAAGGTGCGAACCGACATGGTGGATTGGATTACGATGATCGTGCCTATTTCACGGCGTCCAACTACCTATAGGTTTCAAGACCCCCAAGTTCAGCAAGTATGATGGTACCGGAAATCCTAAGACGCACCTTAAAATGTTTGCCAACAAGCTTGGTAAACCAGTGGATGATCGAACTTGCCTATGCGCTGTTCCCAGAGCCTAGAAGGAGATGCTTTGGATTGGTACTTTCGAACCTAAAATCTCAAGAGATCAAAACTTGGTTGGATTTGTCAACTTTGTGAAGCGGTATGAATTCAATTGTGAGTTGGCACCGAACAACATTGGAAGGAATCAAAAGGAGACCCTCGAAGATCACAAGTCATATAGCGATGGAGAAAGTTGGTGCTAAGTTGAGCCTCCCATGACGTAAGAAGAGATTGTTCGTACTTTCATCAAGGCACATGACCCACCTTATTTTGAAGAGATTTTTCGAATGACTGGGAGTTTTTTTGCTATAATTGTCAATAAGCTGGAGGAGTATGATGAGTCTGTTAAAATCGGAAAAATTGTCAATGTGTCCGCCCTGAAACAACAATTGGAAACATTGCAAGGGTAAAATGGAAGTGGGAGGAAACTCCCATTTAAAAAGAATGAAGGAGAAGCTGCTTTTGTGTGGGATCAGAACCCACCTCTTAGGCCCAGAGCTCAGAGTCACCCCACCAATTCAAACTCATACTTACCTTATCCCTACCATCAGCCTGTTTATCACACTGCCGCCCAAATGCCTCACCCCCGACCTATTTATTTGAATTCCCCATCTTTGCCTTCAACTTCCCAACCTATTTCCTACCCCCGTCAAAACTATGCTCCTAGACCTGCTCCACAAAAATCCTGTCCAAAATTCTTTTGAGCATAATGAAATGCAAAATCAGAAAACCTTTCGGACTTTCACCAATTTGGGCC
The DNA here is from genome assembly GCA_013103745.1 of Gardenia jasminoides. Lineage (NCBI taxonomy): Eukaryota > Viridiplantae > Streptophyta > Magnoliopsida > Gentianales > Rubiaceae > Gardenia > Gardenia jasminoides. The sequence goes on from CM023099.1 coordinate 17,315,890, forward strand.
GCCCCATTGACCGAAGGCCGCTGGGAAAATTGGCACTGTCCCTCCCAAACTGTATCCCCGAGGACTCCCTACTGGGTATGATCTCCATGCTATCTGCGTTTACCATTCTGGAAGCTCGGGTCATTCGACGATTAATTGTTGGGCCTTGAAGCATAAAATTTAAGACATGATGGATGCCAGGGACATAGTTCTGAGAAGAAAGAATGAGCAAGGGCCGAACGTCAATAGAAACCCTTTCCCAGAACATAAAAATGTCGTTGGGGTAATCAGTGTGAAGGAGAAATTTGTTGACCATGCTCAGTTCATTAAGGAAGAAGATGAGGTGATGGTAGTGGACCATTTTAGGAAAGGTCTGACGATGATATAGAGACGGGGTTATCTCAAGCTGTTTGTCGAATCACCCTTGACACCGATCCCCTGAGGAGAATGTGGAGTTTCCTTCGATTCCTCAAGAGGCCATACAAAATTGGGCTACCGATTGTCTGCCTGCTCGGAGGAGGTTATGGTAAATCTGAGGGGGTTGGTTGTCCTTAAAAAAAAATGATGAATCATGCTTTGATGTCAATCATTTCTTCAAAAACAATGCACTTGTTATTTCACCTTTTGCTTGTTTAAAATTATGCCTTTAATTATGCTTCCATGGTATTATCTGTTATCTTGCTCTTTGCCAAATGAAATGAAATTTCTCCTTTTGTCCTTCAGTTATGGCCCACTCATTTTCGCACATTTATTTTATTTGCTCTTGGATGACCACGAATAAAAACCTTTGACCCTTGAACGTCACCATTTTGGAATTTGATGGACGAAAATTCTGATATCTCATGAACTTGGATATCATCATTTGCAAGATAATCGAAACACACCGAGATTGGCATGAGAAACTCCCCTTTTGGCATGTAGAATTGCAATCAGGATTTCTACTGGGGCAACACCTTACTCTCTCATGTATGAGATGGAAGCGGTATTACCTGCTGAAGTCGAAACCCCATCTTTGCGCGTTCTAATGGAAGCTCAGTTGGAAGAAGCTGAGTGGACCAAGCAACGTCACGAGTAACTGTCTTTGATCGATGAAAGAAGGTTGAATGCCATTTGTCATGGGCAATGTTACCAGCAGAGGATGGCTCGGGCTTATAACAAGAAAGTTAGACCTCCGAGTTGAGTGGGGACAAGGTTTGAAACTAATCCTTGATACAAGAAGAGGCTAGGGGAAGTTCTCAATTGGTAAGGGCCGTTCATTATTCAAAGGTGCTACACGGAGGCATTGGTTCTTATGGAGATGATGGACAGATTTTCCTCAACCAATCAATTCAGACATTTATAAAAGATTTTTCATATGATTGAGCAAGGTTTCTTTAGAAATTGTCGCAAAAAGTGGTCTGAAAAGCCAACATTCTTTTCCTTTTCGTTTAAACACTTCAACCCCTCAGTTCTCCTGTTTGAGCCTATAAAAGAACAGTTAATTATTTAGCAAACCCCCTTTGAGAATCACAAACCCCACACTGGGGCAATTTTTATATTTTTGAAAAAGAAAAAAAAAACATTAAAAAAAAAGGGGGACCAAACTGGGGCAAATTTTCTATATATAAAAAAAATTGCATTTAAGTTTAAACCTGCCCCTACACCACACTTAGCCCCCTTGCAAAAGCCTAATGTTATAGACCTCCACCTTTTTGTAAAAATTTCTGAAAAGAACTTTCTCAATCAAAAGGCAAATGATGCAAATACATTCTCTGAATTTTTTGTGAGAAGGGATTGTCTCAACCGATGCCACCATTTTAACAAACATGTTTAAATTGACGAAATTGGGTTTAAGTTGTCCATTTCATTAGACTACCTTATCGGTCAACTTGATTACAAATCGAAGGGTACTATAGCAAGTTTGAAAAACAACGGTTACAAGCGAGGAAAAGTTCATGGGATAAGGCAAGCCGGTGATTACGTTTATCGGGTTTACCTTATATCAAACACTCCCTTGCAGTCGTAAATTCAAGGAGATGATATCCAAAAGGGTCAAGTCTTGACGCTTTTGTCTTAAATAATTTTCGGCATTTGGCTTTTATTGATTTAAAATGTCATGTTTAGCATTCATTCTATGGTCATGATGTCAAAATAAATTTTCTTTCCTTTGCCCAAATTTTTGCACATATTTTCATCAAAGGCCATTTTCATCAAGGACAATCCTCTTAGATTACCATGAAGGTATGGGTGATATGGGTTGAAGCAAGCGAACGAGCAGATCTGCCGGTAAAACAAAGGAATTCAGGTGACACTTCGCTTCGGCGTCAAGAACTCATGTTTACGGGCTGCTTTCGAGATAAAGGGTAGAATAATGGCGGCGTTATCATTACTTTTCATCATTTTTTTTTTGCGAGAGAAGTAGGGACAAGTGACCAATCGGTCCAATCGAGGAAGTCACTTTATTTTGAGTAAATGTTTAGAATGCATGATTAGACCATTTTGAACTTGCATATAAAATAAATAAAGATAGATGTTTTGAAAAATCAAGAAAGGATAAATTCTTTGGAAAAATTTTGGAAAGCAAGGTTTCTTACCTACACTACCAGGCGTTATAGCCTCTATTTCAAAATAATAATTTCCAAAAAAGAAAAAAAAGAAAAAAAATTAATTAAAAAAATTTTTTTTGACAAGTGTGTGGGAGGTTACGTGGACCGGTCAGCGTTTCACTCAGCGTTCTTTACAAATTCATATCCTCGAGAAGTAAGCGGGTTGTTTGCGTGGAATAGTCGGCGTTTAGTCCGTTTCTTTGAAATTCATGTACGGGTGTACGCTGGGTCTTGTGTGGATTGTTCAGCGTTTTGCTCGACTCTTTGCATTTTTTCATATTTACGAAAGAAAGCAGCGTATAGCTGAGTCACTCAGCTTCATCCAGCGTTTCCTATTTGACAAAGTTTGTGTTCATATGGTATTGGACACATGCTGTAGTAGTCCACGCCTCATCCAGCGTTTCCATTTCCAGAGCTTCAAAGCGGCGTCTTCTTCCCCGACTTTTCCTTTTCTCTCCCCGCAACTCACCCCAAATCCTCAGAAATCCATTTTCTCTTCCATAATTCTCCACCAAAACACTCCCTAGGCCTCTTAGAACCGTGATATGCTGGTCCACAATAACAACTCCAAGTGCGATATAACAATCAGTGAGATGCTGGTTTGGTTTGTTTTCGTTTTGTGTGTGGATAGTAAATGAGTAGTAGGGGTATTAATTAGGTCTTTGTATTAGTGTGAGTATTTGTATTTGGATAGAAGTTTCAGTTGTAGCCAAATTCTAAACATCAATACGGAGGCAAATTCTTTTAATTGTCCATGATACCCTTTTAATTGTCAAGATACCCAATTCTCTTAAGACTCTCTTAAGTGTATAATGTTGGGCATATTAGGCAAATCAAAAAAGTAAGAAACAAAGATGGGTAAATCATTCAAGGCACTTTTATATATAGACACCAAATTTTGACTATTTCAATTGTTTTCTTATGTTTTTATCTATTAATGTTTAGTTATTTATTTTTGAATTTTCTAACACATTTTTCTCATTTTTGTAGGTTTTTCAAAAAAAGAAAAAAAAATTTAAAAAAAAAGGAGAAAAGTCAAAAACGCGGACCAGTTACGCGTATTGGTCCGCGTAACTAGTCCGCGTAACCTGATCAGAAGCGAAAAAAAATTACGCCCGCGTTTCTTCCAACCTTTCCTTCCTCATTTCTAGCTGTATTTTTGTGTCTTTGGCATCAAGTAATCGTTTTAGTTAATGCCCAAATCACCCTTGATCCTTAAGACACAAATAAAATGCATCCAATGATCAAAATTAACTCAAGAAAACCCTCAAAGTATCCAAGCCCGGTTGTAGGTTTTAATGCCTATAAATCACCCATGTTAGGATTTTCTGGAAAGGGTTGAAATCTGAGAGAGAAAAGAGAGAAGATGGAGGCTGAGTGAGAGAAAAAGGAGAGAAAAACGATTGAAAATCAAAGAAAAAAAAAGAGAAAAGGAGAGAAAAGAAAGAACTAGGGTTTCTTTTTTAGTGAAGATTTTCTGGATTTTTGGTGATTCATTGTCGTTCTTCTCAAGCTTCTGAATCAGGTAGTCTTTCTATACTCTATCTATTGTTTTTCCTAGTCGAAAATTGCTAGAAATCAGACCTTTTGGTGGAACCAAGGTCTTGGCTATGTTTTGATATTTTATAATATTTGATGATGTTTATTTGTTGTTATATGAGTATGTTACGTTTAGATAGCCTTGGTAAGGCTAGTAGATTTGTTTTTACGTTTAAAATCAGGACGCGTTTGATGCTTACGTGATGATCTTTGTTGTGATTTCTAAGAAATTTCGGAAAAATGTTCTTCACGTTTTGAAGATGTGAAGAACGCGGACCACTATGCGGAATGCTCCGCGTTTCCTCTTGAATGTTTGAAGATGTGAAGAAACGCGATTGCCCAGGTCAGCGTAACCTCCCCGCTGCCAGCTCTTCCCTTCCTTTTTTTTGTCTATTTGATGATGTCGATGCTTAAGATTTGGCCTTCTTCGGTTTAGTTTGTTTTGACATGATCGAATGCCGATGTTTAATGCTTCAAATAGATCCCCTTGCCTCGAAGATTTTGTTTCATGTTATTGTCTGGAAAACTGGAAGCAATCTTCCTGATATTTTGAAGATGGGAAGAGACGCGGATAGTTATGCGGCTGAGTCCGCGTTTTCTGTCTGCGTTTCCCCTCTGTACTTTGATTTTTCCGTGTAACGCGGATGTAATTGCGCGGCTCTACCCGCGTTTCTACTCCGCGCAACCTCTCTGTTTCTGTATTCTGTTGATATTTCCTGTTCTTTTGTTCCAGAATCTTACTCTATTTCCTAGTCTTGTCTATGTTGCTTGCAGAATCTGTTTAGATACCCTCTCTTTGAATTTTTAATTGATTTTTCCTTTAAATTGGTACCTTGTTCCCTTTTGTTGATATTGAGTCTTAGATAATCATTCCCCTCATTTAAGGATTCAGTTAAGGAATCGCATCAAGAGATGGTAACTTCTTCTCCTATTATGTGCTCTTATGTGTTTTTTGCATGATCTTGCATGTTTTAAATTAAGTTTTCCTTTGCTTTTATTCATGCCTAGTCTTTATTTATGTCATTTAATTTTTGGGTAAATCATTTGGAGGCCTTGGATGCCAAGTTGTAATAGATAGGTTTAATTTTACAAAAAGTGTATTTATTCTAGAAAATGTAATAGTTAGATTATTATTCCGAATTTTTCCCCTTAGAATGTATTTAGGTTCCCCAATGTAATAATTAGGTTTTATATGCTTATTTTGCTTACTTGCATGATTATGTGTTTACTTGCTTTCCTAGGGTCTTGCATCTAGATATTATGCCTATGTGTTATGTGTTTATGTTTTTTATATGTTTACTTGCTTTATTATCATGTCTACATGTTTATTGTGTAAATGTGTCGACGTCACCACACTAGCCCAACGCTAGTTGTGGCCTTTCCTTTCGATTTCTCACTAATCCAGTGTTAGTGAAAACTTTTTGACCAGGGCTAGTCCAATGCTAGACCCCTTAAATGCCGTTCATGCATTTGATACAAATTTCACACGCTTTACACTTTTAGAATTTCTTTCCCATTTTGCATGTTACTATTCTCCCATCTCGTATGCGAAACATCTCATTTAGTTTTCTTGTTTTAGATTAGTGTATTTAAGGCATTACCCTTTGAATTAGGGAAGAGAGCGAGTATGGCTTCCTAGCCTTAGCACGCTTTTATTTCTTTCTACGAAAAGGAAGATTTAAAGTCATGAATTTAGTCCCCCGCACCCATTATGATTGCATTATCCCTCTTTAAGACATACATGTGCATTATTTTAAATGCTATCAAAATCATTCTTTAAAAAGTCAAGTTTCTTTCTTTATGTTTAGCAATTCAAAGTCAAGAAACCGTTTTTCTCAAAATTGCATCTTTTGAAAATTCAAATTCCTCTTTGCACTTAAAATTGATCTTTTCAAAATAATCCAATTTCTTTTCCCTTGGGATTTTATAAAAATTGCATTTCTTTTAAAAATCCTATTTGTCCCGTCTTTTTCGAGTTTCATCATTTGCATTTTTCGTGACCTCCTCGAGGGATCAAAGTTGGATGACACAACTAATGTGATCGAATCCAATCAAACCTCAAGGAGACATTTTACCCCTCTCGATCCAACATTAGGTTTAGGTTTTGCATCCATATAGATAACAACCAAATGTGATAAATTTAAAGTTAGAATTAGGAAATTTTAAACTAAATCTTGCAACTAGCTTTGGCTAGGTTAGAAGGGTGCCTTAGAGACGAGTAACATCGAATCTTTGCCTTCCTTCTTTCAACTGACCCCGAACATTTTTCTCTAGTTTTCAAAGACACGTTAGTCTAAAAGGGTTTTCTTAGTTTATTTTCATTAATTAAAATTTTTTTGGCTTGATACACCTAAACTCCATACCAAGTGGCAACTCAAACTTTTCTAAAACCCTTTTCTAGACTTTTGTTTTTGAATCCAAATCGTCGCATTTTTGTAGTCCCATGACCCTTTCCCTTTCTTTTTCAAAAATCAATCTTTCCCTTTTCCACAAAAAATGGGGCTACTTAGCGACTCTTGGGGATTTTCCTAAGAGTCGAGCACTTGATTTAGTTGACTATTTCATTTTCTAACTTTCTTATATATCGCATTTGGATGTTTTAGGTTGCATTTCCTTTTTCTTTTCCTTTTCTTTTTTGGATTTTTTTTCCGTTAATCGCTCCTTACACATTACATGATGAATGAATTATTGTTTATTTATTTACTTGTATCGCCTTGCATTTGGGGTGGGTGTGCATCTACCCTAGAGCCTCGAGAATGTTTGGTGTTTGAATCCCTCCTCTCAAAGGGAATCACTTTCATACGTGCATATGTATTTTAATTTGACCCTACTTTTTACTTCTAGTAGCTTGTCCACTCTTCCTGTTGGGATTAGGATTGATCCACTTGGACATGTGGCGGAGCACGGCGATGCGTAACAATGTCTAGGGGATCACTCGAACCACCGACTTGAGGCATTTGGATTGATGACCTTTTGCCTTTTGGTGCGAAGGTTTGGGAGCTGTAACCTTTATCGAGTCTAGATGCATTAGTGAGCCCAACCTCATGCATCCATGTTAGAATTGCCTAGGGTGAGTCCACCTACCCTATTGGGATCACTAGACGAGGAGGATTCCACCCTCTTTATTTTTTTTGTACAATTTGTTGCTCCAACGTGTTATGTGATATCTGTCGATTAAACTAACCTTTTCTTGTCTTCCCTTTTCTTGCATTTCACAAACTCTAGAAAATAAGAGTCTTGACACTCTTTTAAGACAAGCCATCCTTCTATATAGGCTATTGCACGTTTGAATTTATATCTATTGCATTTAAGTTGTAATGGCATATCATTTTTAGGCTTACCCCGGCATTCAAATGAGGCTCCTATAGGCCATGTTTCATTTTGCACTCTTATTTGCTTTAATAAAATGGCATCATGCATAAACCATAGAGGGAATGCCATTTAGGGAATCCCACGATAAGAATAAACCACCCTTGTGTCTCGGATATATAATCCAATGAGATTTGCATGTTTATATTTTCAGTAACATCCAAAGGGGTAGTGCACAAGGTAAGGTAGGGTCCGATCCCTTCTGTGATGGCATCCAGAGATATGGGGTGACCTTCAATTGTTAGAATATAAACCTCTAGTAATCATTTGTTGGCCATTTTATCAATGTTGGTAAAATCCCATGCATAAGTATACTAAATCGAAAAAGTCACAAATAATTTCTCATTGTTGAGATAATGATTTTATCAAGGCCAAATTTTGATTTTAGAAGGCTTATGAGCTAGTGTGTTGCAAATAAAATTGAGATGTGGAATTACAGGTAAACAATGAACCCAGTCGACTTTTGGGTAAACCATCAATCCCGTCCAATCCATTTGAACTAGATCCATATTTCCCTCAAGGCTAGTCAAGGCACTACGATTCCTTCAAGAATAATCCTTTTCTTGCTAAATTAACCTTTTAACCTCTCTTCACATATCAATTAAAGTAATGAATCCATTCGAACTTCGTCCTCATAATCGTAAGCGATTTACATATTCTTTTGGTCAACCACGTGGATCGATTACTAATCATATCAATGGAATGATCGGACCCATCGTATTGTATGGGCGTACCTTTAGGATTGCATTTTCATGCTAGGCCTACCCTTGGCATAAAGGGCTCCCTCTGGGACATGCATCTGAATTATATAAGCAATCACTAACGTTCTTTTCCTTTTTTCAAATAAATCTCTGCAGCTCCCTGGAAATAAACTCTAAGTGTGTTTCTTTTCCCATTCGGTACTTTTAAAATAGCTTCCGCTTGAGAATCCCCATCGTTACCGTTCTAAAGCAAAACTCAAAGCAACCCGTAAGCATGAGTTACGCGAAGGCTGGGATAGGAATGCTTTGGTCACTTCACGACTTTTTGCCAGGAACTTCGGTTAAGCGGAATGCGGGAAGGTTTAATGAGATGGCCGAGATGGCGCACAAAGCGTGTAATTAATAATGGTTGGTGTGTAGTGGAGGTGGTACCTCGAATGATCATGAACGTTGTTAGCATTCCCTGACAAGTAATCCACCCCTTTCCGACCAATATTCAAACCACTCTTGTTCCCTATTCCTAACCTTCAGAGATTGCTTTTTCTCACCACAACACGGTTTTCCATACAATCCGCTGACTATATCTTGCGAGCCCAATCAAGGCAAACCCTCATACTCAACCCGGATCACCTTAAACATACCTCCAGTCATACCAAGCCTCATCTTCATACCACGGAACCCTTTGTATGGGACATTGCCTCCCAAGGAAGGCAGGAGATAGATGAGCTCATGCCCAACAAAGATCGATGAAAGGAGATGGACAGGTTGGAGGAGTTTATAAAAGAACCAAGGTCGAACCGACATGGTGGATTGGATTACGATGATCATTGCCTATTTCGGCGTCCGACTACCTATGGGTTTCAAGACCCCCAAGTTCAACAAGTATGATGATGCAAGGGAATCTAAGACGACCTTAAAATGTTTGCCAACAAGCTTGGTAACCGGTGGATGATCGAGAACTTGCCTACGTCCCTCCCGAGAGCCTAGAAGGAGATGCTTTGGATTGGTACTGAACCTGAAATCTCAAGAGATCAAAACTTGGTTGGATTTGTCGACTTTGTGGCGGTATAATTCAATTGTGAGTTGGCTTACACCGAACAACAATGGAAGAATCAAGGAGAGAAGATCACAAGTCATATGCCAGCGATGGAGAAAGTTGGTCGCTAAAGTTGAGCCTCCCATGACAAGAAGAGATTGTTAGGTACTTTCATCAAGGCACATGACCCACTTATTTACAGAAGAGATTTTTTGAGATGATTGGGAGTTCTTTTGCTATAATTGTCAATAAGCTGGAGGAGTATGATGAGTTTGTTAAAATGGGAAAATTGTCAATGTGACAGCCTTGAAAGCGACAGTGGAAACATTTACAAGGGCAAAAATGGCGGTGGGAGGAAACTCCCATTTAAAAAGAATGAAGGAGAAGGCTACTTTTGTGTGGGATCAAAACCAGCCTCTCAGCCCGAGCTTCTGAGTCACCCACCAATTCAAACTCATACTTACCTTATCATACCATCAGTGTTTATCCACCTTTGCCGCCCAAATGCCTCCGACCTATTTATTTGAATTCCCATCTTTGCCTTCAACTTCCCAACCTATTTCCTACCCTCGTCAAAACTATGCTCTAGACACACTGCCTCCACAAAAATCTGTCCAAAATTCTTTTGAGCAAAATGAAATGCAAAATCAGAAACCTTTCGGACTTTCACCAATTTGGGCGCCCATTGACCAGCTGTATGGCGGTTGAGGCATTTGGAAAAGGTATCCCTCCCAAATTTGTATCCCGAGGGACTCCCTCGGGTATGATCCCCATGCTATCTGCACTTACCATTAAGGCTTCGGGTCAATTCGACGATTAATTGTTGGGTCTTGAAGCATAAAATTCAATACATGATGGATGCAGGGACATAGCTCTTAGAGAGAAAGAATGAGCAATGGCGAGCGTCAATGAGAAACCCTTTCCCAGAACATAAAAATGTCGTTGGGGTAATCAGTGTGAAGGAGGAATTTGTTGACCATGCTCAGTTCATTAAGGAAGAAGATGAGGTGATGGTAGTGGACCATTTAAGGAAAGGTCTGACGATGATATAGAGACGGGGTTATCTCAACTGTTTGTCGGGGTCACCCTTGACACCGATCCTACGGAGAATGTGGAGTTTCCTTCGATTCCTCAAGAGGCCATACAAAATTGGGCTACCGATTGTCTGCCTGCTCGGAGGAGGTTATGGTAAATCTGAGGGGGTTGGTTGTCCTTACAAAAAAATGATGAATCATGCTTTGATGTCAATCATTCTTCAAAAACAATGCACTTGTTATTTCACCTTTTGCTTGTTTAAAATTATGCCTTTAATTATGCTTCCATGGTATTATCTGTTATCTTGCTCTTTGACAAATGAAATAAAATTTCTCCTTTTGTCCTTCAGTTATGGTCCACTCATTTTCGCACATTTATTTTATTTGCTCTTGGATGACCACGAATAAAAACCTTTGACCATTGGACGTCACCATTTTGGAATTTGATGGACGAAAATTCTGATATCTCATGAACTTGGATATCATCATTTGTAAGATGATCGAAACACACCGAGATTGGCATGAGAAACTACCCTTTTGACATGTAGAAAGGATTTCTACAGGGGCAACACCTTACTCTCTCATGTATGAGATGGAAGCGGTATTACCTGCTGAAGTCGAAACCCCATCTTTGCGCGTTCTAATGGAAGCTCAGTTGGAAGAAGTTGAGTGGACCAAGCAAACGTCCAGTAACTGTCTTGATCGATGAAAGAAGGTTGAATGCCATTTGTCATGGGCAATGTTACCCAAGAGAGGATGGCTCAGGCTTATAACAAGAAAGTTAGACCCTCATGTTGACCGGTGGGGACAAGGTTTCAAACCGAATCCTAGATACAAGAAGAGGCTAAGGAAGTTAAGCTCGAATCGGTAAGGGCCGTCATTATTCAAAAGTGCTACCGGAGGAGCATTGGTTCTTATGGAGATGGACGGACAGATTTTTCCTCAATCAATCAATTCGACATTTGTGCATTTTTCATATGATTGAGCAAGGTTTCTTTAGAAATTGTCGCAAAAGTGGTGCGAAAAAGCCAACATTCTTTTCCTTTTTAAACACTTCAACCCCAGCCTATTCTCTATTTGAGCCTATAAGAAGCAGTTAATTATTTAGCAAACCCCTTTGAGAATCACAAACCCCACCTTTGGGCAATTTTTATATTTTGAAAAGAAAAAAAAACATTAAAAAAAAAGGGGACCAAAAGCAGGACCTATATATAAAAAATTACATTTAAGTTTAAACCGCCTTCTACGCCACCTTTTGCAAAAAGCTCTAATGTTATAGACCTCCACCTTTTGTAAAATTTTAAAAGAACTTTCTCAATCAAAAGGCAAATGATGCAAATACATTCTCTCCGAATTTTTTCGTCGGAAGGGATTCGAGTCCGATGCCACCATTTTAACAAACATGTTTAAATTGACTAAAGTGGGGTTTAAGTCCTGTCCATTTCATTAGACTACCTTATCGGTCAACTTGATTACAAATCTGAAAGGGTACTATAGCAAGTTTTGAAAAGCAACGGTGCAATGAAAGGAAAAAGTTCATGGGATAAGGCAAACGGTGATTACGCTTATCGGGGTTTACCTTATATCAAACACTTCCCTTGCCGTCACAAGTAAATTCAAGGAGATGATATCCAAAAGGGTCAATGACGCTTTTTGTGTTAAATAATTTTCACATTTGGCTTTTTATTGATTTAAAATGTCATGTTTAGCATTCATTCTATGGTCATGATGTCAAAATAAATTTTCTTTCCTGCCTAAATTTTTGCACATATTTTCATCAAAAGGCCATTTTCATCAAAGGAATCCTCTTAGATTACCATGAAGGTATGGGTGATATGGGTTGAACCACGTAACAGAAGCACCGGTAAAACAAAAGGAATAATCAGACAGTCGACGCCCAAGAACTCATGTTTTCGGTCGAGATAAAAGGGTAGAATAGTACAAGGTGGCGTTATCATTACTTTTCATCATTTTTCTTTTAACGAGTAGGGACAAGTGACCAATCGGTCCAATCGAGAAGTCACTTATTTTGAGTAAATGTTTAGAATGCATGATTAGACCATTTTGAAGCTTGCATATAAAAATAAATAAAGATAGATGTTTTGAAAAATCAAGAAAGGATAAATTCTTTGGAAAAATTTTGGAAAGCAAGGTTTCTTACCTACACTACCAGGCGTTATAGCCCTCATTTCAAAATAATAATTTCCAAAAAAAAGAAAAAAAAAAGAAAAAAATTTAAAGTTAGAATTAGGAAATTTTTAACTAAATCTTGTAAACTAGCTTTGACTAGGTTAGAAGGGTGCCTTAGAGGCAGAGTAACTTCAACCTTGATCTTCTTTCTCACAGCTGTTGAACCTTCTCTAGTTTTCAAAGACAGCACCCAGAATCGTATAAAAGGGTTTTCTTAGTTTATTTTCATTAATTAAAATTTTTGGTGACATAACGAAAACTCCCATGCCAAGTGGCTCAAACTTTTCTAAAACCCTTTTCTAGACTTTTGTTTGGGTCCTAAATCCAGATTTTGTAGTCCATCATGACCCTTTCTCCTTTCTTTCAAAAATCAATCTTTCCCTTTTTCACAAAAAAAAATGACAGTGGTCCGCGAACCCTAATTTGAACCCTTTGCATTGGGGAGTGGGATTGTCACATTTTGGGTGGAGTTCAACCTTATTAAATGGGTTCACAGACCTCAATTTATATGTCTAATCTTTTATGAATTAAATTTGATCAAGAAAATATATTTATATAATTAATTAATAGGGACAAAATAATATAAATTTATTCTCATTTTTAGTAGGGGTAAATCAGTCTAGAATTTTAGTAGGACCAAATTAGCCAAAAATTTAATTTATTAATAATAAGGCTAAATTAGTCATAAATTATTTATTCCAATAAAATGGGTAAACTAGTTCAAAACATAATTCTTTTATTAGTAGGTGCAAATTTGCCCAAAATTTTAGTTATTTCATTAATATGGACAAATAAGTAAAAAGTTAGGGGTCCGTTTGGATTAGTTGTTTTTTGGTTGTTTTTCAAAAACAACACTGTAACATTTAGGATGTGAAAAACTACTGTACCTGTCTTTAAAAAACTATTCTAACTATCTTTCAAAAACTTTTTGAGAGTGTTTTTGGGATAATTTTTTGTGATATTTTTAAAAGTAAAGATTTATTTGGGTCAATTCTTTGGCGCATTTTTTAAATTAAAATTAATTTTATGTATTTTTGGGGGATTTTTAAAATTAAAAATTTATTTGGGGTAATTTTTTGGGATATTTTTAAAATTAAAATTTATTTTATGGGTGGTGGTAGGGGTGGGTTAATTTTAAAAAAATTCCAAATAAATTATTCTAAAAATATCCCAAATAAATTTTTAATTTTAAAGATGCCCCAAAAAATTACCTTAAATAAATTTTTAATTTTAAAAATGCCCCAAAAAATTACCTTCAATAAATTTTAAATGTTCAAAATGCCCACAAAATTATCCCAAATAAATTTTCAATCATAAAAATGCCCCAAAAAATTACCAAAAATAAATTTTAAATTTTAAAAATACCCCAAAAATACCCAAAATAAATTTTTAATTTTAAAAATGCCTAAAAAATTGCCCCAAATTAATTTTTAATTTTAAAGATGCCTAAAAAAATTACCCCAAATTAATTTTTAATTTTAAAGATGCTCCAAAAAATTACCCCAAATAAATTTTTAATTTTAAAATGCGAAAAATTATCCCAAATAAAATTTTAATTTTAAAAATGCATGAAAAATATTCAGTTAAATAAATTTAATTTTAAAATGTAAAAATACTAAATAAATTTTAATTTGGATGGGAGAGAGGGTTCTTGTGTGAGTGGAGAAGAAGGGAGGGGGAGAAAGGGAGAATGTATAAGTTGTTTTTGAAATATTTGTTTGGATTGGCGTTTTTGAGATTGTTTTTTGTTAATGTATTACTGTAGCATTTGGGATGTGAAAAACAGTTTTTCAAAAACAACTCAACAAACAAACAATCCAAACAGACCCTAAGTTATTAAGTCTCACTTAATATCATTTTAGTCCTTAGAGAAGAAGATGTATTGTGTGTGACCCAATAGGTTCTCCTAGAACTTGGCAATGAATATGAATTACAATCCATTGATTCAATTGGGTAAGATAAATTAAAACTTATTTTAATTTATCATTAATTCAACTAATTAATCAATTCATATTCATATTCAGAGATCATGATTGACATCTAGCAATGTGTCATGACTACCTAAGTCTTGAGAAAAGTCAAGTGGGTTGACTATGTCTTTCATGAACTAGTTTCTGTGTAACTAATATCCTTTCACCATAAACATATCCCATTTAGCATAGAGGAGGTTATTTGATCATGTCATCTTCCTTTTGTCTTATGCTATTTGTTACTTCCTTGTTTCCGAAATATAACTCCTGAAGTTAAATTGGAAACACAGTTTCCAATTTTACTTCCACTCTACGCAGAGATTTATTGAGTTGTCATTTCCTACAAGTGGCCATAGGGATATCTCTCCTATAATTAGGAGTGGTGAATTCTTTATTGATCATTCATCATCCTTTCTTATTTCATATTATATCCAACATTTGCTGTATAATTACTCGGTTAAGAATAACAACGAATAGAATCAAAATACAATAATCCATACTCAAGATACTATGGTGATCTCAAATCTAAGGGTCACTTACACCTACTATCATGTAGAGAAATTTCCATTGACATTGTGGAATTCTTAATTGGTCAATCCAATGTACTTGTCATTCACAAGCATCCATATACTAGTTTAAATGTCCCCACATCATAGTCGATGAGATCAACTATTTCCTTTAAAAAGGAAGAGACTTAGTATATGCTAACCTATCCGCATTAGTGATGCCCTTTGTCACTAATACTAAGGTTAGGGATATTTAAGATTAATAACCACAAGGATGAGAAGAATCTCATCATCACAACTCTTTATGATTTCCTCTTCAAGGTTATTAAATCTAAGGACTTCATTATCTAAAATCACAATAATATAACAACAAGAATAAATAATAAAGATTGCCATAAATCAATATGCATAAATACAAAAGTGCCTTCAGAGCCCTAAATTGATTGGGTTTAGAGCATAACACTAACAAACTCCCACTTGCACTAAAGCCAATCACTTATGCACTTTTGGCCAAGTGAATTTATATGACACTCATGTTTCTTCTGGGACAATGCTTTAGTGAACAGATTGGCAATATTATCATCCATAGGGAACTTTTCTATCTTTACATCGTTTCTCTGAATGATTTCTCTAATCAAATGGAAACGTCTCAATACATGTTTGGATCGTTGATGAGACATTGGTTCCTTTGCTTGCGCAATTGCTCCATTGTTATCACAATACAAAACTATTGGATTTCTGATGGAGGGAACCACATCTAGTTTAGAAATAAACTTCTTGATCCATACAGCTTCCTTAGCAGCTTTTGAGGCAGCAATGTATTTAATTTCTGTTGTTGAATCAGCATAGTGTCTTGTTTAGAACTTTTCCAAACAATTGCACCACCATTTAGGGTGAAAGCATATCTAGACTATGATTTGCTATCATCCTTGTCAGTTTGAAAGCTTGCATCTGAATATCCCAGAACGTCTAAATTGAACTCTCCATACACTAAGAACAAATCCTTAGTTCTTCTCAAGTACTTAAGGATGTTCTTTACAACAACCCAGTGACCCTCACCGGGATTTGCTTGATATCTGCTCGTAACACTTAGAGCATAAGAGATATTGGGTCTAGTACGTACCATCGCATACCTTATAGATCCGATAGTTGAGGCATATGGAATCTTTTGCATGCGTTCCTCTTAAGCATCTGTCTTAGGAGACATGGCTTTAGCAAGGTGTATTCCATGACTGATTGGTAAATACCCTTTCGTAGATTGTTCCATGCTAAACCTCTTTAGCACTTTATCTATGTACGTAGATTGTGAAAGACCAAGCAACCTTCTTGATCTATCTTTATAGATCTTTATTCCCAGAATATATGTTGCATCTCCCAAATCTTTCATGAAGAATTTCTTGGATAACCACACCTTTACCAATTGGAGCATAGGTATGTTATTTCCCATTAGTAATATATCATCAACATATAGTACTAGGAAAACTCTTGCATTCCTACTAACCTTTTTTTATACACAAGGTTCATCTTCATTTTTAAGAAAACCAAACTCTTTGATTGTCTCATCAAAACAAATATTCCAACTCCTTGATTCTTGCTTATGTCCATAAATGGATTTTTGAAGTTTGCACACTTTATTTGCTTCTTTGGATGTAAAACCATCAGGTTGTGTCATGTACACATCCTCAATCAAGTTTTCATTAAAGAATGTAGTTTTTACATGCATTTGCTATATCTCATAGTCACAGTGTGCCACTATAGCAAGTATAATCCTAATGGATTTAAGCATAGCAATTGGTGAAAAGGTTTTATCAAAGTCAACACCTTGTCTTTGCTTGTAACCTTTTGCTACCAATCTAGCTTTGTAGGTAATCACATTACCATCCATGCCCATCTTCTTTTTAAAGACCCATTTGCACCCTATGGAATTTATCCCTTTAGGTGGATTGACTAAGGTCTAAACCTTATTCTCATACATGGATTCCATTTCGGAGTTCATGGCCTCAAGCCATTTGTCTTTGTCTGCACTAGACAAGACATTTTCATAAGAAGTAGATTCATCATCTTCTATGATTAATACATCATCATGCTCTTTTAGAAGAAATCCATATCGTTTAGGAGTACGATGTGCCCTACTCGATCTACAAGTACTTGAATTCATTACTCAAGTATTCACCACCTCGATCTGATCGAAGCACTTCAATACTTTTGTCTAGTTGTTTCTCAACTTCATTCTTATACTCTTTGAACTTTTCAAAAGCTTCGGATTTGTACTTCATTAAGTACACATAACCATATCTAGAATGTTCATCCGTAAAAGTGATGAAGTATGAGTAACCACCTCTTGCAATAATTGACATAGGACCACATACATCACTATGTATTACCCCAAGCAATTCATTAGATCTTTCTCCTTTTCCACTAAAAGGAGTTTTAGTCATTTTTCCAAGTAAGCAAGATTCACATATCTCATATGATTCATAATCACATGAGTCCAAATATCCATCTTTATGCAATTTGGAAATGCGTTTCTTATTTACATGATCAAGTCTACAATGCCAAAGGTATGTAGAATTCACATTATCTATTTTTCATTTCTTGGTATTTATGTTGAGAATCTGATCATTAGTATCCAAAATATAATGACCATTTATGCATTTGAGCAACATCATATAATATTCCATTAAGAGAAAAAGTACAACAATTATTCTTTTGCATAATGGAAAAACCTTCCAAAATCCAAATGAGAAATCGAAATGATGTTTTTAGTTAGTATAGGAACATAATAACAGTTATTTAGTTCTAGTACATGTCCGCTTGGTAAAGGAAGATAGTAAGTTCCTATGGCAAGTGCAGCAATTCTTGCTCCATTGCCTACACGTAGGTCAACTTTTCCTTTTGCCAATGATCTACTTTGCTTCAGTCCCTACATATTATTGCAAATATGAGATGGTGATCCGGTATCTAATACCCAAGAACTATATTGGCAAGTAGATAATATCTCAATCATAAGAATACCTGAAGCAGAAACATCACCATGCTTCTTTTGCTTCAATGAGTCAAGATACAACTTGCAATCCCTCTTCTAATGCCTATCTTTGCTACAATGGAAGCATGTGCCCTTGTCTTTGGTCTTGTCATTCTTGATCCAACCACTAGCTTTAGTAGACTTCTTCTTTTGCTTGGCCTTCTTAAGGCTAGCCTTAGACCTTTTCTTGGTCTTAGAAGAGTCAACAAGCATAGTTACCCCTATTTTCCTTTTAATATCTTCTTCAGCGGTTTTTAGCATATTTATCAATTTCATGAGAGGAACAACTGTTTTGTTCATATTAAAATTCATCACGAATTGAGAATAGCTATCTGGAAGAGATTGGAGCATTAAGTCAATACTTAATTCAGTATCCATACTAAAACCAAGGTCTTTCAACCTATTGATAAGACCAAGCATATTTATGACGTGGCTAGCAACAGATGACCCTTCAGTCATTTTGCATCTGAACAGCTCTTTAGATATAATATATCTCTCGTTACGAGACTGTAACTCAAACAACTTCTTGAGGTATGTTATCATAGTGTAGGCATCCAATTTTTCACATTGCTTCTGAAGCTCTGAGTTCATGGATGCCAACATTATGCATTGAGCCAAATCATAGGGCTCCTTTTGCTTCTCATAAGCATTTGTAACTACTGTAGATGCACCCTCTTCGGGAGTGTCGGGGTATGGTTCTTCAAGGACATGACCAATTTTTTTGGTTTGAGAACTATTCTCAAATTCTGAAGCCAATCCATAAAATTTGACCCATTCAATTTGTTGGATTCCAAAATAGAACGCAAGTTCAAAGTTTGAGAACTCATATCTACAACAAGCATGCAAAGATAGAATAAGAATTTGGTATTTGCATATAAAAATAAATAATGAACTTAAAATTTGTTTTACTCCCACTATTTTATTACAAATAAATAACCCCCAATATTGATTTGGAAAATCTTACTTTAAGACTTTCTAGTGGGTTAGGATCCCATCTTAATTATCTCAATCTTGAGTTAGCTCAACAAACAAAAATAATTTTGAAAGGTAGGTAACTCTTACCAATTACAACTCTTGCAATTCCTAAATAATTGGGTTATTAACTCTTGATATGCACATATAATGTGTCTCCCAACTGATGTGGAACATCCAAGCAAGGTCGAGCTAAGCAATGGTCATCCCTCGGGTTCATTTCAAGTGCCATCCGGCCCAATGACACGTGCGAGAGCCAAACGCCTCAAGCAGGAGTTAGTCGCATTGGTTCGGGATGTACAAGATCAAGTTAAGCCACTTAGCAATTTGGAGGAGCAATCATTGCCTTGTGTCACCATGCTAAGTGTACATGAGGACTCAAGCGACATCACTCCGTGATTTGGGTAATTTTAGTTCATATTACAAACCGTAAGACTTGCACTGCTAGTCGTGGCACACCTTCAAGTCAGTCTTCGATCCCCTCCCGCATGTAGATGGGCACGCCTTACAAGCTAAAGTCTTCCTCGGTCGTGGAATTATTGAGCAGTCCTTTTTTTTTCGTCCTTAGTTAGGGTAGTTAGGTTAACATAATTTCCTAATTGTTTCTACTTAGATTAGGATTGTCTTGTAGCTATAAATAGCCACCTTTTATTTCGTTTTAAGATACAAGAATTATTCAGAAATTTCATTGAATGTTTATCACTTCTCTTGCTTCTTTGAAGCGGCTTGAATACCTTAGAGAATTCTTTAGGTGTTCACTTGACTTATCAATTCAAGAACACATTGAATTGCGGCGTCTTCTACCATTATACCAACGTTCGTTGTCCAAGTGCTCAATGGGTGAAGGTCTTCTGCTGTGTGTTTTCTAACTTGTGTTACCAAAAATCCTAGATCCCACGTTCTTAGGTATGGTTATGCTACTTATTAACGTAGTTCGTATCAGTTGGTATCAGAGCTAGTTGGAGGTAACAAAGTATATCTTTTTTTTCTTGTTTTAGAATCAGTTGTCTTGTTTCTTTCAATTCGGTTCTATTTACAAAAAAAAAAAAAAAACAGTTTTGATTCTTGCTTAGTTGTTCTTGTTCTTGTTTCTTCTTTGTCGTTCTTGTTCTTCTCATTAAAGTCGTGTCTTTTTGCTTGTTGTTCTTTGATAAGCTGAACCAATCTTGATGTCTAAGTGCTGTTTAGGGTTCGTGTCATGCATCTAGTTACTTTGAGTCAAAACAAAAAAAGAAAGAAGAAGTAGAGTCTTGTTCGAAAGTCATTGCTGGGAAATAGAAACTGTTTTGGTGATTCTTGTAAAAAAAAAATTAAAGTTCTTGGGCATACCTGATTGAATCTTGAAGCTTTCTTGATTGTGGTTGTGTGATCTTGATACTATTACATCAATCTTGAAGCCATTCTTGAAAAAAGATCAGACCTTACAATTTGATTCTTGCAAGTTGTAATCGGTTCTTGAAACTATTCTTGTTGCAGCCCTAACCGTTTCTTGTTGTTGAGAATTGTTGCTTTGTGAAAAAAAAAAAAAACAAACAAAGAGCAACGAAACAGCAAAAGAAAAAAAGGAAGTCTAAACCAAGAACCACCAAGAAAAGAAAGCCTTCAAAATCGGTTGGCTCAGGGAATCCAAATCAGCTTTGGAATTAAAAAAGAAGCCACCGCCATAAGGCTCTTTATTTTAACCCATTCTCAATTCCTTTTTGGAAACAATTGCTACCAACTTTGCTGACCAAATTGAGCCTGGAAAACCGTCCACAAACAGCCACAAAACATTCCAAAATTCAGCAAGCTTCAGCCAAGAAAATCCGAAACATCAAAGCTGCCAAACCGTGGGTAGATTGCTTTAATTCATTCTTTCCGCCAAACAGCTTTGAAACCACTCCTTGGGAACCAAGTGCCGAATATTTACAGCCCAAAAAAAAACCACTTGCAAACAGCACCCAAAACCCGAAATTCTGTCCAGAAATTTTTTGGAAAATCAAGCCAAGAAATTCCTCTCAAGTGCTGATTAGGGTTCCTTGTCTTAAGCAATAAAGACACCTTGTTTTCTAGGATTTGTATTCAGCCTTTAAGGTAAATTCCAGCACCTTTAGCTTGCTTAAATTCACTATAATCTTGTTCTTGTTGAGCACGAAATTGTTATTTCATATTTCTTGTTTCTAAGTTCCAATTCTAATTGAATCTTGAATTCAGTTTCTTTTAGTCTTTCTTTTTCCAAATCTCTCCAATTTTTGTTTCTACTTTTACTCATTATTTCTCAAATTCTTGCATCATTCTTGTCTACAAATCACCGTGGTTTAAATTGGTAAGTTGGTTTACACTAGAAAAAATTCTAATTTCTTCAAGTTGTTGCCAAGGTTGACTTGAGAAGTGATTGGTGAGAATATTAGAGTGATTATTGAGTGCAAACACGAGGGTGAGTGAATACACGTGAGGGAGTGTAATGGATTTTTCTAAAACCCTAAAACGCTCATTCCTTTTAATTGATCACCATGTCTAACGAGGGTGAGGGATCTTCCCAAGCCTTTGATTTTAAGTTGTTTGCAGAATCACCAAGGAGACATTAGCCGCATTTTGGATCAAAACTGAGATTGTCAATCAAAGAATCGACAATTTGGAAAAGCCCCATACCAGTGCAAAAGGAAGCTGTAGTAGAACACCTTTGCATGAGTCAAGTGACTCAAATGAGGAATTTGACAATAGACAACGGCGACCTAAGCGTGAGAATAGACTCAATGATGATTCTATTCATGGTATTAAATTGAAAATTCCTTCATTCCAAGGGCGTTCTGATCCGGATGCATACTTAGAATGGGAAAAAAGAATTGAGCTGGTGTTCAACTGCAATAATTACACTGAAGATCAAAAAGTAAAACTTGCAGTTGTAGAGTTTACTGACTATGCTGTTGTTTGGTGGGATCAGGTTACAACTAGTATGAGAAGAAGTGGAGAACCACCCATCGATACATGGCATGCATTGAGGCATTTGATGAGAAAACGATTTGTGCCAAATCACTACTACCATGATTTGTATCAAAAACTTCAAAGCCTCACTCAAGGATCTAAAAGTGTTGAAGACTACCACAAAGAGATGGAGGTGCTCATGCTACGTGCCAATGTTGTAGAGGATCGAGAAGCCACTATGGCTCGATTCTTGAATGGATTACGGTCTGAGATTGCTGAGCAGGTAGAACTACAACACTATGTGGAGCTTAATGACTTGGTAGATAAGGCCATCAAGGTTGAGAGGCATCACAAGAGGAGGGGTCCTACCCGACCTATGCCTATGTACCCCGTTCAAGGGGGTCGGAATTATCCAAGCCGCAAGGAGGAAAAACCAGCTACCAGTTCAACTGGTCCAAAGCCTCGAATTGAAGTTCCTAAGGCTGATTCTAGGCCAATGACTCGTAACACCAGCAATTTCCAATCAAGAAATAGGGACACTAGGTGTTTTAAATGCCAAGGAAGAGGGCACATTGCCAGTCAATGCCCTAATCAAAGAGCTATGATTATCCTTCCCAATGGCGACTGGGTCACTGATGATGAAAGTGAGTATGAGGACATGCCACCTTTGACTGAAGAAGTGGATGAAGAAGAAGAGGAAATCCCCGACAATGACCAACTAGGGCTTGTGGTTCGACGTGCCCTAGCAACACATGTCAAGGCTAATGATGCTTTACAAAGGGAAAATATCTTCTACTCACCGCCACATCCGTGGACGTGTAGCCTAATTATAGATGGAGGATGTGCCAATGTTGCAAGTCAGCTTATGGTGGAGAAACTAGCTTTGCCTACACTCAAGCATCCAACCCCCACCGCCTTCAATGGCTAAATGACAGCAGTGATGAGGGTTACCAAGCAAGTCCAAGTTCCATTCGTGATTGGCAAATATGAAGATGTTGTGCTATGTGATGTATGCCAATGCAAGCTTGCTATATACTACTTGAAGGCCATGGCAATATGATAGTTGTCAATTTGAAGGAGTAACCAACAAGTATTCCTTCCAACATGGCCAAAGAAAGGTTATCCTCGCACCCTTAACTCCAAGCCAAGTTCGTGAGGACCAAGAGAAATTGCATAAGGAGTATGAGGTGGAACTTGCTAAGAGCGGCAAGTTAAAACCGAGGTCAAGAAAGAAGTGAAGGCCAATCGATGATAGAGGAAAAGGAAAATGAATTCGCCAAGGAGGAAATCTACAAAGAAAACTAATCTTTTGTAAAAACAAGAGACGTGAGGAGAGCTTTACATTCTAATATGATAGTACTAGTACTCTTATGTAGAGAAGTACTTGTAATTCCCCCTGACCTCACTAACACTTTACCTCCAAGTGTTTCAAATCTCTTGTAGGAATTTGAGGACGTCTTCCCCGACGAGATACCAAATGGATTACCATCGATTAGGGGAATTGAACACCAAATTGATTTGGTGCCTGAGCCCATTGCCAAATAAACCCGCCTATCGTATGGGTCCTGAAGAGACAAAGGAGCTACAACGGCAGGTTGAAGAGCTCTTGAAGAAAGGATGGGCGCGGGAAAGCTTAAGCCCATGTGCTGTTCCTGTCATCTTAGTGCCAAAAAAGATGGAAGCGGGCGATGTGCGTGATTGTAGAGCCGTCAATGCTATAACGGTAAAGTATCATCACCCTATACCTCGTCTGGATGATATGTTGGATGAATTGCATGGTGCCATTATTTTCACAAAAATTGATTTAAAAAGTGGTTACCATCAAATAAGAATGAAACAGGGTGATGAATGGAAAACGGCTTTTAAGACTAAGTATGGTTTATATGAGTGGCTTGTCATGCCTTTTGGTTTGACTAACGCCCCTAGTACTTTTATGAGACTAATGAACCATGTACTTAGACATTTCATTGGCAAATTTGTGATTGTTTATTTTGATGATATTTTGATTTATAGCTGCAGCCTAGAAGAGCATGTAGAACATCTTAGACTTGTGCTTGAAACACTTCGTGATGCTCAATTGTATGCTAACATTAAAAAGTGTTCTTTTTGCACTAGTGAAGTAGTATTTCTAGGTTATGTTGTAAGTGCCAATGGAATTCATGTTGATGAGGATAAAGTGCGTGCTATTCGTGAATGGCCGACACCTAAAAATGTTGGAGATGTTCGTAGCTTCCATGGTCTAGCTAGCTTTTATCGTAGATTTGTTAAAGATTTCAGTACCATTGCTGCACCTTTGACATCTGTGATAAAAAAGAATGAGAAATTCGTGTGGAACGAAGCTCAAGAACATGCCTTTCATGCACTTAAAGATAAGCTTACTCATGCACCTGTACTTGCATTACTATGCTTTGATAAGACATTTGAGATTGAATGTGATGCATCGGGTGTGGGAATTGGGGCTGTTTTAATGCAAGAAGGTCGTCCCATTGCATTCTTTAGTGAAAAATTGAATGGGGCAGCCTTGAATTACCCCACATATGATAAGGAAATGTATGCATTGGTTAGGTCTTTAGAGACGTGGCAACACTATCTTAGACCTAAGGAATTTGTGATTCACACCGACCATGAGTCGCTTAAGCATCTAAAATCACAACACAAACTTAATAAGTGGCATGCTAGGTGGGTTGCATTTATTGATACCTTTCCCTATGTTATCAAGTATAAAGTAGGAAAGTCTAACGTTGTAGCAGATGCATTATCACGTAGACATTCTTTACTCACTGTACTTGATGCAAAATTGCTTGGACTTGAGTTTATCAAGGAATTGTATGAGAAAGATGAAGATTTTTCGGCCTTGGTAAGTTCACCAAGTAAAACACGATCGAATGGTAAGTTCTATTTTCATGATGGTTTCCTATTTTATCTCAACAAGCTTTGTATACCTAATTGTTCTATTCGTTTGTTGCTTGTAAGGGAATCACATGGAGGAGGTTTGATGGGGCATTTTGGAGTTGCCAAAACACTTGCCATTCTCCAAGAACATTTCTATTGGCCAAGGATGAAGCGTGATGTGGAACGTGTGGTGGCTAAGTCTGTCACTTGCCACAAAGCTAAGTTTAAACTTCAACCTTTTGGCTTATATTCTCCTTTACCTATTCCTAAGGAACCTTGGGTTGATATATCTATGGATTTTGTTTTAGGGTTACCTAGGACTAAAAGGGGAAATGGTAGCATCTTTGTTGTTGTTGACAGATTTTCAAAAATGGCACATTTTATACCCTGTCACAAAACTGACGATGCTTCACATGTAGCTAATTTGTTCTTTAAAGACATTGTTAGATTGCATGGTATTCCACGTACTATTGTGTCTGACCGTGATGTTAAGTTTCTTAGCTACTTTTGGAAAACTTTGTGGGGAAAACTTGGGACTAAATTGTTGTTTTCTACATCTAGTCACCCACAAACTGATGGCCAAACTGAGGTCGTCAACCGCACCTTGTCTACACTCTACGCGCCATAATTAGACGTAATCTTAAGACGCGGGAAGAGTGTTTACCACATGTTGAGTTTGCTTACAATCGCTCTACTCATAGTAACTCAATTTTCACCTTTTGAAGTTGTTTATGGTTTTAATCCTTTGACTCCACTTGATCTTTTGTCTTTGCCTATGAATGATCGTGTTAGTTTAGATGGAGCTAAAAAGGCTGATTTGGTTAAACGACTTCATAAAAAGGTGCGGCTCAATATTGAACAACGCACGGCGCAATATGTCAAACAAGCCAATAAAGGGCGCGTGTGATCTTTGAACCGGTGATTGGGTATGGTTGCATATGAGGAAAGAAAGATTCCCCGCCAACGCCGTAACAAGCTACTACCAAGAGGGATGGACCATTCCAAGTCCTTGAGCGCATCAATGACAATGCTTACCGCTTGATCTACCCGTGAGTATCAAGTTAGTGCTACTTTTAATGTTTCGACCTTAGTCCGCTTTTGCGAAGATGCACAAGATTTGAGGGCAAATCCTTCTCAAGAGGAGGGGAATGATGTGGAACATCCAAGCAAGGTCAAGCTAAGCAATGGTCATCCCTCGGGTTCATTTCTGCGCCATCCGCCCAATGACACGTGCGAGAGCCAAACGCCTCAAGGAGGAGTTAGTCGCATTGGTTCGGGATGTACAAGATCAAGTTAAGCCACTTAGCAATTTGGAGGAGCAATCATTGCCTTGTGTCACCATGCTAAGTGTACATGAGGACTCAAGCGACATCACTCCGTGATTTGGGTCATTTTAGTTCATAACAGTGCAAACCAGAAGACTTGCACCTATTAGCCGTGGGCACGCCTTACAAGCTAAAGTCTTCTGGTCGTGGAATTATTGAGCAGTCCTTTTTTTTTTCCGTCCTTAGTTAGGGTAGTTAGGTTAACATAATTTCCTAATTGTTTCCTACTTAGATT
Organism: Gardenia jasminoides; assembly: GCA_013103745.1. NCBI lineage: Eukaryota > Viridiplantae > Streptophyta > Magnoliopsida > Gentianales > Rubiaceae > Gardenia > Gardenia jasminoides. The sequence continues at coordinate 17,342,152 of CM023099.1, forward strand.
AGGATTTCGTGTCTTGTAGGCTATAAATAGCCACCTTTTATTTCATTTTAAGATACAAGAATTATTCAGAAATTTCATTGAGTGTTTATCACTTCTCTTGCTTCTTTGAAGCGGCTTGAATACCTTAGAGAATTCTTTAGGTGTTCACTTGACTTATCAATTCAAGAACACATTGAATTGTGGCATCTTCTACCATTATACCAACGTTCGTTGTCCAAGTGCTCAATGGGTGAAGGTCTTCCGCTGTGTGTCTTCCAACTTGTGTTACCAAAAATCCTAGATCCTACGTTCTTCGTGTGCGGGTTGCGTTACTTATTAACGTAATTCGTATCACCAACTCTCTGCCTCTAAAATCCATGACCTTGAGTTAGCCCAACAAATCATAAATTTTAGTTAACCCATCACTCATTATTCTGAAATCTCATTTCATGGTAATACCTTCTCAAGATGGACAAACACCTTGGGTTAGCCCAACAAGTTGCAATCGATCAAGCAAGTAGCACATACCATAAGAATGGAAGGTAGCTTTTTAACAACTCTTGTTAATGGGGCTTAATATTGGTTCGAGGGATTTTCTCATTTAATTATTAGGTCTCATCCTTAGCATGCATCTGGTTTATTAGGTCATACAAAATAAAACGAAGTAGACATGCCAACTAAAAGAACATGGATGATTATGGACTTTATCTAAAATAGTTTCCTTGAGTCAAAAGGAAACTAGATGGTCAAAACCTAATGGTAATCTCCAACGCTTGAAGAATCGCCTCCATGATTGCATCTTGGTGCCTTCTCCATAAACTTGCAATACAAGTATGTAATTCTATCTAAACAATTTTAGAAAATACACCTATTCTAATCCTCACATCGGCCAAAGTCGTAATTCTCCCTAATCTATATGTACATTACATATAATAAAGGAAGAAACCTCAAGTTACATTCAAGGGGAGTTAGGTGAGAAGAGAATTACATTGAGAGTTTATAGAGAGGCATGGCATGCAAGCCATATTTATCAATTACAAACATTCAACCATTCAATCATAATCAAAATGGTCCTAGTCCATAATCATCCATCATGCAATCCTAAAATTCAACAATTAAATGAAGGCGCAAAAGATAGAAACCAACCATGAATCATCACATGCTATATTTCCAATCTCATTGGAAATCATTCTTGAATTTGAAGAAATGACTATTGCATATTAAACTACTTTAATACTCATGAAAGGATATAGCATAAAACGAATTAGAGACCATAACCCGGATCTCCAAACTCCCGCTCTTGAAGACACGAATTGGCGACGCAGCGGAATGATCTATCTTGAACAGGTTATGGATACAAAAGGATGGAAATCCTACGACCCCTCTAACCCTCGAGATTGCGAACCTACGAATTGAATCTCAACCCGCAATCTAGCGAATTAGCGAACCAAGAAATTTGGTAGAATGGCGCCACAACTCAACGCGATCTTGAATTGATAAGCCTAAACTTGAACAAAGGAACTCATTCACTTTGTATCAAGGGATATTCCCAAGGAACAAGAAAGAGAAATCTCTCAATTTTTATTACTCAAAGTCTTATGAAAAATATTGGAGAAGAAGGCTTATTTATAGCCTCTACAAAGACTCAAAATCCTAATGTAACTTGGACTCAAATTACTAAAAACCTAACCTAACTAGAATAGGCCAACATGGCTCTATCTTTTAGGAAATATCTAAAACAACTAAATTGACTCAAATAAACTCAATAAATTCGGCCAGCATTACATACCAAAGCTGGTCTGAAAATAAAATAAGAAAGCAATGGGAAATAATGGGAAAATTGGACAAGTATGCCCTTATTCACTAATCTAACCTAAACGACAGCTCTTCAAACTTTATATAGAGCTTTGAACCATCATTCAAAGGAAAGAATCTTCATGAAATCTTGAAGCTTTAATCATCTTGGATAAGAATATAAGAAATGATTCCAAATCAAAGTTTCCACCATTCCATTTCTCATCATTCCCCTCCTCTTGAAAGGCGATTTGTCCCAAATCGAAGGATCGTTTGCACTGGAGAACTTCAGGCCATGTGTTGATGAATGCGAACCAAGAAACATGCCTTCTAGTCAATTGGGACAAGAACCAACATGCACGCTTCAGCTCACAAGTATCTTGCCAATAGCCCATCACATGTATACCTGGATCAAAAATGAAAGACGAGGAATAAATGATGAGGAAACACAGATATTCACCCACTTTACCTAATTGATAACAAGTAGGAAAAGTTTGTACCCCATGCAACATTAAACGACTCGTAACATAACCTAAAGGCACACTAAAATTACTAGACAAACATGTATTAATACTCTTAACATAATAATCACATGACTTAAAGAAAGAAAATGACCCATAAGGACTCAACATTAAACTTGGACATGTAAAACAATTACAATTCTTAAAATGACTCAAAGGACGATCACAACAATTGACACAGTCCAAACAATTGGCACGGCTTTTAAATGCAAAAGAATTAACTAGAGGATAAGGTTGAAAACTCCCTTTCAAACTCAAAGGTTGGTTGGTGAAAACAGTCCTCAATTCTTTGGAGTGAATGTAGAAATTAGCAATGCCTCGAAAGAACATGGTTCCATTTAAAGACTTTGCAATGGTGCACCTCAAAACCATCTTTACTTCACCTTGTTGTACCTGAAAAAGACCATTAACACTAAACAAAGTAAAGTTAAGATTGTTAGAAAATAATAAGCCTTTCACTCATTTATTTTTTCCACTCACAATTAGCTCACGCACTTTTTTCTTTTCTTTCTTCACCAACTCACTCTCCTTTTATTTACACTACACCTGGATTGTACATCTTCATATTCCTCACATAAATCCTTTCCAACTAGCTTTTGACTAGCGGCTAGTGCAGTGGACAGTGCAAGTTTTTTCTTTTCATGCTCAAGATACGACTTTACAAGGGTATCCAATAGTTGCTCAAATTGTCCCATCAAAGGCTCGTTCTTGGACATTTGACGTGACTCTTTAATTTCTTGCTCATGCTTCTCACGTGAAGCACGTTTGGCCGCCAAAGTAAGTTTCCTTTGACGTCTCCACTCGAGCTTCTCTTCAATGTCCATAGCATGTGCAATTTCATACAACTCCATCTGATTAGTCTTAAGATGCCTAGCTATTTGATCATTTAATCCATCCAAAAAGTGATCAATAACAAATGAATCTTCCACAATTTCAGCTTGATTGATAATGGATCTCATCTCTTTGTAGTATGCTTTCACTGATTTGGTGCCTTGACGAAGAGCATAGAATTTTTTCAACAACTCCTTTAGAGGATTGTGCCTCGTGGTGATAAAATCTGCAAAGAAAGGTTAGGAAAAATACAAGATAATAACCTCACACACTCCCTTAGTGTATCCACTCAACTCTCGTGTATGCACTCAAATTCCACTCTAATAATCTCACCAACTCTTTCAAATCCTTGTTCACAATCCTTGAGACAATATGAATTGGCTCACGACTGCTCAAGAAGACTAATCAATTCAATCCGGTTGGCATGTGACAATATATGAGAATTTGAAGGCACAAATGAAATTTTGACTCGGGAGAGACTTTTGACTCAAGAGAGACAAGACTAATGACTCACAAAATGGACAAATAAGACTAGAAAAGAAGGCACAAGTAGCTGAAATTAAGGAAACAAAGACACAGTAGAAATTTGGAAACCTAGAACTCTACTCAAAGGATAAGCTAGAAATTTGGAAATCTAATCCAATTTGACCTTGGAATTCAATTGATAAATATAGAAAATCTAATTTAACCCCTTTTTCCAAATAAAGTTGGGATTTGGAATGTTTCCTAAGCTTTCCAATTCACATAAGGAATTAATTTTGAGATTCAAACAAATTAGGAAAGTAATCTGTCAAGAATGGAATTTCTTGCTAGGTTGTTTCCTTTTCTTTCTTTGATCCCATTGCTTTCCTTTTTTTTTTCCACGGATCTCTTGATTTTTTTTTTTTGGAAACACAAGCTGCGTTCTTTTTTTTTTTTGGTAGCTTTGAGTCAAAACAACCCAACAAGAATTTTGGTTTACAACCAACAATTTCAAGAACTGGAAGGTATTATGGATTCTAGCCCATGACTTGACAACAACAAGAACACAAGATAAACAAGACCAAAATTTTTTTCGGATGAACAGTGTTTTCGGATGAACAGTATTTTTACAATCTAATTAGTGCGAACCAAGGAATTTGGTAGAAAGGCATACAACTCAAGCTCTTGAATTGATAAGCTCAAACTTGAACAAAGGAACTCATTCACTTTGTATCAAGGACGCCTCAAGGAACAAGAAAAGAGAAAACTCTCAATTTTCATTAATCAAAGTCTTATGAAAAATATTGGAGAAGAAGGCTTATTTATAGCCTTTACAAAGACTCAAAATCCTAATGTAACTTGGACTCAAATTACTAAAACCTAACCTAACTAGAATAGGCCAACATGGCTCTATCTTTTAGGAAATATCTAAAACAACTAAATGGACTCAAATAATCACAATCAACCAGCATTACACACCAAAAGCTGGTCTAAAATAAAATAAGAAAGCAACGGAAATAATGGAAAATGGACAATTATGCCCTTATTCACTAATCTAACCCAAATGACAGCTCTTCATACTTTATATAGAGCTTTGAACCATCATTCAAAGGAAAGAATCTTCATGAAATCTTGAAGCTTTAATCATCTTGATAAGAATATAAGAAATGATTCCAAATCAAAGCTTCCACCATTCCATTTCTCATCATTCCTCCTCTTGAAAGGCGATTTGTCCCAAATCGAAGGATCGTTTGCACTGGAGAACTTCAGGCCATGTATTGATGAATGCGAGCCAAGAAACATACCTTCTAGTCAATCGGAATACAAGCCAGCATGCATGCTTCAGCTCACACCTAACTTCAGCAACAGCCCATCACAGTATACCGATCAAAATGAAAGACGAGGAATGAATGGAGGAACACAGATATTTACCCACTTTACCCAATTGATAACAAGTAGGAAAAGTTTGTACCCCATGCATCATTAGACGACGCTTAACACAATCCTACGAACACATTAAACTTACTAAATAAATATGCATCATCACTACTAACACAATAACCACACGAATTAATTAGAATGCATAACTCATAAGGACTCAATGGTAGACACTCACGCTAAAACAAATAGGACTCTCACAATGACTCAAATAATTATCAAAATAACTGAAAAAACATAAGCAACTAGCATGATCAACAACATCAGAAGAATGACTCAAAGGACTACCATAACAATCTACACAATCCAAACAAATGGCACGACTTTCAAATGCAAAAGAATTAACTAGAGGATAAGATTGAAGACTCCTTTCAAACTCAAAGGTTGGTTGGTGAAAACGGTCTTCAATTCTTGGGAGTGAATGTAGAAATTTGCAATGCCTCGAAAGAACATGGTTCCTTTAAAGACTTTGCAATGGCGACAACAAAACCATCTTTACTTCACCTTGTTGTACCTGAAAAGACCATTAATACTAAACAAAGTAAAGTTAAGATTGTTAGAAAAATAATAAGCCCTTTCACGCTCATTTATTTTCCACTCACAATTAGCTCACGGCACTCTTTTCTTTTTCTTCATTCAACTCACTCTCTACATTATTGAGCTCACTATGAGATTGCTCATGTGCGATGTTTTCCTTTTGCTCACTAGCAACTTGAATAGTGGCTTGATTAGGCGGTTCAATGCATGGCGTAGAATAGTCCTTTAATGCTTGCCTAAGTTCATCCATCTTGGAATCTAACAATGCTAAGCTCATCTTTCCAACTTTGTTTTTCTTCTTTTGTGCACTGTGTATTGGTCCATTACAAGATGACTTAGGATTAGAGAGGTTGAAGAAGTAGATGACTTGGACCTCCTCCTCTTGAGCTTCTCCTCAATTTCCATTGCTGCAAGTGCAACATCTTCTAACTCCATATGTGGTAGCAAATCAATGCGTTAGCAATGGCCTTATTTAGACCATTCAAAAATCGATCAATAGCTACTCCTGGATGCTCCTCGCTTCCCATTTTCCTTATTATGGATTTCATCTTGTTATAATACTCAACCACGGGCTTAGAACCCTGGTGAAGTAAGGCAAACTTTTCAACAAATCCATTGAGATAAATAGGAGCATATCTTTTAAGCAAGATTCTCTTCAACACAGCCCAAGAAACAATAGGTGGTTCATCATACCCCACGCGTTCCTCAAAAATTGATCCCACCATAGTAAGGCATAACCATTAAATGTAGACGTAGCCAACTTTATCTTCTCCTTCTCGGTATAAGATTGAAGTTCAAAGGCGCTCTCCACCTTCTCCATCCATGCTAGGAATGCGTCTGATCCCACGCCTTGAAAGGATGGTATGGACATCTTAGACGCAAGTTGCTCCATTTGAGTAGTCAAATCTAGATCTTTCCATGATATAACCTGCAAAAAGTTAGTGAAACAAAGAAATTTTTCCTCACCACACAAGCTCACGTGTTTATACTCGTCGCTCGTGTATCACTCAAGTGTATATCACACTCTCATAATCTCACCAACTCTTTCAAGTCCTTGTTTACAATCCTTGAGACAATATGAATTGGCTCACAATTGCTCAAGAAGACTAATCAATTCAATCCGGTTGGCATGTGACGATGTATGAGAATTTGGAAGGAGTGACTTGAAATTAACTCAAATTTGAAGGACAAAGAATGACACAAACACAGCTGGAATTTAGCCTTTAAACCCACAGTTCAAGGCTAGAAATTGACACAATGAAGATGGCTAAAAATGTAACTTGAATGACACGACTCAAAACTGGAAAAATTTCAAATGAGAACAACTAAGAAAACCCTAGAAGAAGACTTGAAGAAACCGAGGATAAATTGGTCAAATTTCCCACGAATTCTTAGACTCCTAGATGAGGGTAAATACACATAATTTAGGACTAGAAATGGACACAATAGAAGCTGGAAATAATTAGGAAACTAAGACAAAACTAGATTTGGAAATATGACTCAAATTAGGAAACTTCAACTTGACTCTTAATCGGATTTTGAAAGACAAACAAACTGACTTGACCGACAAAAAATAAGTTAAAGACACACCCAAATGCTGGAAAACAAGACAAATTTTGTAAATAATGGCTACAAAACAACAAGTAGCAATTGGTTCAAGAAAGCTCAAACCAAGTCGGTTTTGATGAAGATTTGGTCAAAGCGGTGCAATGGCTTCCAAACCTATTTTGATTGGTTTTAAGACTGTCAAATTCCTTTTGGATGTGGTTTTGTTACTGTTTAGGGATTAGGAAACTACTTTGCAAGGATTTGGAAAGAGGTTTCCTATTAGGTCTCTATTTTTTAAGCAACAAGAACCCTTATCAAATTTGGAAAGGAAAACTGAATTTGGAAACTGATTTTTCTTGTTTATGTTGCAGCTTCTAAATTTAATTTGGCCTTTCCAAATCATGCAATTGTGTTCTATCAATCAACAAGATATGGTTCAACCTTGGAACAACAATTGCACTCACAAAATTCGGATCAAAATATGGAAGGCAGACCCACTAAGAGTTCAAACAGAAATTTGGCTTGTGCTTTCTTTCTTTTCTTTCTTCTTCTCTTCTTTTCTCCTTTTTTTTTCTTTTTTTTTCACTTCAGCCAAATTGAATTCTGCCTTTAAACTTCAAGAACCACTTGTAGAATTCCCAGATTTGAGGAAGGTTCAATCAGTTTCAAAGATTCAAGAAAACAGCGGAAGATTCAAGATTTTGGTTGAAACTTGTTCAAGAACTTGAAGTTCAAGAACTTGAGTTTGTTTCAAGAATTCAAGGAACATTCAAGGCTCAACAATTTCAACAAGGAATAGCCGAATTTTGGTTTAGACAGCCACAAATTTCCAGCAATGGAACACAAAGAACATCTCACAATAACGACACAACCAACAAGAAACAAGATGGACAACAAGAACAAGGATGAACAACAAGAAAAGAAAACCCTAACGATGGATTGAGAACTTGTAGACAGATTTTTTTTTTGTTTTTTTTTATTCAAGACTCAAGACACAAGAACACAAGACCAACAAGTAAGAAAACAAGAGAAAAATTCGGATGAACAGTGAATTCGGGATGAACAGTATGCTACAGTAGCGATGAACAGTACCCGGTGAACAGTAACGGTTTTTTTTTTTTTTTAATTTAACAAAGAGGAAAACAAGAAAGAAAAAGGGATATTAACCTGGTTCAAGAGCCAAAGCTCTGATACCAACGATGCTAACCCAATCTCCAAGTCTCCGCTCTTGAAGACACGAATTACAGCGTTAAATGGAATGATCTATCTTGAACAGGTTATGGATACAAAAGGATGGAAATCCCACGACCCTCTAACCCTCGAGATTGCGAACCTCGAATTGAATCTCAACCCACAATCTAGCAATTACGAACCAAGAATTTGGTAGAAAGGCGCCACAACTCAACGCGTTCTTGAATTGATAAGCCTAAACTTGAACAAAGGAACTCATTCACTTTGTATCAAGGGACGTTCCCAAGGAACAAGAAAAGAGAAAACTCTCAATTTTCATTAATCAAAGTCTTATGAAAAATATTGGAGAAGAAGGTTTATTTATAGCCTTTACAAAGACTCAAAATCCTAATGTAACTTGGACTCAAATTACTAAAACCTAACCTAACTAGAATAGGCCAACATGGCTCTATCTTTTAGGAAATATCTAAAACAACTAAATGGACTCAAATAATCACAATCACCCGCCAGCATTACACACCAAAGCTGGTCTAAAAAATAAAATAAGAAAGCAACGAAATAATGGAAAATGGACAATTATGCCCTTATTCACTAATCTAACCCAAATGACAGCTCTTCATACTTTATATAGAGCTTTGAACCATCATTCAAAGGAAAGAATCTTCATGAAATCTTGAAGCTTTAATCATCTTGGATAAGAATATAAGAAATGATTCCAAATCAAAGCTTCCACCATTCCATTTCTCATCATGCAAGGTGTTTTAAGGATGGAATTGTTGCGGGAGGCGGCTTTTTGGAGTCAGAAGAGCCGTCTAAACTTTTTCAAGGAAGGCGATGCAAATACCAATTTTTCCACTCTTTGGTGCGGAAGAAAAGGGTTAAGTCTTACATCCATGGGGTCCGGGATGCAGAGGGGGCATGGGTTGAGGAGGGCATGCAGTTGGAGGAAGAAGCGGTTAATTTTTTCAAGAACCTTCTGGATAGAGGGTCGGGCACTAGCATAGAAGAAGGCCTGTTAGATGCTATTCCATCGACCCTGTCTGCATCAGACAATGAGGAGCTCGAGCATCTCCCTACCATGGAAGAGGTTCGTAAAGGGTTTTCTCGATGAATGGGAGAGTTGTTTAGGTCCGGATGGATTTCCTGGATCATTCTTCACGGCATGCTGGGACATAATTGGCAATGATTTGTTTCGGGCAGTGTTGGATTTCTTTACGGGATCGGAGCTGCCACCGGGTGTCACAGCCACATGGATTGCACTAATTCCTAAAAAATTGAATCCCTCATCTTTTGCAGAGTTTAGGCCAATTAGTTTGTGCAACTTTATCAACAAGATTCTTTCAAAGGTCTTTTAGATCAGGTTGGAAACGTGCTTCCACGGATTATCTCCCTGCAGCAGAGCGGGTTTGTGCAAGGCAGGATCATAGTGGACAACATATTAGTGGCACAAGAAATGATCTCTGCAATTGATAGGAAAGTTCGGGGATCGAATGTGGTACTCAAGCTTGACATGACAAAGGCGTATAATAGGGTGTCATGGTCCTTCCTCATCCAGGTCTTGAGAAAATTTGGGTTTGGAGAAGTTTGGCTGGATATGATCTGGAGATTGGTATCGAGTTGTTATTTTTCTGTTCTAATTAACGAAAAGCCTTGTGGTTTCTTCCGTTCCACACGTGGTCTCCGTCAGGGAGATCCGATGTCTCCTACTTTGTTTATTATTGCAGCAGAGGCTCTCTCCCGGAACCTGAACTTACTGCTCCATGATTCGAAGTTTGTGCCATTTTTTGATTTGAAGGATGGTTTGTCAATCAGCGTCAAAGTACACCGATGACATCATTATTTTTTCTAATGCGAGAAAGTCATCTCTGAAGTGTGTGATGGGGGTTCTGGATACATACCAACAGATGTCGGGCCAATTGGTCAATGTGGCCAAGAGTTGATTGGGAGAAATACGAGCCGACGGGTAAAGGAGGTGCTTGCTCAGGTGACAGGGTTTCAATATCTACCATTTCCTATAACTTATCTCGAGTGTCCGCTATATGTGGGAAGGAAGACTCGTGCTATCTTTGGAGGTCTTTTGGATAAGGTAGCAGGGCGTATTAATTCTTGGCAAGGGAAGTGGTTATCTAAAGGGGCGAAGATTGTGTTGGTGAAGCATGTTCTGACCTCTATGCCTATTCATTTGTTGGCAGTCTTGGATCCCCTAAAGGGGTCATTTATGATATTGAGAGGCTGTTTCACCGGTTTTCGGGTCGATCGAGCTTCAGGAAGAGACACTAGGTGGCGGCACAACTATGTTACCCAGGTGAGGCGGTCTTAGTTTCGATTCTACTCACAATCTGTTATTCATGCATTCTCGTGCAAGCTTTGGTGGCAGTTTAGGAAGGGTGAATCCTTGTGGGCTCAGTTTATGAAGGTTAACTACTTTGGAAGATCTCATCCAAATCAAGTACAGCTTTGCACTTCAATGACAGATGTGTGCCATCGCATGCTTAGTGCTAGTGTTGGCTATTTTGATGATTAACAAACCACCATGATGATTTTTACTAATCCCCTTTTAAGTCTGAGTGTAGTAAAACAGGTTTTATCTCAAAATTCCAATCAGGAATCTGTCGAACGATGTTTGACGCAAGGCTGAGGTTCGGACGTCCGACAGGATGCACAGTCAAAGAAGGATAGGCCACTGGTTGTGTCGGACGATACTTTCGGACGTCCGACAGTTTACGACAAAGTTTCAGACAATGCTTTCGGACGATCATCCAAGTTTCGGACGTCCGACAGGTTGAGAAGATGGAACATGAGCTTCTGGTTCTGTCGGACGGCGAGAGTCCTTGGTTGGACGTTCGAAACTCGACAACACAGGTACTCAACAAACTGTCGGACGATGGCTTCGGACGCAGATTTGAGTGTCGAACGTCCGACACACCCAACGGCTATATTTTCCTGCATTTAATTCAGAACCGTTGGAGCAGTTTGAGTGGTTAAATTTGCACCCTATATATACCATAAAGGCTGGAGATGTAACAGACTTTTTGCAACCATTACTTACAAGCTTTAAGAACAATTCTAGAGTGAATTTGTGTCTTCCTCCTTTCTTGTAGTGTAAGTGTGTGTGCAAACAAGCATTGCTTTTCAATTGTGAGTGTAAGGCTCAAGTGTGTAGCATTGTGAGGGTTAGCAAGGCTGTTGTAAAACCTCTTGGCTTGATCAAGGAGTGATTGATGCAAGCAAGTGGTGATCCTTCTATGTACAACTTGGTGTAACTTCATCAAATTGAAGTAGCAATTGAATTTGAGGTATTGGACTTCAAGTTGGGTGCAACTTGGTAGTCCATTTGAGTTCATCTCTTTTATCTTTATTTGTGCTCTACTTGTGTTGATTATCTCATTACGTGCTTAAAAGTTTATATCACCAAGAAAACTTGATTTCTTCTAATTGTGCTTTTGTATTCACCCATTAAGTTTTAAATTTCCATCAACCTAATTCACCCCCCTCTTAGGTTGCTTTCGGGACCTACAATTGGTATCAGAGCTTGGTCTCCTAGATATTAAGCTCAATCGGCTTTGGAGTGATCATGGCAACTAACAATGCATTATTCTTAGAGGGACAATCTATTACAAGGCCACCTATGTTTAATGGGGTAAATTATGTGAGTTGGAAGGATAGGATGGAAATCTTCTTGCAATCAATAGATATTGAGCTATGGTACATTGTGAATGAAGGACCATTTGAAGCCATTGTTGTAGATGAGATTACTCATCAACCAAGATCAAAAACTAGAATGGAACTAACTCCCCAAGATAGAATAAATCTCACCCTAAATGCAAAAGCTGTGAATGTGCTATACAATGCTTTAGATGCAACTGAATCCACAAGGGTGAAAGGATGCAAGACAGCAAAAGAAATATGGGATAAGCTTAGAGAAATACACGAGGGCAGTGACAATGTGAGAGAACAAAAGAAATCACTTCTTGTCACAAAATATGAATCTTTTAAGATGGAACCTCATGAGAATATTGATAAGATGTATTGTAGGTTCAATGACATCATAAAGGATCTAGAAGTGCTGGGAAAAGAGTATACATTGGGTGAGAAGAATAGAAAGATCCTAAATGCTTTATCTAAGGATTGGGAAAACAAAGTGACGGCCATTGAGGAGGCTAAAGATTTAAATTCCATGTCTATTGAAACTCTCATAAATTCTCTAACCTCTTATGAATTAAAGCTCAAGTCTAAGGTACAAGAGGAAGAGGATGCAAAGATGAAGAAAAGTATAGCTCTCAAAGCTTCACAAGAGGAGGATGAATCATTCTCCTTAGATGATGAAGATGTTGAAGTTGATGACAATGATTTGGCACTTCTCTCCAAGAGCTTCAAAAGAATCTTCAATAAAAGAAGGTTTAGAAGAGGAGGTCCAAGCAACTTCAACCCTAATCAAAGAGGAAAAGGAAAGCAAGAGATCAACAAGAAGCAAGGAGACAAATGCTTCGAATGTGGACAAATTGGACACTACGCCAATGAATGTCCAATGAAGAAGAAAAGGAAGGTAGAGGAGAAAGAAGACAAAATTCAACAATTTCCAAATAACTTGGAATGAGTGCAACCCGATGGTGAAATAGAAGAAGAAGAGGAATCCCGCACAAATGGCATTCATGGCCATAGGTGAAAATGAGGTATCTACTAGTAATTCTATTTATGATTGTGATGATGAGAATGATGATGATGTTGAATCTTTGTTGAAAAATTGCATGATAGTTTGAAAGATTCTTATGCCAAAAATAAAGAATTAAAATGAAAATTAATTCTTACTGTGAGAATGCAAAGCTCTTTCAAGAAAATAAGAGTTTGAAAATGAAAATGAGGATTTGAAAAACTTGAAGTAGATTTGATTTGTAAAGAAACTTGATGCAAAAGAAAAGTTTTGCAAAATATTACAAGAGGAACAAACTACCTTGAGAAAAAGAATGAATGATTTGGATGAATTTCTTCAAAATGAAAAACAAAAGTTTTATCAAATGAATGTTAGAAGATCTAATTATGGTGAGAACAAATTTACCATTCTTAGAAAAAATGGGTATTAGATATTTAAACCCATTGGTGTCAAGGACACTAGCAAAATGTGTAACTTTGTTGTCAATTTGGTCACATGAAAATCATTGTTATGTCAAGAAAAACATGAGAAATGGTTTGGGAACAACTTGGATTGTTAGAGATCATAACTAACACCTAAGGACCCAAAATACAAAGGGTTCCAAAGGTTATCTTTCACTATTCCCTTGTGTAGGTACTTTGAAGAAGGCAAGCAAAGTCTCAAAATGGTTTATTGATAGTGGATGCTCGAGACATATGACGGTGATCCATCTCATTTTGTCAATCTCAAGTCAAAAAAGTAGTGGAAAGTCACATTTGGAGACTACACAAAAGCCAAGACAATTGGAATTGAGATGTTGGTAAAAATGGTGATAACGCTTATTCATAATGTTCTTTAGTTGATAATTTGGGTTATAATCTATTGAGTGTTAGCCAATTATGTGATAGGAATCTTTACGCATTTTTAAGAAATATGAGTGTTTGATTCTTGATGCAAAATTCAATGTGGTTTTAAAGGAAAAAGATACAATGATATTTATGTTGTTTTTCTTGAGAAAATCATTTCAAAAGGTTTCAATGTCTCAAAATTACAAATGATGATCCTTGGTTGTGGCATAGGAGACTTTGTCACTTTAATATGGATTTGCTAAATGAGATATCTAAAATGGAGCTTGTTAGAGGCTTGCCTAAGATCAAATTTGAAAAGGATCAGATTTGTGATGCATGTCAATTTGGAAAACAAACAAAGTTTCTTTTAAGCCAAAAAATTGTGTTTCTACGCCAAAACCATTGAGCTTTTACACATTGATTTATTTGGTCCTACCAAGTTGCTAGTTTGGGTGGAAAACGGTATTGCTTTGTCATAGTTGATGATTTCTCTAGATATACTTGGTTCTATTCTTAGCTCATAAAGATGATGCTTTCAAAAATTTTGTATCCTTATTTGCAAAAATTCAAAATTTGCTCAATTTGAATATTGTGAAAATTAGAAGTGATAATGGAACCGAATTTAAATATTGTGGTTTTCCCGAGTTTTGTGATCACAATGGTATTTCTCATGAGTTTTCTATAGCTAGAGTTCCGCAACAAAATGGAGTTGTTGAAAGGAAAAATAGAACTCTTCAAGAAGCCGCAAGAACTATGCTTTGTGAATGTGATATGCCAAAATATTTTTGGGTCGAGGCGGTCAACACGGCTTGTTATGTGATGAATAGAATTCTTTTACGACCTATTTTGAATAAAACATCATATGAACTTTTGGCAAAAAAGCCTATTGTTGGCTATTTCAAAGTATTTGGTTGTAAATGTTTCATTTTGAATATTAAAGAACATCTTAGAAAGTTTGACAAGAAAACGGATGAAGGCTTTTTCTTAGGATATTGTGAGAATAAACGGGTTATAGAGTCTATAATAGAAGGACTTTGTTATTGAAGAGGCAATACATGTTTCTTTGATGAAGCTAATGATGTTGTTTCCCAAGATGTTTGTGAAGATGATGATGTAGATGTACATGAAGCACTCAAGGAACTTACCATTCAAGAAAAGCAAAATGAAGAGTTGAAGGAAGATATCCAAGATGATTCACCTCAAAATGAAGATGCACAAGAAAATGAAGAGAAAAGTGAAGAAAGTTCAAGAGATCTTCCAAAAGTTTGAAATTCACTCAACACCATCCAAAGGAGCTCATAATAGGTGATCCATCCCAGAGGGTAAAACCTCGCTCTTATAAGAATGTTTTAGTAGATACTCGTGCATTACTTTCTCATTTTGAGCCTAAAATGTCATTGATGCCCTCAAAGATGATAGTTGGATTATGGCCATGCAAGAGGAACTAAACCAATTTGAAAGGAACAAAGTATGGACATTAGTGGAAAGACCTTTAGATCATCCCTGATAGGTACAAAATGGGTGTTTAGAAATAAGTTAAATGATAAAGGAGATATTGTTAGAAACAAAGCTAGACTAGTAGCAAAGGGTTATGCTCAAGAGGAAGGAATAGATTTTGATGAAACCTTGCCCTGAAGCAGAGTAAGATTGAGTCCATTCGATGTTTCTTGCATTTGCATGCTTTTAAAGGTTTTAAACTTTTTCAAATGGATGTCAAAAGTGCATTTTAAATGGTTTCATTGATCAAGATGTGTATGTTGATCAACCTCCGGTTTTGAAGATGAAAATATCCAAATCATGTTTTCAAGCTTTCAAAAGCTTTGTATGGATTGAAACAAGCACCAAGAGCATGGTATGATCGTTTAAGTAGATTCTTGGTGAAAAATGGTTTTAAAAGAGGTGATGTTGACAACACACTTTTTACCAAAAATAACTTGCATGACTTATTAATTGTGCAAATTTATGTGGATGACATTATTTTTGGTACTGCTAATGAACTCTTGTGCAAAGATTTTTCCAATGTTATGCAAAAGGAATTTGAAATGAGTATGGTGGGAGAAATGAACTTCTTCCTTGGACTTCAAGTACATCAATGCAAGAATGGAACCTTCATCAATCAAATCAAATATACAAAGGAGCTTCTTAAGAGATTTGGTATGGAAGACTCAAAACAAGTTGGTACTCCAATGTGCACATCCACCAAACTTGACAAGGATGAAGATGGAACAAAAGTTGATGAAAAGCATTATCGAGGTATGATTGGAAGTTTACTCTATTTGACTGCTAGTAGACCTGATATCATGTTTGCTGTTTGCTTATGTGCTAGATTTCAATCATGTCCTAAGGAATCTCATTTACTAGCTGTAAAACGGATCTTTAGATATTTAAAAGGAACTATCAACTATGGCCTATGGTATCCTAAATGTTCTAATCTTGCCTTAGTTGGTTTCTGATGCTGATTTTGCTGGTTGTAGAATAGACAAAAAAGTACAAGTGGTTCTTGTCACTTTCTTGTGAATGCTTAGTTTCGGTTTAGCAAAAGCAAAACTCTATTTCATTATCTACCGCTGAAGCCGAGTATATAGCAGGTGCATGTTGTGCTCAATTGGTTTGATGAAACATACATTATATGACTTTCATTTGAGATATGAATGTGTACCTATGTTTTGTGATAACACTAGTGCTATAAATTTGACTAAAAACCCCATCCAACATTCTAGGACAAAGCATATAGACATCAAACATCATTTCATTCGTGATCTCGCTCAAAGAGGAGAAATTTGTGTTAATTACGCTTGTTCCAAAGATCAAATAGCTGATATTTTTACAAAAGCATTGCCCTTAGAGCAATTTGTGTACTTGAGGAACAAACTGGGAATTTCAGAAAAATCTCTTTGAAAATATGGGATCGACATCTGCATACTTCGGACGTCCCATTGAATTATGAGTTTATGTTCGACGCCCCACAAGAATTCCGGACGTCCACGTAAATGTAAAGGTTTTGTTTTAAGAAAACAGGGATCGGATGTGTGTCGGATTTATCACGCTGACGTCCGACATTCATAAATTTTTTTAAAAGGGTTTTCGGACGGTCATTTCTTCAGTTCATCTCTCTCTCTTCAACCTAGAAGTTCTTCATCTTCCTTAGCAAAAAGGGTCTCATTTTCATTTTTTCAAGAGCTAATTGTTAAAAATTCCTCTCTATATTAGTTGTTCAACTTCTTTTTCAGCCTCTGATCTCACTAATTCTCTCTCCTTATTCAATCCTGAAAAATCCCTAAATCTCATTTGAAACCCTAGGTTTCAATTTTTCAAAATTTCTCCTTCAATCATATCACCGCATCGTAGTGTGTAGAATAGCTTTTCATTCTGCCAAATCCTCCCCATCCCACATTTAGCTGCATTTATTCATCATGGTAACGGACAAGAGGAAGCTCTTCATCCGAAACAAACAAATGGGAGAACTGGTTCTGGACGCACCTATCAGAGAAGAAAAGGGCTGCTACCGGACGACCGAACGCCGTGAAACAGAGGAAGCTGTTAGAGAGGTTTTACCAACCTTCATTGATGTCGATGTCGAGGCCTCGATTCTCCATTGTGTGTGAAAGGGTTCATCACTCAACGTTCTGTTTCCTTTTCTGATTTTCATTCCTGCAAGTTAGATTGGGTTCTTGAAAATTTGCCTTTCAAAAATGGACTCATCTTCTTTCCTTTCCTCATGTTATCTATCCTCCAATGGTTCATCAATTTTATGCTAACATCAAACAAGGAAGAACTCCTTCTGTTGTTGTCTCTAGGGTAAATGGCATTGATATTACTTTTGATCCAAATGTCATAAATGAAATCTTCCATACTGCCATTGAACCTGATTGTTCTAGCAAAATTGCAAATTTTTTCTCATATGAAGAACAACCAACTTCATATAATCACTTCAATGGAGCAAAACTGTTATCATATTTTCAAACTCGTTTTGAAGTTCCAGCTGAAGCAGATTTAAATGAATTAACTCCATTGCAGCAAATTCTGTGGGTTATGATAGGCAATTTGTTAATCCCAACTTCTGGCCATCGTACCACAGCAAACAAAATGGAATTATATCTGTTTTACTGCTTCATGGAAGATATAAGAGTCGATTTTGGTTTTATCATGTGTCGGTTTATGAACAAAATCAACCGGCTGCCGCAAAATTCTTATGGAAAATTTCTAACTTCTATTTTCAATCACTTCAACGCTCCTTGACGGTACTCCCACTGAAAATCCAAATTGCTTTTTCACAAAAGCTTATTTTGAAAAGAAAATATCCGCTTTGTTGGTGATGAATGGGTCTACAAAGAAACTGCTTTGGAGTCTCGTTCTAAGACCATTCATGATCCTCTTTCCTCTCCTCAAACTCCAGTCACTCCTAGGTTTCAACTTCCCCGTCTTGCCTACTCAACTCCAATGACCTCTCAGCCTCTTCTTCTACTTCTTTGATCCCATCTCTCTCCTTAGAAATCAAACAACGCATATTCTTTTGAGGAAGGGCTTAGAATGGTTATGAATCCTGAACAAAGGGAGGCATTTCAAAAGCTCAGGAAGAGCTCCTTCCCTCTCAAGGTCAAGAAACTGGGCAAGGAAGGGAAGAACCAAGAGGCCCCTCAAGTTGAACCTCCACAAGCACATACCACTGCACAAGATCAACAAATTGCTGAAGGACTGATGGAAATGCGGGGTACTTCTCAGGCAGCTACTACTCAAGACCCCGGGCCATCTCAATTTCATACTCCACCTCAAGCAATGGATACCGATACCATGAGGAAAGTTCGAGGGTTATCGCCTGCTCGCAGGCCGTGGCTCATCTCGTCTGCCTTTTTAAGTTTTAGGCATTTCTTAGACATTTCTAGGTTCATCTCATTTCTTAGACATGTTTAGGGTGGCATCATTTTGCTCATTTTGGCTTCTAGTTGTTTTGGCCCTACTTTTGTTGGTCACTTGTCTAACACTCTTATGGATGCCTTTATTTATGTTATCTTATCTCTCTTATCCTATTGGTTAATGCTTCTTTATTGCTTTCTTGACTTTGTGCATTGGTTGCTGTTTTAATCTTCTTTTTGATCGATGACAAAAGGGAGAGAAAAATGATGATTAAATGATGGCAATATGATTGTTGATGGTTGATGTATTGGTGTTGGAAAATGAAAATGATTGTTGATGGTTGATGTATTGGTGTTGGAAAATGAAAATGAAAATGGGATGGTTGATTGATTGAAAGTTTTTGTGAATGGTTGTGAAAATGATTATCGTATTTGGTGTTTGATTAAAAGTTCAAAATCTGGTGCTCGATGTAAGGGGGAGTCTGGTGCTTCATGAATATTTGGAAAATTGGGGTATACAAGTAAGGGGGAGTATCTCGTTTCAAAGTTATGTTTTCTTACCTCCTTTTCTATTCAAATCATCAAGTGGTTTGTCATCATCAAAAAGGGGGAGATTGTTGGCTATTTTGATGATTAACAAACCACCATGATGATTTTTACTAGTAGCAAAACAGGTTTTATCTCAAAATTCCAGTCAGGAATCTGTCGGACGATGCTGTCGGACGCAAGGCTGAGGTTCGGACGTCCGACAGGATGCAGTCAAAGAAGGATAGGCCACTGGTTCTGTCGGACGATGCTTTCGGACGTCCGACAGTTTACGACAAAGTTTCGGACAATGCTTTCGGACGATCATCCAAGTTTCGGACGTCCGACAGGTTGAGAAGATGGAAACATGAGCTTCTGGTTCTGTCGGACGAAGGAGTCCTTGGTTCGGACGTCCGACAGTCTACAACACAGGAACTCAACAAACTGTCGGACGATGGCTTCGGACGCAGATTTGAGTGTCGGACGTTCGACACACCCAACGGCTATATTTTTCTACATTTAATTCAGAACCGTTGGAGCAGTTTGAGTGGTTATATTTGCACCTTATATATACCATAAAGGCTGGAGATGTAACAGACTTTTTGCAACCATTACTTACAAGCTTTAAGAACAATTCTAGAGTGAATTTGTGTCTCTCCCTTGTAGTGTAAGTGTGTGTGTAACAAGCATTGCTTTTCAATTGTGAGTGTAAGGCTCAAGTGTGTAGCATTGTGAGGGTTAGCAAGGCTGTTGTAAAACCTCTTGGCTTGATCAAGGAGTGATTGATGCAAGCAAGTGGTGATCCTTCTATGTACAACTTGGTATAACTTCATCAAATTGAAGTAGCAATTGAATTTGAGGTATTGGACTTCAAGTTGGGTGCAACTTGGTAGTCCATTTGAGTTCATCTCTTTTATCTTTGTTTGTGCTCTACTTGTGTTTATCTACTTGGTTGATTATCTCATTACGTGCTTAAAAGTTTATATCACCAAGAAAACTTGATTTCTTCTAATTGTGCTTTTGTATTCACCCATTAAGTTTTAAATTTCCATCAACCTAATTCACCCCCCTCTTAGGTTGCTTTCGGGACCTACAGCTAGGCCTCGGATGGAGTTCCATTTGACATGGGATGTCGCCCACGGACAAGTTTCTTTCTGGTGGGATAATTGGAGTGGAAATGGGCCATTAGCATGCAAGTACCCGAAAGAGGCTTCAGATGCCCCCTAGTAGAATTTATGCGGGATGGTAGGGTGGATTGGTCGTTTTTACCTTCGGTGCTCACGGATGCGGGTTTTCCTACTCTTAGGTACTCAACTCTTGCATCGAGTGACGAACCAGATTCCATGGTGTGGGATTTAACTCCATATGGGAGCTTCACAGTTAGCTCAGCAATGCAGATGGTACGGCCCTCCAGACCGTCTTCAAGGGTGTATGCGTCCTATTGGAACAAGTCTATTCCTCTAAAGGTCTCTTTCTTTCTGTGGAGTTTGTTTCAACGGAAATTGCAATTGGATGATGTTTTGCGTAAATTGATCTTTGCTGGCCCGTCTCGGTGTGGATGTTGTGCTTTGCCTCAGGAAGAGTCTCTGGAGCACGTTTTTTTCTCTTGGGGACTTGGGAGGACCACTTGGGGGTTTTTTAAGGGCTCGTTAGGATTTGATTATGCCGGAAGGACTGTCCGATCTCATTGGTTGGGTTGGTAGTCGAACAGACAACAAGGGTCAGGGATTAGATGGCGTGTAAAAATCCTGCCAGCTTTCATATTATGGCATTTATGGATTGCTCGGAATAAATGGAGGTTTGAGGGGGTTTGTCTTTTAGTTGAGCAAGTGTGATGGTCTATAGTGTAGGATGTGCACATCGCTTGCAGGTCGAAATACCCCCAATGGCCGAGGGAGACAGGGGATTGGTTCTCGATTTTATCGGCTCTTGGTAATCGGCGCCTGCAAGTGATGGTTACTAGGGTGGTATGGGAGATTCCTCCACAGGGGATGGTAAAATTGAATACAGATGGATCGGTGCAGTTATCTCGAGGTGGTGGTGGAGGGGTCTTGAGAGATGCGGATGGGAATTTCCTATTTGCTTTTGTTCAGCAATTTGGACAGGTAGATTCTTTATAGGCGGAGGCTCAAGCACTGTTGCACGGGATGGAGATGTGTTATGATCTAGGATATTCCCATGTGGTTGTTGAGTCTGATTCGCAGATTCTAATTAGCATGATCCAGGGATGATTTGCGGTTCCACTAAAGATTCACCCCACCCTACGGCAGATTCGGGGGGTTCAGATGGTGGCGAAGTTTCATCATTGTTTTCGAGAGGCAAACTTGGTGGCGGATGCTTTAGCAAGCATAGGAGTTAGTCAGTCACGTGTTTTTTCATCTGTACATAGTTGCCCTCCTCGCATTCGTAGTTTACTGGTAATGGATAAGGCTCAGATATGTAGTTTTCGTTTCTCTCCTAAAGGGGTAAGAGGGGCTTTGGCCTCATAGCTTGTAATTTTTTGAGTACTTAATAAAGGGGTAATGTCAAGGGCGACATTCTCTTAAGGGGGAGAGATTGTAATGCCCCAAAATTTTAGTTGTTTCCTACCATCCAAATTAACTTGCATGCATTGCTTGGTTTATTTCTTTCACAAGTAATTCTCTACAAGTTGATAGGTTAAAATTTCCTAGTAGGTTACCATAATTTAAATAAGTTGTGGGGTTGTAGAGAATTTTGATAAAGCAAAAAGAGAGCTTTATGTAAAATAGATTTTAGGAGAAAAATTTAGTAGTGATGATTCGTGAAACCAAGATGAATAGGTGGTGACTCAAGTAGTGAGTCATGAGATGAAATGGAATGAAAAATGGCCACTTGTTCCAATAGCAAAACTTAACCAATTTCTTCCAACTTTTTAAAGCTTCATTTCTAACACAAATCTTCATCTTCATGTCTTCACCTTGGCCGATTTTCAAGAGAGGAGAGAGAGAGAGAGAGAGAGAGAGAGAGTCCAAAACTTTAGCTTTGATTTCATGCTTAGCTAATGAGAAAACAAAAGAGAGATCACCTAGGTAATCATCAACCATTCTTCAAGCTTGGTAGAAGGAATTTAAGGCAACTTGGGAAGACTTCTTTGCTAGTTTTGGTGATTGAAGGTTAATGAATGTTTAATTGGTGCTTGAGGTTTTTAGAAGCTTAAAAGAAAGATTTCTTGGAAAGGTTTCTTATAGTAGCATCTTTAGAAGTAGGTTTGTTAGGTTACATACCAAATGTTTGATATATTGCCTTATATTATGTTAAATTGAGTTGCAAATTCTTTTATGATAAAGGCTAAATTGGCTCTTTCACAAAACATGAGAGTTGTAGTGGATTAAATTAAATTTCTACTCACAAAATTTCAGATCAATCGGACTACTGTAGTTTTTGAAATGACCAAAATACCCCTAACTGCTCCATTACCCTGTTTCAGCTAACAGTCTTCATTTTCATCCAACTTTTTGAAATTTTTGGGACGTGTAGAAGACAAACTAAAACTTGAATTTTGTATCCTTGAAAGATTTATGAGTCTAGTTTTAAACACCACTGACAGCACTCAAATTCGATTTTCCTACATTGAGTTATAGTCTTTCTTTCGAAACTATCCAGAAATACTGTCCTCAGCCCGACAGTTTCATTTTGTCTCTGTAATTGTGATTTTGACCACGAAAATGCATGAATTGGATCTCAATTTCTTCATAAGAAATGTTGGTCTATGTCTTAGTTTCGAAACGCTATAAAATTCATCTCAATCCGATGAGGGAAGCTCCAATTATGACCAAAACACTAGAAACTTACCAAGTGTTTGATGAAATGTTGGGTGTGATATATGTGTGTGTGATCTTAGGGTTTGAGTTTATGCCTACCAAGTGTTTGATAAAATGTTTATATAATACTAGTGGTTATGCACATCAAGTGTTTGATGAAATGTTTGCTATAAAAGTTGTGATTCTAGGACTTGGCTTGAAGTGGAGATATTTGTTATGGACAAGTGAAGTGAGCTGTGGATGGTGAGTGTTCCAATGCATGTTTTAAGTGTTATGCAAATGAGATGCTGTGAAAACTATGTGATTGACTTGTGAATAAATGATTGAGATGTGCTTGCTTGAGCGGGTACGTACTTTATCGTACTCGACCCAAATTGTGGTGAATTGCTAGTGAATGATTGAAGTGCTATTCTTGTGCGTGAATTGTATGTCGATTGGGATTGTTAATCCATCGACTATCTTAAGTGAATGGGATCCCAACCTATTGGTTAGCTGGTTGACTCGAGCCGGCAAGGGTTTGGTCGAGGCGATCAATGAACCTTGGGTCTTGAAACGTGAAATCTTGACACTTGAATCATGAACTTGGGTTCAATCTTGAACTTGTACTTGAATGGTGTACTCGAGTATCACCTATCTTGATTTTGGCGTGCGGGCCCGGTAGGGGGTTGTGAGGTGGATGGAGAATGGCGTAAAATGGTGTTCTACTTGTTGATAAATCTGTATAAAGTTGACAGAGTGTCAACGGGTTCAGATATGATCAAGCTACTGGAAAATCTGCTATCTATTTCTTATTGTTTGGTGTAACGTGCCAATGAAATAGCTCTTTGGGAGCACAACTTTCCTAGTTGAGAGGCTCGGGTGCGTGTCCTCCTAGTGAGCATTGATCTCCCAGTCGAGAGGTTCGAGCAACATTCTCCTAGAGAGCTCTGTTCTTCTAGTGAACATGTGATTATATTATTTATTTCATGAAATGATACTTGCAGTATATTGACTTGTTTATTGACTTGATAAATTGCTTATTATCTAGTGACTTATGTTACACGTGCTATTTTGGAACCTCAATGGGGTTTTGGCTCACTCCTCCATTTGTTTTCCTTAACAGGGCCTGAGTACAAATAAGTGAAGATAGGAAAGAGCTATATGAGAAAATGCTAGTACTTGTAGTGTAATTAACTATACTGAGGGGAGAAATTGTAATTTTTATAGTTTGAGTTGTATCTAAGGTAAATTATGGATGACTGACCTATTGTGGTCAAATTTATCTATCTAGAGTAATCAATTTCTTGGTTTGTGCTAAAGGTTGATTTTAATAACTTTGTGGTCTTTGAATTTATATTTTGGGTTTCGTGATTGTTTCTTAAGAGTATTGTAGTGAGTCCCGTTCAGAGTTGGGCAAGCGGTCTGTCAAACCCTTTGGTTTGCCTTAGGGAAAGATGGGGTTGTCACACAAACACTCAGCAGTCTCATGAGTGCCTCAGACCTCTACTAATACTATCTACAACCGGTCACGAATGGATGGCCTAGATGACTGCTATCAACATCCTAAGGTGCGACCAGACAACTAGCCGCACGGCCGTAGCACATTCAACCTGGCCATGGTTAACGGAAGAGGCCAAAACGTGGAAGTCAAGTTTGGAAGACTTAGATTAGTAGGCTATGACTAACTAAATATCCATGTTTCCTATGACTAACTAAGGCTATGAAAGGGATTTAGTAGGCTAAGCAAGCATTCACCTATGTTTTGTAAAAAGGTGTCAAACTACTACTAATCCTAGGTTTTTAGGTAGTCTTCCTTTATATGAAGGGATAGTTGTGACTCACCCAGCCAAAGACGGAAGTATGTGGCTTGGGTCATGTGTTGGCTAACTTTTGTGGGTTATTCTAGGAGTTCTTGTGCATGGAAACTCGTTGGCTTAATGTGCTAAGTGTTGGGCAACATTAAGCGCAGAAGATACGAGTTCGTGGGAAGCTCCGAGCCCGTGTGCTGTGCATGGGAACAGATGCTGACAGTTGTTGATGATTGCCAACTGTTGCTGACTACAAGGGCGGACAGTTGCCAGCCAAGTCAGCCTTTCTTATCTGGTTTCCCCTGATTCTTAGATGTTCCTATCAGACCAGTGGTTGGGTCTCGTCAACCATCTTAGTGACCTATAAATATGAGGCTAGGTAGAGACTAAGGGTAGGAGAAAAGAATAGACCCTTAGATTGTTCTGCACACCAAGTGCTTGTAGAAATGTCCTTGTATGTGTTGGAAATGCAAGGTTGGCTATTTTGGCTCTAAACTTCGTGTGCTCTATTCTTTCGTTTCAATTAAGTGTTCTGCCATGAAGGCTTCCATTTTGCATGTGTTTGTGAGGGCTGACTAGCAAGTGCCTTGCTAGTGCCATTACGTGCGTGTGTTCTGTGTTGTAAGAAACACCTCATAACAGTTTGGTATCAGAGCACGACTCTAATCTATCGAACCGTGCTTTTGTTATGTGTGTTTTGTGTTTTCGTGAATGATGGTTGGTCACAAAAATTCTGTTCAGGAAAGGTTGCAACACCAGGAGCATGCCTTTGAAGATTTGATGGAGCATCTGGGAGATGTTCTTGAAGGCTTCAACGTCATGAATACTTTATTGTAGACCAGAGAGCGGATCAATGCGTTAACCACAGTGGTGGAGGTGACTGATGAGAAGGTTGCTTTTGTTGGGGAAGTTGCGTCATTAGGGATCGACGTGGGTACTTCAAGCCCTACAATCGGAGATCACTGTGTTGAAGAAGACGCTTGCTACTTCGAACACGGAATGCAGGCAGAAATTTTCCAAGGTGAAGGTAAAAGTACCAAACCTAAAGCCGTTTTCGGAGAGTCGGAGTTCCAAAGACTTGGAAAACTTCCTGTGGTATGTTGAACAATACTTCAAGATCGTGGAAGTGCCTAAAAAGGAGAAAGTACCAATTACGTCCATGTACTTGGCCGATGACACAAAACTTTGGTGGAGAACCGTTCAAGCAGATCCCACCAGACCCAAGGTTGCGGAATTGAAGAAGCAATTCCTTCCCATGAACATTTCGTGGAAGGCAAGAAATGCCTTATGGAATCTGAAGCATACCAAGAGCGTACATGAGTATGTTGTAGAGTTCCAGACCTTGATGTTAGACGTGAAGGATATGTCTAAGGAAGACAGGCTATATATCTTCATGCACAGACTTAACCATGGGCACAAACGGAGTTGCGGAGACAGAATGTTCAAACGTGTCTCAAGCTCTTGCTGTTGCAGAGAAGTTGGTGGATTGGTGGATTTCAATACTATGGGATCCAACAACAAAAAGAAGAAGTATCAGGGCAAGGAAAATGGTGGTCCCTCACCAAAGAAAAAGAATAAGAAGAAGCAAAACGAGGCAAACACGGAAACAGTTGGTGCCTCAGCTTCAAAGGAGAAACAAGCGACCAACCTCAAAAGGATGGTTGCTACAACTGTGGAGGACCACACTTGACCCATAACAGTCCAAACAAGAAGGACCAAAATATTGGTGCCATAGTAGCGGATGTTGCTGATGATTACCTGGATGCACGAGTGAACCTAATGTAGTTCCTCAATGCCATCACAGGTGTGGCTACCCAAACTTCTTACTTTGGGTTGATGTATGTGCAGGTTACTTTGAATGGTAACCAGATGCTGGTAATGGTGGACACGGGTGCATCGTACAACTGTGTAATGGAATGTGTGGTGAATCGTTTTCGGTTGCAATTGAAAAACTTGAGTTTTAGGCTGAAGGCTGTGAACTCGGAGGCCAAGCCTATCTTGGCTATGGTGACTATGGAACTAGAGTTGGGCCCATGGAAGGGTTTGTGTAACCTCATGGCAAGCCCGATAGATGACTTTAATTTAATCCTTGGTAAGGATTTCATGGTAGCAAATAAAATCTATCCAATTCCACACTTGGACGGAGTTATGGTAGATGACTGCTGATGTCCAGCATTTGTTCTAGCGGCAATGTAGCCAAACAAGAGAGCAACTAGCCGACGAACATGGTAACAGCTGTACAGATAGAGTTGAGTTTGAGGCGGAGTAAACTTGTATACCTTGCTGCTTTAGTGGAAATCAAACTCAACACATACTAGGAGGTGCCTAATACTGTTGCCTAAGTGTTAAAAGAATTTGCAGACATAATGCCTACGGAGTTGTCGAGGAGACTCCCTCCCGAACATGTGGTGGAACATAAGATAGAGTTAATCCCTGGAGCCATGCCACCAGCACAGGCTCCTTACTGAATGTCCTTGATGGAGTTGGCTGAGTTGAGACGCCAACTAGATGATCTTTTGAATAGCAAAGTGTTGAGACCATCGAAAGCCCCTTATGGTGACCTAACACTGTTCCAAAAGAAGGCCAATGGTACGTTGAGATTTTGTGTAGACTATCAGGCGTTGAACAAGATCACGATTAAAAACAAGTACCCCATCCCGAATGTGTATGACTTGTTCAATAGGCTAGCTAGGGCTCGATATTACATGAAGATTGACCTGAGATCGTGGTATTAGCAAGTTAGAATTTCTAAAGAGGATAAGGAAAAGATGACTGTGGTGACCGGTATGGATCTTTTGAATTTCTAGTCATGCCGCTTGGCTTGACGAATGCCCCTGCTATGTTTTATAGATTGATGAACGATATCTTGTATGAATACCTAGACAAGTTCGTTGTTGTTTATCTTGATGACATTGTGGTATACTCTGAGTCAATAGACAAACAAATTAATCATTTGAGGGCCGTATTCCGTAAGCTAAGGGAATACAAGCTCTATATAAAAAAAAGAAAAGTGTGAGTTTTGTAGGGAATAGATCACTTTCGAGGTCATGTGGTGAGTAATGGCCAAATAATGATGGATCGCGAGAAGATAGTGGCAATCATTGACTGAGCAGTACCCTAGAAGGTAGCGGATTTGAGGTCATTTCTTGGTCTGACCAACTACTACTGACATTTTATCAATGGGTACTCCAAGATGGTTGCCCCTTTGATAGACCTATTGAAGAAGGGAAGACCGTGGTCATAGGATGATAAGTGCGAGGAAGCATTCAGTGCTTTGAAGGAAGTTGTTTCCTCCACACCAGTGTTGCAACTTCCAAAAACTTCACCAAAACATTTGAAGTGCACACTGATGCATCTGACTGTGCAATTGGGGGAGTGCTGATGCCGGATAAGCACTTGATTGACTATGAAAGTCAGAAGTTAAAGGAGTGCAATCACAGATATACACACACGAGAAGGAAATGATCGGTATTGTACATTGCCTAGGAACATGGAGACACTACTTGTTAAGATCCAAGTTCATGGTAGTGACCGACAATGTAACAAACACATACTTCAAGACACAAAAGAAGCTGACCCCAAGTTTGTGGTACTACTTGGTAAGAGTTCTTGGTTGAATTTGACTTTGAATGGATTCACAAGTCGGGATGAGAGAATGCCATTGCTAACACTCTTATTTGGAAACATGTGGAGGAGTATGTGGCTACATTGAGTGCTGTTGAGATGGATTTGAGGGACAAGATCAATTTGCAGTCCCCAAGTGACCTCGTTTACCAATGTTTGGTCACTCAAGTGAAAGCAAGCATTGTACAAAGATATTGGCTCGAAGATGATAGCTTGCTCTATGCCAAAGGGAGCTGATTGTACGTTCCATCCGATGGCGGGCTTAGACGACAACTGCTACGAGAGACCCATAATGCTCCTTGGACTGGTCTTCCAGGGGTAGAATGTATGAGGGCCTTGTTGTCGCGAAACTTCTATTGGCCAAAGATGGAGGAAGATATCGAGGCATACATGAAGACATGCCTTGTCTGTCAACAGGACAAAATCAAGAGAAATAAGGAGCCTAACTTGCTATAGCCGCTGCCTACACTCGATCATCCATGGCAATCTGTTTCCATGGACTTTATCTCTGGATTCCCTAAGATAGATGGTATGGCTTCTATTTTTGAAATTGTTGACAGATTCTCTAAGTATGCTGTGCTCGCTGATGTTGCCACTGAATTGTTTTTCAAGAATGTTGTTAAATACTTCAGCTTGCCCAAAGATATCATTAGTGATAGGAACACGAGATTCATAGGCTGGTTCTAGACATCATTGTTTGGCTTGTTGGTTTTAAAATTGAAATTCTTTACAGCCGCACAACCTTAGACAGATGAACAGACAGAGAGGGTCAATGGCTGGCTGGAGGAGTACTTAAGGCATTATGTGATAGTCAGTCAGAAGAATTGGCTTGAGTTGCTGGACGTGACACAATTTTGTTACAATTTGCATAAGTCGTTAGCAACAAAATGAGTCCCTTTGAGTTGGTGAATGGGCAATGGGCAACAACCTCTGACGCCGCATGAAGTTGCTCTGCAAGGAGCAACCCATTGTCGTGCAGCACATAGGTTTGCTCGTGCCAAGCAGGAGTTGGTGGATGAAGCAAATGATAACTTGTTGCTAAGCCTAGCAGCATATGATGAAATATGCTGACCAGCACAGACGTGACGTGGAGTTTCAAGTACGAGATCAGGTGATATTGAAACTGACTCCTCAGATTTGAAGAAGTGAGCAGCAAAACAGTCTATCGTGGACTAATCCCGAAATACGATAGACCATTTGAGGTGATCAAGAATGTGGGTTGAGTGGCATATCATTTGAAATTGCCGGACATTCAAGGTCCACCCGACGTTTCATGTAAGCTTCCGAAACCCTTCAACAAGGACAAGTTGGATGAGGGCTGAAGGCAATTAAAATGTGCTCCTTCTATGATTCGCAAACAATTTGACAAAGACGTAGAGGCCATATTAGACCACCAGATGATGGGGCAAAACAAGAAGAATAAGAGTCACCTTGTGCATTGGAAAGGTAAGACTGTCCTGGATGCTACTTTAGAAAGAGATATAACCTTGTGGCAGTTTGAAGACAAAATTACTAAGTACCAAAGGAACCTGAGGAAATGGACCAAGTTGATGAGAGCGTCAACTTCTTCAGGCAGGGAAGGTTTGTTAGCTCTGTAGGGTGTGACCAGGCTATTGGCTGCACGGCCGTGGCATATTTGGTCGGGTCATAGTTAACGGAAGGGGCCGAAACGTGGAAGTCAAGTTTGGAAGACTTAGATTGGTATTTATCCATGTTTTCTATGGCAAATTAAGGCTATGAAAGGGCTTCAGTAGGCTAAGGAAATGGTCACTTA
Source organism: Gardenia jasminoides (assembly GCA_013103745.1). Taxonomy (NCBI): domain Eukaryota; kingdom Viridiplantae; phylum Streptophyta; class Magnoliopsida; order Gentianales; family Rubiaceae; genus Gardenia; species Gardenia jasminoides. The sequence continues at coordinate 17,372,275 of CM023099.1, forward strand.
TGTTTTGTAAAAAGGTGTCAAACTACTACTAGTCCTAGGTTTTCAGGCAGTCATCCTTTATATGAAGGGATAGCTGTGATTTACCCAGACAAAGACGGAAGCATGTGGCTTGGGTCATGTGTTGACTAAGTTTTGTGGGTATTCCAAGAGTTCTTGTGCATGGGAACTTGTTGGCATAATATGCTAAGTGTTGGGCAACATTAGGCGCAGAACACGCGAGTTCATGTGAAACTCCATGTGCACGGGCATGGCTATGCATGCCAAAGTGGAGTGCTGCATGAGCGGGTCCGAACGGCTGTTGTTGCATGTCCGTAGGCACTAGATGCTGACAGTTGTTGACGGTTGCCAACTGTTGCTGGTTACAAGGGCGGACAATTGCCAGCCAAGTCAGCCTTCCTTATCCGGTTTCCCCTAATTTTCAGATCTTTCTATTAGACTAGTGGTTGGGTCTTGTCAGCCATCTTAGTGACCTATAAATATGAGGCTAGGCAGAGACTAAGGGTAGAAGAAAAGAATAGACCCTTAGATTGTTCTGCATGCCAAGTGTTTGTAGAAATGTCCTTGTATGTGTTGGAAATGCAAGGTTGGCTGTTTTGGCTGTAAACTTCATGTGCTCTGTTCTTTCATTTCAATTAAGTGTTCTGCTATGAAGGCTTGTGTTTTGCATGTGTTTGTGAGGGCTGACTAGCAAGTGCCTTGCTAGTGCCATTACGTGCATGTGTTCTGTGTTGTAAGAAACACCTCGTAACAACTACTGAGATGTACCTTCCTCACTCTAAACATTGGATCCATTCCTTTTCAGCCTTATATGTGCTGAATACATAGTGGCAAGCTATTCAATTAATGATAGAGCGGTTCCCTACTATAGCTGCTGTTTCATGTTCCTCAACTGCAACCTTAGCACCAAAATGCCAAAAAATCAAAGTGAGGAGATAGCCGTAAAGAAATGTCTTCTTCTTATTTGATCCCCAACTGCCTGGTTCATGGCACCCAAAATGATAGTAACCAGAAGTATACCCATAATGTCACCATTCTCTGGCTTAGCCAAGAAATACATATCTATGACACTTATTTCATTCTTGCTACTAGAAGCAGGCACAATGTTATGACTAAACCAATAAATTAGCAAATTGTGTCCTACTCCAAGACTGGGTAGGAATATAAGTAGACTCATATTGCATATTCCAGTCTCAGGGTCCACTACTTGTTTAAAGGTAGACCGATCATGGAAAAAATTATGAGCTGTATTCTCAAAAATCCAATTAGGGTCACCTATCACTATTTACTTACCATGAGCAAAGGCAGGGTCATCATTTTTTGCACCCAAAAGATTAACTAACTCGGCTCTAGTGAGCACGATAGGCTTACCTTAACATAACTCTCAACAGTTGTAGTATTGACCACATCCTTATTCTTAAAGTTTAGCATAGAACTGATGAACAAAGTTAGGGTAATAAACCTTGGATAAATCTAACATAATAGCCCAGCCCATAGTGGTAAACAACCTCTTAAAGTTACATGTAGCATTAAAAAGGGGGTCAATATCAGCCTATTCTAGAACTTGGTTAGTATAATGAGCTTCACACCAAGCAAAATTTTTAGCATTTAAGAATATAAAATGATCAAATGCCAGTGCTCGGCTACTACTAACACCTTTGGTAGTCCTTTGCCCGCTCTTATAAGAGGTGGAAGTATCATCGGGGTTTCTAGAGTGAGATAGCAATGTCAACAACTCAAAGTAGGAGAAGATTCAATCAAGTTAACCAGTAAACAGAGCTGAGCAATATACCCTAACAACTATATACAAAGCAACTTTGATACGAACCCTCCCAAACGGTATGAACTCGTACTTTGTCAGTGACGGATCTAGACGAAGATTCAAATTGGATAGCGGAACAATTGACCTCTCTAAACCTTGAGATTATGAACCTTGGGCTTAACCTTGACCTACAATCTAATGATTTAGCGAACCAACATTTTTGGTAGAAGAATGCCACAATCAAGGTAATTACTTGATTGATAAGTTCAAGATTGAATAACTCAAGAAAACTCTCAAGTATGCAAGAAAGGCTCTCTTGGAAAGAGAAAGTGATAAACTCACAAAATATTTGATATAACTTGCTTGAATAAAATTGATGGTTCGTAGGCTTATTTATAGACTTACAAAAGACTCACAAATCCTAGACCAATTTGGACTCAATGAATAAAAAACCTAACCTAATTAGAATAGGCCAACATGGCTCCATCTTTTAGGAAACTACTAAATGTAAAACATGGACTAAAATCTAAGAGAAATTTGGCCAGCATGCCTCAATGGGCTGGTCCGATTATTTCCACAAGAAAAAGACTAAGGTAACCAATGAAAAATGGACAATTGTGCCCTTATTCATCAATGACGTCAAAACGACAAAACTTGACACAGGCATGAATTCAACTCTTTACTTCCAAATGCCTTGTTCTTCACTTTGTTCATTGGTCCCCAATGAATTTGGCAAAGAGATGGTTGAGCACATGGAACCCTACTTGACCTTGATCCCTGAAGATTTTGTATTCACGTCATTCCCCTCCTCTTGAGAGGATTCGATCTCGAATCAAAGTCATGTGTAGATGCTCCCATAGTGATGCCTGGATCAAAAACAAAATAACCAAAGGAATGATCACTTGTAGATCCTAGATAGGAATTGGACTCAAAAGGAAGCAAGTCAAGTTGTGGGTAAGTTGAGCAGCTCCACCATTAATGTACTGGCAACGTTAGTGCAACTTCCTGAGTCAATCACTAAGCTAAGAAGCTTGTTGTTTATGTGGCATCTTGACTAAATGATGTTTTCACGTTGGAGATCATCCTTACTAGATTGAGTAGCTAGTGCTCTTCTTGCCACTAAACCGAATTGACCATTGGCTGCCACTTCTTCCATCTCCTCTTCTTCCTCATCTTCTTCAATCAAGGGAGGCATATCTTCATACTCATTCTCATCATCCGTCAAGAGTTCCCCATTTTCTAGCATGAGTATGGTCCTTTGGTTTGGACATTGGGAAGTAATGTGTCCAAAACCTTGACACTTGAAACACTTAGTGTCTTGGGTACTAGGTTTTATCGCCTCTTGATTACCCCTATTGTCTTCTCTTGGCCTTGGCTTGGATGATTGGAATGTTGGCTTTGAAGATGGGAAGGTAGGCCGTAAGCTTCCAATTGTTGCTCCTCCTCCTTTGGCAAAGTTTTGAGCGTTGAGGAGTTATTCTCTTTTTTAAATGGCTGATTCTTCCAATTTCCAGATTGGAAGTTGGAAGTTGGAAGTTGGTCGAGGTTTACCCCTCCTCTTGAGCCTCTTTTCCACCTTGTTAGTTTTGTCTACCAATTCTTCAATGTCAAAGTAGTGATGAAGCTCCACAACATCAGCTATTTCAGCCCGTAGACCTCTCAAGAATCTAGCCATTGTTGCCTCCGAGTCTTCACGGATGTCGGCCCTCATCATTGCCATTTCCATCTCTTTATAGTAGTCCTCCACCGTCATACTACCTTGTGAGAGAGTTTGCAATTTGTCATGCAATTCTCGATGGTAGTAGGCTGGTATGAACTGTATCCTCATGATTAGCTTTAATGCATCCCAAGTTTCGATAGCAGGTGCTTCATTTCTCCTTTGCCGACTCCTTAGTTGATCTCACCAAATTGCAGCATAGTCGGTGAAGTCGACCACTGCTAGCTTACTTTTGCAATTCGGAGTAGTTATGACAGTCAAAAATTTTCTCAATCTTCCTTTCCCACTCCAAGTAAGATTCGGGGTCAGATTTTCCTTGAAAAGAAGGAATGTTTAGTTTTACCCCCTTGATGGTGTCATTGTTCCCTTTATTAGGGTCTTGTTTCGGGTCCTTGCTTTGGTGCTCAGCCTCACCAAAATCTTCCTCATTGTTTGAATCAAATAATTCCTCCAAGGGTGGTTGTTTCTTGGAAGTGCTTTTGGTTGCACTTGCCTTCTCCATTTTATCCTCCAATGTATCAAACCGTCTATTAATGCGGTTGATTTCCCTTTTCAATGATTCAAGGATGAGTTTTAGATCAAAGGCATCATTTGTCTCTTGGCTTTGAAACATGTTGACAATTAACCTGCAAAAAACTCAACAAGAATGTTAGTATAAAAACCTTCCACGCTCCCTCACGTGTTTCCCCTCACTCTCGTATCACTCAAGTGTTTGAACACTCTAATGATCTCACCAATCACTTCTCAATTCACTTGATTGCCCTTCTGGAAGAAATCAGAATTTTCTCCAAAGTTGTTCAACCGAGCTTCTCACCAAGTTTGCACCAAGATTGTGAATTCTTCAAGTGGTCCGAATGCAAAATTTTTTTTTTTGAATAAATGAATGACACACAAAAAGGATTTAAGAAACTACTAGAAAGAAATGAGGAAATCAGAGAGTAAGTTTCCTAAATTATCCACAAAGACTCGATTGAAAATAGGAAACTTGAGTAGGGCTAGAATTAGGAAACTAGGACTCAACTTGATGAAGAATCAAGTGCTGTTCAAATGCAAGTCAACGAGCCTACGAGAGTTCCACTTGGACCCATGACCCATGCCCATGCTAAACAATTCAAAGAATCCCTTCAAGCATTGGTTCGAGCTATCCAAGAACAAAATAGCACAAATTCCAGCATTGAAGGATTAGAGGATGAAGCACATTCGATCAAGACTTTGATCATGGTTGAAGATGGTTGAAGACTTGTTCAAGCATTGTTAATTTTCGTTATTACTAGTAGTTAAAAATAAAAGTTGGCCATTCGGTCTCCAAGTGTTAATTGAGGTCTGAATGTAACTAGCTATCACGTGGCTTAGTTTAAGTTAATTTAGTTTCTTAGATCCGAATGCAACTTTCCTAAAAGGTAGGATTTCTATTCGAGCCGAATTTAGCTAGTTGTTTCCTTATTGGATTAGGGTTTTGTAAGGCTTATAAATAAGCCTAAACCGTTTTCATAGGGATGGTTTTTTTTTTTAACGAGATTTTGAGAAAAAATTCCAGAATTGCTATTTGCAAACTTTTGGCTTGTGTGAGCTAATCTTGAACATTGTAAGGCGGCCCTTTAATGTTCGTTGACTTATCAATCAAGCACCTTCTTGATTGTGGCATCTTCTACCATCGGTTTTGTTCTTGTGCGGTCCAAGAATTGAATCAATTCTATCCCAACGTCGATACTTCAGATTTCCAGGACTTGTGGGCGATTTCTCTCCTCCTTAGGGTTGTAGGAATCACATCATTTGGTATCAGAGCTTTGGGTTGAGGTATCTTCGTATATCCCTTTCAATTTTCTTTGTCACTTGTCTTAGGGTTTGCATCTAGGTGTCCTTTTTGTCTTGTGTCTTGATCCGAAATTGAATTGTTTTTGTGTTGTGTCTTGTTTGTGGTTTCTTGATTTCATCCGAATTGTGTCTTGTTGTTTGCCTAAGAGAAAGTTGAATCTGTCCAAACAAGTTGCGTGCTGTCCGAACTTGTTGTGGTAAGGTCACTTGCTGTCCGTACTTCTTGGTGTGTTCTTGAGTCAATCTTGATCTTGTGTCGTTGTTTAGCTATTGTCAAAAAAAAAATATTTTTGCTGCTGTCCAGAATTCTTCCTTGTTGTCCGAAATTGAGACTAGGGTTTCTCTTGAATCTTGTGGCATAAAATTGGCATTTCATCATTGCTTGATTGTAGTTCTTGAACTTCTTGATTCTAACTTGCAAATTTTGAATTGAGAAGAGACTTGAAAAACAATCTTGAAACCCAAATCTTGAAGCTGATCCGTGTGTTTTTTTTTTCTTGCTTGCCAAACCCGAACAAGAACCCTAGTTTGGGAAGGAGTGAATCCGGCCAGAAAGTGAAAAAAAAAATGAGTACAAAACTCGTTCAAGAAAAAAAATTTGGCCTTGCACTCCCACTCATATTTAAAGGCCACCCCAACTTTCCTACTCAAGTTAAAAAAAAAAAAATCCAAATTGGATTTGGCCAAAAATTGCTAAACCTCCATTCTACCCTTCTTGAAACAAATTTGGAAACTTTCCTCTGCTTGAAAATATTACTTTCCAAATTAATTGAGGGTACAATTATCCAAAAGGACCAAATTTCCTTTGTTGACTAAGTCAAAGCCGGAAGTCACGTGTTTGACCAACTCAAAGCCAGATTTCACGTGTTTGACTAAGTCAAAGATTGCCTAAATCATCAATTCTCTTTCCAAATCTGATTTTTCAAGATTCTTAAATCAATTTACAGATTTTTTAAGATATTTTGAAGAAAATTTCAAGAATTGTATTAGGCAAGTGTGAAATTACAATTTTGCCCTCTAGCCAAAATTTGTCAAAACTAAGATTTGGGCCAACCTTTAATTCTTAAGTCTGTCTTTTCCCCTTCATATCTGGTCCGAGACATCTCTCAAACGTCTCCTAGTCAAGTCGTTTAGGCCACTCCAAAATTTCAAGTCAAGTTGTCATAGTTTGTTGGTTCTTTGGTTTGGTGGGTTGAATGTGCATCTTGTGGTTGGAATTGCTTTGTTCAAGGTCTGCAAATCACGGCCAAGAGAACTGACTTGGTGAGTTCAATAGAGCGTATAAATACTTGAGTGACATACACGAGAGTTGAGGGAAACATTGTAAGCGAGTGAAGTGAGGAAATTATTGTTTTCCACTAACCTTTCTTGTAGGGATTGAGCATGTCTAGCGGGACGAATCTCAGCCAATTGACTTCAAATTTCATATGGAAGCTATGATGAAGGAAGTTCAAAGAATGATTAAGGATTCCATAGAACCCTTGCATGAACGGTTGGACCAAGTTGAACAAGCTAAAAGTCGAACTAGCTCAACTAAGTGTAAAGATAAGAAGGCTGAATCCGAATCCTCTAATGGTGAGGAAGAGGAATTTGAGCCTTGGTTTAGAGCTGCCCGAGCTAACCGAAGACTTGGTGATGATGCCTTGAAGGGTGTTAAACTCAATTTTCCGGCCTTCTCGGGTAAATCCGATCCAGAGTTATATCTGGAATGGGAACGGAAAATTGAAGCAGCCTTTGAATGCCATAATTTCTCAGAGGAACATAAGGTAAAACTTGCTGCTGTTGAGTTCATTGATTATGCATCCATGTGGTGGGATCAAGTTCGTCTGAATAGGAGGAGGAACCGCCAACAACCCGTGAGATTGGGAAGAAATGCGTCTTATGAGGAAAAGATTTGTGCCAAGCTACTATCATAGAGACTTGTTCGAAACAAACCTTGTCCCAAGGTAGCTTAAGTGTGGAGGATTACTATAAAGAGATGGAAATGGCGCTAATGAAAGCCGATATCCATGAAGATGAGGAATCAACTATGACTCGTTTCTTGCATGGACTGAAGCCTGAGATAGCCGAGGTTGTGGAACTTGAACATTATCTAGATATTCATGAGATGCTTGAGAAAGCCGTCACTATTGAGAGGCGTCTCAAAAGGAGGGGCAGTGATACGAATCCTAAGAGGTGTTCGTGTCTTTTTGAATGACCCAACTATGGTGCATTGGGGTCCAATGAATAGAGTTAAAATCAAGGAGTTTATGGTGCAAATTCAAGTTACAATGTGCACCCAGCCAATGACACGGCGTAGAGCCAAATGCCTCAAGGAGGAGTTAGCGCGATTGGTTTGAGATATGCAAGATCAAGTTAAGCCACTTAGCAATTTGGAGGAGCAATCATTGCCTTGTGTCACCATGCTAAGTGTACATGAGGACTCAAGCAACATCACTCCATGATTTGGTTTATTTTAGTTCATAAAAGTGCAAACCAGAAGACTTGCACCATTAGCAAGCCGTGCAGTCTTCTGATCCTTCTCACCTGCGTGAGCTGGCACGCCTTACAAGCTAAAGTCTTCTGGTCGTTGAATTATTGAGCAGTCTTTTTCCATTCTTAGTTAGGTTAAAATAAATTCCTAATTGTTTAGCCTCTAGTATTATTAGTAGTTTCTAAAACTAGTTTCCTAGTTAGTTAAGGTTTCTCGTTCTTCAAGCTTCAAAGCTAGCTGAATTTATGTTTCTACTTAGATTGGGATTTAGATCTTGTAGGCTATAAATAGCCCTTCTTATTTCAATTTTTAACAAGAAGAATTTTCAGAAATAACATTGAGTGTTTTATCACCTCTTTTGCTTCTTTGAAGCAACTTGAATACCTTAGAATCTTCTTGGGTGTTTATAGACTTATCAATTCAAGAACACGTTGAATTGCGCCTCCACCTTTATACCAACGCGTTTTGTCCACGTGCTCAACGGGTGAAGGTCTTCCGCGGTGTGTGTTTTCCAACTTTGTTTACCAAAACCCTAGATCCTACATCTTTCATGTGCGGGTTGCGTTATTAATTAACGTAGTTCGTATCAGTTGGTATCAGAGCTAGTTGGAGGTAACAAAGTATATCTTTTTCTTATTTTGAGTCAATTGTTTTCATTTCTTGAATCTTCAAAAATTCAAAAAAAAAAAATAAAATCGGAGTTACTGTTCATCGGCACTGTAGCAATACTGTTCACCGCTACTGTTCATCCGAATTCCTCTTGATTGCATCATTCAAATTCTGTGTTTTTTCCTTCGTGTCCTTGCTGTTTTTGTGTCTATTGTATGTCAAGAAAATCAGAGAAAAAAAAAATATAGTTTCGATTCTTGTTTAGTGTTTCTTGTTTTTTGCAGGTTACACAAAGTGAAGTGAAACTGGTTTTGACATGCACCATTGCTAAGTCATTTGATGGATTGTTGATCTTTCAAGGAGTTGCTAATTTCTATCATCACTCTATGGCGAAATGTACTGCCTTAGCAAACCAGCCACTTGCTTTGAAAGGGAGTTTACTTTCAATTGATTTTGAAACTGCAATTACTCCTTTCCAATCTGATTTTCTTATTTGTGTCAATTGTTTGCATTATGTTATTAGTCCTAGTGTTGAAATAGGTCATTTTCAGCATTTCCTTTTGAGTCCTCATGTACACTTAGCATGGTGACACAAGGCAATGATTGCTCCTCCAAATTGCTAAGTGGCTTAACTTGATCTTGCATATCTCGAACCAATGCGGCTAACTCCTCCTTGAGGCATTTGGCTCTCGCACGTGTCATTGGCTGGACGTACTTGTAACTTGAATTTGCACCATAAACTCCTTGATTTTAACTCTATTCATTGGACCCCAATGCACCATAGTTGGGTCATTCAAAGACCTAACACCCTTGGGATTCGTAAGCAAGCATCAAAACACAATTCCTCAAGCTGGAAATTGGAGGAGTGTGCCGATGAAAAGGGAGGAAAGGAATTCGGCTTCTTCAACTTCTTCCAAGCCGAAGTTTGAAGCCTCAAAATCAAACTCCAAAGAAATTCCCAAGGCTGTCCGTGATCCATCTAAGCCAAGGAACCGTGAGGTAAAGTGTTTTAAGTGCCAAGGCTTCGGTCATATTGCATCTCAATGTGCCAATCAACGCACAATGATTATTTTGCCTAATAGGGAAGTATTAACTGATGAAGAAGATGAGTATGCCGATATGCCCCCACTTACTAAGGAAGAAGATGAATTGAGGGATGAATTAGTTAACCAAGAGTTGGAATGCTTAGTTATGAGAAAGGTGCTTGCCGTCCGAGATAAGGAAGATGAAGAGGTTGCTCAAAGGGAAAACTTGTTCTATACACGTTGTCACATTAAAGACAAAGTGTGTAGCTTAATTATTGATAGTGGTAGTTGTGCCAATGTTGCGAGTTTACTCATGGTTGAGAAATTAGGACTACCGACTACTAGCCATCCTCGACCTTATCGACTGCAATGGTTGAATGAGGGGGGAGATGTTCGATTTTTCTGCCAAGTGAAAGTACCATTCCGCATTGGCAAGTATGAAGATGAAGTTATTTGTGACGTGGTGCCTATGTAAGCAAGCCATGTGATTCTTGGTCGCCCCTAACAATATGATCGTGATGTAGACTTCAAAGGGAAGACCAATAAATACATTGTGAATCATTGTAACAGGAAGTATCAGCTTGCACCACTTACACCAAGACAGGTTTATGAGGATCAAATGAAATTGCAACAAGAGCATGAAAGAGATCTTGAGTGGAAAAAGAGAGAGAAGACCAAAGAAAAGAAACAAGAGAGCATGGCCGAAAATAGTGAGAAAAAAGAGAGAGAGGACTCGGCCATGAAGCAAAGAAAAGAGAGAAAACAAAGTTTGATTGCAAAAACCAAGAGTGTAAAACAAGCTTTGATTTCTAACCAACTTTTACTTATACTTGTGTGCAAGAGGGAGTTAGATTTACCTTCTACCTCTACTAACTCTCTACCATTAAGTGTGTCTTCTCTTTTGCAGGAATTTGGAGACTTATTTCCTGAAGATATCCTTGATGGATTACCACTCTTAAGAGGAATCGAGCACCAAATTGACTTGGTTCCTAGAGCTCCACTACCCAACAAAGCGGCTTATAGAACCAGCCCTGAGGAAACTAAAGAGATTCAAAGGCAAGTGGATGAGCTGCTTAGGAAAGGTTGGGCATGAGAGAGTCTAAGTTCGTGTGCTATACCGGTTATTTTTGTGCCTAAGAAAGATGGTGGATGGAGGATGTGCACCGATTGTCAAGCCGTCAATACTATAACGGTAAAGTATCGTCATCCTATTCCTAGGTTAGATGATATGTTAGATGAGCTTCATGGTGCAATCATATTTACCAAAATTGATTTGAAAAGTGGTTACCATCAAATTCGTCTGAAAGAGGGTGATGAGTGGAAAACTGCTTTCAAAACTAAACATGGTTTATATGAATGGTTGGTTATACCTTTTGAACTTACTAATGCTCCAAGTACATTTATGCGGTTAATGAATCATGTTCTAAGACATTTCATTGGTAAATTTTTGGTTGTCTATTTTGATGACATACTCATTTATAGTAGAAGTTTGGAAGAACATGTTGAACATTTAAGGGCTGTTTTTGAGGTACTTCAAAGAGAGAGGTTATACGCCAATCTCAAGAAGTACGTCTTTTGTACTGATCGTTTGGTGTTCCTAGGGTATGTTATTAGTTCACAAGGTATTCATGTTGATGAAGTCAAAGTGAAGGCTATTCAAGAGTGGCCAATCCCAAAGACTATTGGTGAAGTCCGAAGCTTTCATGGTCTAGCAAGCTTTTACCGTCGGCTTGTTAGAGACTTTAGTACCATCATGGCACCAATCACGGCTGCCATGAAGAAGAATGAGAAGTTTGCTTGGTGGGAAGATCAAGATAAGGCCTTCCAATTGATAAATGTTTAAACTCACACATGCACCACTCCTAGTTCTACCTAATTTTGATCTAACTTTTGAAGTGGAAAGTGATGCATCAGGTGTTGGAGTTGGAGCTGTACTCATGCAAGGAGGGAAACCCGTTGCTTTTTTTTTTTTAATAACTGCCAATCATATTCGCGGCAGGGTGGGCGGACACCATTTTATTTAAAATATCTGAAAGAAACAGGACATACAGAGAAATAAACGAAAGACAAAATCTAAGCCCCAAAAGAGGCCCTACTTTGTCACAGAAAATCTAAAGCTGCAAACCTGTCTAGAATCCAAATCAACTAAACCACGAATATGTAATGGAAGATCCAAAATATTGAAAAAATGCAACACAGGAGTCGAAGAAGAGCTGCCCATTCTAGCTAATGCATGCACTGCCAGTGTTTCCTACCTTGAAAGCAATGCCGAACTTCCACGCAATATGCAATTCCCTAATCTCTCGAACAACGAACAGAACCTTAAGGCGGTCCGAAGCGACCTTGTAGAACATCAACCAAGACTTTGGAATCAGATCCACTTGGACCTGTCTATAACTAACTTGGCGACATAAGCAAGCCTCTGAAGGATTGCCTCGCGCTCATAGAACGATCTATGACCCCAAAATTTTTCGCAAATGCAAACCTCATCCGCCCTCAGTCCCTTAACACACCACCACCCTGCGAGAGTTTCCCATTAGCGGGACCCATCCGTGTTCAACGAAACTACCCGGGTGGGAAACTCCCATACCACTTTTGAAACCCGTATGCGGGGATGAATTCCCTCCAATACCCTTAAGAGAGAATGCCAGTCAAAGCCAACAACCTGCTGATCCTTAAAGGAAACCCGAAAAGCATCCCAGATGTCATGTGAAATTGACCAGCATATCTGAGCTCTACTCAATCTTATACCATCAAACCTATATTTATTTCTAGCAATCCACAATCTCCATAGCACAAAGAGAAGTACTCTATATAACCACTTGTTCCCCCTTCTTTGAACATTCTTCCACCACTGGAACCAGTGCGTCTGGACTTTCCTCTAGAGAGAACCCCAAGGAACCCTCAAAGAAAGGCCGGGCAGATTCCGCCATAACTCCCAGAGAAGGCGTGCTCAATATTTTCTATTTCTGGAGAAGTACAACACCCACATCTCGAAGGACCATGTACCCCAAACCTCATCAAAACATCATCCATAGGCAGCTTATTTGAAAACAAACTCAGAACAAAATAGACACCTTAGAGGAATAGATTTATGCCAAAAAGAGGTACACTTTCGAGAGATTTACGGCATGTCTGGTTAATTGATAAGCCGACTTAACTGAGAACACCTCAGAGGCAGAAAAGTCCCAAAAACTAGAATCAGGTTCTCCAGTCAAGACTAAAGTCAGTTCTTGGATTGCATGAACTTCTTCCACCGAAACCTCCGGGGTAACCGGAGACATCCGCTTGCCATCCGCAAATAGCGAGGATAGACTAGCGTCAGGGCAGTGAAGGGTGACTACCAGAGCCGGGACAATCCACTCCAATTGTCCCTTAAAACATCACACACCTTGGTAGCCTCCCACTCATGGATGAGGCTCAAACCAATGAGGACACTCGACATATGTTTACAAACCCAGAGAAGATTTGACCGCATGAGGACATCTGATTGGGATGAAGCCCCTAAAGAATATGCCTCCCCATAAATTGAGCCCATAATGAATCCTGTCTAAACTTCCACCATAATTTACAAGAAAAGCATCCACAAGCCCTGTGCTTTGTAAGATGAAACCCATTCCCCCTTCCACTAAGCAGGAAGCACAACCGACAAAAGTACTTGATTGAACCATCCCGTCAAGAACTCCAAAAAAACCCTAGCAAAGAGCTTCTCAATGTCGAACAAGACACTTCGGAGGGGCAATAGCAGATAACAAATGTATGGTGGGATGTTAACATGTTTAATCACACCAAAGCTGCCACCTAGATAACCATTTAGATTGCCAAAATTAATTTTCAGACAATCTTATCCAAGATCCCAAAGACACTCTGGACTTCCTTCCCTGAGTGGGCAGCCAAGATATTGTCAGGAAAAGCTTTGTGCAGAGAACCTGTGATTTGAGAAATGATGTCTCTCCTATGACGAGTGACCCTAGGCCCAACCAGAAAACAACTTTTAGAAGAATTAACAAGCTAACCCGAAACCTGTTGATACTCATCCAATACCCTCTTTACACATCGAAGGGAAGCCTTGCTAGCATTTGAGAAAATGAGGATATCATCTGCATATCCCAAATGCGTTATACTACGCACGTGAGGATGGGTAGAAAAAGGAACAAATCTGCTCTCCGTACTAAAGCATTCAAATGCTTAGAAAGAACCTCTCTGTAGAAAAGAATGAAGCAGGCAGGAGATAACGGGTCACCTTGACGCCTTGAGCACCACATGTGACTTGAAAAATCCACAAGGTTTCCAGTCACCCGGAGACAGGAGAAGTAACAATTAGAAATTAACCGTATCATGTCCAGCCATGGCTCACCAAACCAGATTTCCGCATGACCTGAATAAGGTGGGGCCTAAGACTGTCGATCACGCTTTTGCTATATCCAATTTTAATGCAACATTTGAGCCTCAACCTTCTTCCCAATCATTGCTATCATTTCACGGGCAAAATATTGTACGATATTACCCTACCCTTCACAAAACCACTTTGTTGAGTGGAAATTATGACTCAGGACTGGACAAAAGTTTAGATATGACCTTGTTGATGAAATTACACAGCTGATCGGCCGGAACTCCATAAATGACCTGCTGCCGGTTTTAGAATCGAGCAATCACGCGTTGAAGTAAAACCGGCGTGCAACTTCGCCGCAAAGAAATCCAGAACCGCCACAGAGAGGTCATGACCCACAATATCCCAACATGTCGTGAAAAAAGTCCCCGAAAATCCATCCGGCCCTGAACAACTATCACCATCAATTGCAAAAACCACCCTTCGAACCTCCTCATGCAGGTAGGCCATCTAGTAAGTTCCTCATTCTCTTGAGATGAGATCAACGACGGGATAAGCTCCAGACACCGCCCATGTATATTCGAACCAGAATTACAAGACAACATGGAGGAGAAAAATCCGCCACGCTCGCTAATACACTATGCTTTCAGATCCTTCAACCCATTGGTATGTTCATCTCTAATGCCATAATAAAGACTTTAACCTCTCACGCTGTCTCACCATGGGTGGAAATATATGGTATTTATGCCGTCTGCTTCCTTTAAAACCAAATCCTAGACTTTTGGCCTAAAAGGTAAAGGCATGAGCTCAGGCGTGGTGTCCTGCGACTCGGATCCACCTCAGCTAGAGGCCAATTTGTGGTTTCCAACTCGACCTCTTCCGTGCGACCGGTTCTTGACCTCAAGAACACGATCGGATATCCCCAAATACCTCCTTATTCCACGTTGCCAAAGCCGATTTAACATTTTTCAACTTACCTACCGGACTCCTTACCGGCCGACCATCCAGCGGTGCTCCTTGAAACGCGTTGCACCACTCCTTGAAAATCCGGTAAGAACACCACATATGCAAGAAACGGAAACTCCTGCCGGCCGCCATAGCGAGAGAAAGAGACTAGGAGAGGGGCATGGTCAGGAGGAAACCGAGGAGATGTTTGACAAGACAACGGACAACAATGTATCCCAAACATGATTCACGAAGACCCTATCAAAGCGTTTCCATATCTGGCCACGAACCAGTTTATTATTACAAGTATAAGCGGATCAGAAACCAACATCAACCAAGTCTAAATCCTCTGTTAAATCCAAAAACGCAACCGCTTAGACACTTCTAAAGGTTTGCCTCCCTTTTCTTCGACTAATAGCGACATTAAAATCACCCATTACAATAATGGGCAAGTTACTGTCCGTAAGCCTAAGATCCTCCCACAACACCTTTTTCCCCTTCCGTGCAATCGGTATGAACCAAAACCAAAAAAGACACTGCTGTGCCCGGTTATGCTCAATCGAGCACCACCAAATCTTGTCTTGCATCTCAATCTTAAGCTGAAAAATCTTAGAATATAACAACCATAACCTACGAGGAATTAGCTTAATCTTGTGGGGAAAATTTAGCTTACGTTTGATACCATGCATACGAGAAACATCAACCATGGTCTCACATAAACTAACAAAGTCACATGATACATTCAGGGACTAACTTCCTAACACGAGTTATTGGCCTGGATTATTCAAACCATGAACATTCCAGAAAATGGGTTCATCATGACAAACCTGGAGAGAGAGAAGACGGTGTGAGGAACCATGCCTCTTATTGTGCTTTTCGATGAGCTACCATTTGCCAAGCTCCGGTTCCGCAGCCCATCCAAGCGGCGTTTAATTCCTCAAATTGATCAGCACAAAGGTCTTCAGGAGAAAGACCCAAGTCCACCACTCAGCTTGCTCCTCGCAACCATCTCCTCCTCGCTGAATCCTCTCCCTCTCCATGCAGATAACCTGTTCGTTGCTCGTTCAGCGGACATCCGCTCATTCTGCCTTCCCAAAAATAAACCTGTCAAGTAGAACTGAATTGAATTAGTGCGGCGAGCCACCATTCTCCATAATCGCCCAACATCCACGGACTCCACTGTCCACACTGGGGTATATCCTAGGCCATTACAGCCGAAAACTCTTGCATGCCCGCCATGCCCTCCTCCTCCTAAACTACTACTTCAGCAATACGCTCTATCTCCTTCGCAGCAGCAGCAACCACTGCCTCATCCACCATCGCTTCAACCACCTTCGTCGAATCAACCAAACCAGCAATGTCCTCAAAATTGCGGAGGAGAAAATTCCAGTCGAGGTCGCTCCTCATCACCCACCCCTTCAAATGGACTTGCATCAGCCTTCATAACTACCGCTCCTACCCTAGATGCTCATTAGGAGCAATCTTGGATGGAACCACTGCAAGTCCACCCCCTTTTCCCGATACTCTAAACGCGGCTTTGATACCACCTTTTCCTCTCCCTTACCTGTAATTGCGGGTGCGAGCAAATGGCAATCATCCACACCATGACCTTGGCGATAACAATGGAGTGCAATATTGAGGCCATCTCCTCGCTGACTAATACTGCCAAAACCCCTCGGACTTAGCAATACCGGTGCCGATCAAACCCGATTTGGTATGCCGTACTTGGGAGATCAATCTCCACACACACGGACAACACTAGGCCTTGAAAGCCCCATTGTTGCGTAATCCATAAATAACGACCGGACAAGGCAGGAAACAATATGAAATGTAACTCTTTTGGAAAAAATGAGCAGGAAACTTAGGCAAAAGAAAACCACAAGGGAACAAATGAGGCTCTCGATCTACATGAAGGAGCTTGACCACTTAAAACCTCTCGTGGGCAACCATTGACGACCATATATTACGCCCCCAAATCAGATGAAAATCATGTTACGCTTGGTCATTAAAACATGTCTACCAGCGTCCAGTGAAGCAGGAATGAGCCCGGATCAAGAGAGAAGAACAGCGGATGACCTCCATAGAAGGGCGACCGAGAGAACTTCCCACCACCGGCGATCAATTGGAAAGGACTTGCCACTTGAGCTAAATCTGCCGTGGAAAATACCACAGCAGGTTCACCCTCTAGAGTAGTTCCTCCCATCCAACACCTTGGGAGGAACAGCGTCGATGTCGTAAATAAGGACGAGAAAGATTTGTTGGAGCGAAGGAGATGAGTTCATGATCGGTTGCCCTCCGCCGAATCTTTGAAAGGGCACCATGGCCATCATGCGACCTTGGCAACGTTAAAGCCCCATAAAAGCGATACAAACAAGGAAGAACGGAGAGAGAAAAAATTTTGGCTTAACAAACGCTCCTAGTAGCCCGTTGCTTATTTTAGTGAGAAATTAAGTGGTGCTGCACTTAATTACTCAACCTATGATAAGGAATTGTATGCCCTGGTTCGTGCACTGGAAACTTGGCAACACTACCTTAGAGCAAAGGAGTTTGTGATCCACACGATCCGCAAGTCGTTGAAGTATTTGAAGGCATAAAGTAAGTTGAATAAAAGGTTGTGAGATGGATTGCCTTCATGAGTCCTTTTTACGTGCAAAGTACAAGGCGTAAGTCGAATGTAGTTGCTGATGCTTTATCTCGTAGACATTCACAGCTTGCTACTTTAGATGCCAAATTGCTTGGGTTTGAACTCATGAAAGAATTGTATGCTAAGGATGTCGATTTTGCTGAGATCTATGCTCTATGTGTCAAGTCTAAGTGTGACAAGTACTTCTTGCATGATGGTTTTCTGTTCTATCTTAACAAGTTATGTGTCCCTCGTGGTTCCATTAGAGATTTACTTGTTAATGAGTCGCATAGTGGTTGGTTAATGGGACATTTTGGTGTGTCTAAAACTCTAACTACTTTGCAAGAGCATTTCTTTTGGCCACATATGCGTAGAGATGTTGAACGTGTCATTAGTAAGTGTGGTACGTGTCATCGTGCTAAGTCTAAAGTTAATCCTAGTGGGTTGTATACTCCATTGCCTATACCTAATCAACCCTGGGTTGACATTTCTATGGACTTTGTGCTTGGATTGCCACGTTCTAGAAAGGGTCATGATAGCATTTATGTTGTTGTTGATCGTTTTTCTAAAATGGCTCATTTTATACCATGTCATAAACGGCGATCTTTGTTCACATTGCTAATTTGTTCTTTAAGGAAATAGTCCGATTGCATGGTATGCCTGGAACAATTGTGTCTGACCGTGATGTCAAATTCTTGAGCTATTTTTGGAAAACTTTGTGGGGAAAATTGGGTACAAAGTTACTTTTCTCTACTTCTAGTCATCCTCAAACTGATGGACAAACTGAAGTAGTTAATCGTACTTTGTTTACACTTCTGCAGAATTTGAAGACATGGGAAGAATGTTTACCAAATGTAGAATTTGCATATAATAGGGTTGTGCATAGTGCTACACAGTTTTCGCCTTTTGAAATTGTGTATGGTTTTAATCCTCTATCTCCTATGGATATGCTGCCTTTACCTTCATCTGAGCATGTGAACTTAGATGGCAAAAAGAAAGCTGAGTATGTGTGTCAATTGCATGAGAGAGTTCGAGCTAACATTGAGCACCGTACTACCCAATATGTGAAGCATGCAAATAAGGGTCGTCGTAAGGTTGTTTTTAAGCCAGGCGATTGGGTGTGGTTACATCTTAGGAAAGATTTCCAAAGCGCGCCAGCAAGCTCTCTCAAGAGGAGATGGACCTTTCAGGTGGTTGGCGCGTTAATGATAATGCCTATCGACTAGATCTTCCAGGTGAGTACCATGTTAGTGCTACTTTTAATGTTGCTGATCTTAGTCCTTTTGATGTAGGTGACGAGCACGATTTGAGGTCAAATCCTTCTCAAGAGGAGGGGAATGATGAAGAATCAAGTGCTGTTCAAATGCAAGTCACTTGAGCTCTGAGAGTTCCACTTGGACCGTGACCCGTGCCGTCTGCTAAACAATTCAAAGAATCCCTTCAGCGTTGGTTCGAGCTATCCAAGAACAAAATAGCACAAATTCCAGCATTGAAGGATTAGAGGATGAAGCACATTCGATCAAGACTTTGATCATGGTTGAAGATGGTTGAAGACTTGTTCAAGCATTGTTAATTTTCATTATTACTAGTAGTTAAAATAAAAGTTGGCCATTGGTCTCCAAGTGTTAGTGAGGTCCGAATGTAACTAGCTATCCGCATTGGCTTAGTTTAAGTTAATTTAGTTTCTTAGATCCGAATGCAACTTTCCTAAAAGATAGGATTTCTATTCGAGCCGAATTTAGCTAGTTGTTTCCTTATTGGATTAGGGTTTTGTAAGGCTTATAAATAAGCCTAAACCGTTTTCATAGGGACGGTTTTTTTTAACGAGATTTTGAGAAAAAATTCCAAAATTGCTATTTGCAAACTTTTGGCTTGTGTGAGCTAATCTTGAACATTGTAAGGCTGCCCTTTAATGTTCGTTGACTTATCAATCAAGCACCTTCTTGATTGTGGCGTCTTCTACCATCGGTTTTGTTCTTGTGCGGTTCAAGAATTGAATCAATTCCATCCCAACGTCGATACTTCAGATTTCCAGGACTTGTGGGCGATTTCTCTCCTCCTTAGGGTTGTAGGAATCACATCACAACTTCTAATGAAATTTGGAAAAGAAGGACTATGACCGACATGACTCAAACTCAGACTAAAAGAGACTATCTATTGCTGGAAAACAAGAATGATTCACGTATACAATGGTTTCCAAAAGGTAGGCAGCAATTCAGGTTCAAGGGCTTTTCAAAGCTGGTTCGGATTTGGTTGATTCAAGGCAATGGAAGAAGCTGGTTTTTGGTTTGGTTTTGGTTCTTGTGAGGCTGTTGGCTGCTGCTTTAGAAGTTAGAAAACTGATATAAGGGTTTTGTGTAAGTTTCCTAATTAGTTTCTTTAGCTTTTAGCAACAAGAGAAACTTGAACAGTTTAGGAAAGTGTAAGCTAGAATTTTTTTCACCTTCCAAATTCAGTTTTCTCTCCTCAATAACATGCAACTACGTTCAGCAATTCTCAAAGATGAAGTTCAGGTGTTTGAACAATGAAAACAACACACGAATTTGGATTAACGAAAGAAGTTACTACCCGGACCCATGTACCAAGATAACAAGACAGTTTCGGCCTTCAAGATTTTCCAGGTTTTTCAAGAATCGTTGCTGCCCAAGAAACTTGACAAGAATTCTAGATTTTAGCACACAGCCTTTCAAGACAACTTCAAGGCAGTCTTGGGTTACAAATTCTGGAGAAAATTTTTGGTCAAACAGTCCAAGAAGATAGCACAACAGGATGGGCAGATTCACGAAGATCTATTTTTCCAGATTTCAAGAACCCGCGATGGTTTTCTTTTTTTTTTTTGTTAAATGAATGGATTCTGTTTTTAAAACTTCAAGATTCAGAGATAAAATTCTAGAGATCAAGGTGGTTCAAGTGGTTTTCCCAAGAAATTCAAGAAACAATCCAAAACTTGGTTGAAGCTTGTTTCAAGGTTTTAGGGTTTGTTTGGAGGCCAAGGCCCTCTTCTTCATTTCATTGGTCTCCCATCACTTCTCCTCTCTTGTTTTCCAAGCCCACGATGTATACTTGAAAATCCCTCTTCAAAATCTAGATCATGTGGGAGTTGATGTTGATTATTTTGAGCAGCCCACCGTTACAACTTATCATCCTTTTTTGCCATGAAAATTTGTCCGTTTTGTTGCTGCTCCTATGAGGCTGGTCCACTGGTTGCTGCGCTCCATTCTACAGAGGTCGTCTCGGCCTTTGCCCTTCCTCCTGCCGCCGTCTGCGGGCTCTAATTCAGAGTTCTTGTCTCAGATTCCTATCAAATTTCTCACCAAGTTCACATCCATGAGATCCCTCTACTTGGAATATGATAATTCAAGGCCAGGCCTGATCACCTCCAAGAAGGAGCTACTAGTTAGGTGGATAGTTCATCCCAAAGCTTCTGCCTATGTAGTACTCTACGGCTACAATTTTCTTGATCTCGAACATGATGGCCAAGACTTGAAAGTTTTGTTGCTAATGAAGGTGAATCGGTAGCCCTTCACTTTAATTATCATATGAAAATTGCTGCATCTATCTTCACACTACTGGAGAAGTTAGTTCCTTCATTGTCAAAGTCCCTGAAAAAACTTGTGGTTCAGGACACAAAGCAGTAAGGTTAACCTTGGAAAAGATGATGTTGCTGAGTTGAGGAATTTAAACGTAGATTTTGAAAGTTTTACAGCAAGTATCAGAATCTGGTTTGTGCCTTTGCTTGTACTGCCCTTGTCTGGCTGCGTCTTCAAGATGGTTACTCTATGTATGTACAAAGATAGTGAGAGTGATTATGATGATTTCTTGATTGCAAAAGAAGCTTTTGATGGGGAAGATGAACAGTTTATGCCGAAACTGCTACAGAAATGATGAAGAAGGAAGTAGTTTATGAAAAAATTCTGTGACTAGAAGGTTAATTTGGATTTTCCATCTAGCCAATTGAAGTAGTGAAGGATGTTAAGATTGAGTTTTGAGACAATGGTTGTTACTGTTTGATTATCAAAAAAAAAAAAAAGGTTTTACGGTTTGTTTCAAGAAATTATGATGGCCACAAGAACTCATTCAAGATTCAGGAATTTAGCAAGAAATATCCATGGATATCCAGCACAAAGACACAAGAATTTTCCAACAACCTACTTGTAAGACACTAAACAATGCGGACAGCAAGAACAAAGATAAGAAGATTGGAAATAAAGCAAACAAGACATGGCTGACTCTCTTTTTCTTTTCTTTTTTTTGACACTTGAATAATCTTCAAGACTCAAGAACACGAAAAACAAGGTTCCCAAATTAATGGAAGGTACGGACAGAACACAAACAAGGACATGAACAACAAGCAGAATTTGAACAAGACAAGAAAACAGAACAAAACAGGAAACGACAAACACAAGACTCTTAAGTGGAATTTAACAAGAAAAACTTACGACACAAGATGATATATTTGAGATTGCGTCAACTACTCGATAACAAGCAACGAACCTCCAGGGCCGGTATGAACTCGTACTTTGTCAATGACGGATCTAGACAAAGATTCAAGTTGGATGGCGGAACAATTGACCCCTCTAAACCCCGAGATTATGAACCTTGGACTTAACTTTGACCCACAATCTAATGATTTAGCGAACCAACATTTTTGGTAGAAGAACGCCACAATCAAGGTGATTAGTTGATTGATAAGTCCAAGATTGAATAACTCAAGAAAACTCTCAAGTATTTAAGAAAGGCTCTCTTGGAAAGAGAAAGTAATAAACTCACAAAATATTTGATATAACTTGCTTGAACAAAATTGATGGTTTGTAGGTGATCCGAATCCTAAGAGGTGTTCGTGTCTTTTTGAATGACCCAACTATGGTGCTTTGGGGTCCAATAAATAGAGTTAAAATCAAGGAGTTTATGGTGCAAATTCAAGTTACAAGTACGTCCGGCCCAATGACACGTGCGAGAACCAAACGCCTCAAGGAGGAGTTAGCCGCATTGGTTCGGGATGTGCAAGATCAAGTTAAGCCACTTAGCAATTTGGAGGAGCAATCACTGCCTTGTGTCACCATGCTAAGTGTGCATGAGGATTCAAGCAATATCACTCCATGATTTGGTTTATTTTAGTTAATAAAAGTGCAAACCAGAAGACTCGCACCTGTTAGCCGTGGGCACGCCTTACAAGCCAGAGTCTTCTGATCCATCTCCTGCATGTAGAGCGTGGGCACTTTACAAGCTAAAGTCTTCTGGTAGTTGAATTATTGAGCAGTCTTTTTCCGTTCTTAGTTAGGGTAGTTAGGTTAAAATAATTTCCTAATTGTTTCCTACTTAGATTAGGATTTCGTGTCTTGTAGGCTATAAATAGCCACCTTTATTTCGTTTTTAACATACAAGAAATATCCAGAAATTTCATTGAGTGTTTATCACTTCTTTTGCTTCATTGACGTGACTTGAATACCTTAGAGCTCTCTTTAGGGGTTCATCGACTTATCAATGCAAGAATACATTGAATTGTAGCGTCTTCTACCTTATACCAATGTTCGTTGTCCAAGTGCTCAACGAGTGAAGGTCTTCCGCTACGTGTTTCCAACTTTGGTTACCAATATTCTAGATCCTACGCTTGTCATGTGTGGGTTGCGCTACTTGTTAACGTAGTTCGTATCAATAGGCCTATTTATAGCCTTACAAAAGACTCACAAATCCTAGACCAATTTGGACTCAATAACTAAAAAACCTAACCTAATTAGAATAGGCCAACATGGCTCCATCTTTTAGGAAACTACTAAATGTAAAACATGGACTAAAATCTAAGAGAAATTCGGCCAGCATGCCTCAATGGGCTGGTCCGATTATTTCCACAAGAAAAAGACTAAGGTAACCAATGAAAAATGGACAATTGTGCTGATATGAATTGATGTAGGACCTAGACGATGATCAAGTTGGAGTTGCGGAAGACACTCGACCCCTCTAACTCACGGAACTACAAACCTTGAATTTAATCTCAACCCGTAGAACAATGAATTAGTGAACCAAGGCTGTTGGTAGATGACGCCACAATCAAGTGCGGTTCTTGATTGATAAGTCGATTGAACACTCGAACTCTCTCAAGTATTCAAGAAGGAATCTCTTAGACAAGAGACGTGCAATTCTCACAAGAGAAGCTGGAAATTTGATTGATAAAACTTATGAATAATTCGGCCAGCACCATGGTTTTATAGCCTTACAAAATAACCCTAATACTACAAGGAATCAACTAACACTTATCTTAGGAAAACTAATCCTAATTGAACTAGGCTTTGACCTCTAATCCACTTGGAATTTCAGTCATAAGCTTTATTTACTAACCAGAAATTAAACTAAATTACTAATGGCAATTGGACTTGAATTAACCAAGCCAAGAATAGCAAGGCAATTCAGTCCAACACACTAAGTAAACAAATGAAATTAAACACAACTCTAGATGGTCGAATTGAAACCCTAAATCCAGCCCAAGCTTAGGGTTTACTCTTCCAATGCAACTTCCTTAGCTTCAATTACTTGGATTAATGTGTACAGCTTGTGATCCTCATTTCCAAGCTCTTGGAACTCACTTGGACATCCCACTTGATCTTGTACTCCACGAACCAAAGCTTGCATGGCCTCTTTAAGCTTTTTGGCACGTGCTCTCATCATTGGACCATTTGTGACCAATGGAACATCCTTGACTCCTTGTAAGACAGCCACGAGCTCATCATCATTCCCCTCCTCTTGAAGGCGATTTGTCCTCAAATCAAGCCCGTCATCTGCATGAAAAGGACTCAAGTCAGAAACCTTGAAAGTTGCATGTACATGCTCACCAGGAAGGTCAAGCACGTAGGCGTTGTCATTAATACATTCAATCACTTGGAATGGCCCATCTCCTCTTGGAAGCAATTTGTTACGCCTTTGAACAGGAAATCGTTTCTTCCTCATTTGAATCCACACCCAGTCACCAGGCTCAAAGACCATCTTACAACGACCTTATTTGCATTTTGTACATATTGTAATGTACGCTTCTCAATATTAGCACGAACCTTGGCATGGAGCTCACGAACAAATTCAGCATGCTTTTTCCCATCTAGATTAACTTTCTCAGACATAGGTAAAGGCATTAAATCTAGAGGAGTAAACGGATTAAAGCCATAGACAACCTCAAATGATGAGTATTGTGTAGTACTATGAACTGCCCTATTGTATGCAAATTTTACATGTGGCAAGCAATCTTCCCAAGTTTTCAAGTTTCTTTTAATTAGGGCACTCAACAATGTAGAAAGAGTCCTATTAACCACCTCAATCTGTCCATCAGTTTGTGGATGACTAGAAGTAGAGAATAAGAGTTTAGTTCCCAATTTACTCTATCAGAAACTACTGTGCGTGGCATGCCATGTAAACGTACAATTGCCTTAAAAAACAAATCAGCCACATGTTTTGCATCGTCAGTTTTGTGACATGGAATGAAATGTGCCATTTTTGAAAATCTATCAACGACAACATACATCATGACCATGTCTTGTCCTAGGTAAGCCTAACACAAAATCCATAGATTAGTCAACCCAAGGCAAACTAGGAATGGGCAGTGGAGTGTAGAGTCCATAGGGATTTACCTTAGATTTGGCATGGTGGCAAGTTACACACCTTTGGATAATACGCTCCACGTCATGCCTCATCTTTGGCCAGTGAAAATGCTCTTGAAGTATGGACAGTGTTTTTGCTTCTCCAAAGTGTCCCATAAGACCTCACTATGTGCTTCCCTTACAAACAACTCATGCATAGAACACATGGGAACACACATCTTGTCTTTGTAGAGCAAGTAGCCCTGTGACAAGAAATAGTTCTCACGGCTTTGCCGTGGAAGAGCATTGAATACTTCCCCAAAATCAGGGTCATTAGGATAGTACTCTTTAATTAACTCAAAACCAAGCAACTTTGCATCAAGTGTAGTAATCAAAGTGTACCTCCTAGACAGGGCATTAGCGACTACATTGCTTTTGCCAGTTTTGTACTTGATCACAAAAGGAAAGGTATCGATGAAGGCTACCCACCTAGCATGTCGCTTGCTCAACTTGGTTTGTGACTTGAGATGCTTGAGCGACTCGTGATCAGTATGTAGAACAAACTCCTTGGGCCTGAGGTAGTGTTGCCAAGTTTGCAAGGCTCAAACAAGTGCATAAAGCTCTTTGTCGTATGTTGAGTAATTCAACGAGGCGCCATTGAGCTTTTCACTAAAATAGGCAATTGGCTTTCCCCCTTGGAGTAACACGGCCCCAACACCTATACCAGATGCATCACACTCAATTTCGAAAGCTTTGTCAAAATTAGGCAAACTAAGTACAGGTGCATGTGTGAGTTTGTGTTTGAGTAATTGGAAAGACTTAGCTTGCTCATCTCCCCAATAAAACTCTTGATCCTTCTTGACAATAGAGGTAAGTGGTACAGCAATTGAGCTAAAATCTTTGACAAAACGTCGATAAAAGCTTGCTAAACCATGAAAGCTCCTTACTTCACTAATAGAAGTAGGGGTTGGCCATTTAGTGATAGCTTTTATTTTGCTTTGGTCCACATGGATACCCTGTGCACTTACAACATAGCCTAGAAAAACAACTTGATCAGCTCAAAAAGTGCATTTCTGAAGGTTAGCATAAAGTTGTTCCTTGCGAAGGACTTCCAAAACAGCTTTAACATGCATGATATGTTCATCCAAATTCTTACTATAAATGAGTATATCATCAAAATAGACAACAACAAATTTACCCAAGAAAGCACGTAAGACATGATTCATTAGGCGCATAAAAGTACTAGGTGCATTAGTTAGTCCAGAAGGCATAACTAACCACTGATACAAGCCATGTTTAGTCTTAAATGCAGTCTTCCATTCATCACCATCTTTGATTCTAATTTGATGATAACCACTTTTAAGATCAATTTTAGTAAAAATAATGGCACCATGAAGTTCATCAAGCATGTCATCAAGACGAGGGATAGGATGGCGATACTTTACCGTTATAGCATTAACAGCGCGACAATCAGTGCACATCCTCCACATCCCATCCTTTTTTGGCACAAGTAGAATAGGTACGGCACATGGACTTAGGCTCTCACGCGCCTAGCCTTTGCTCAAGAAATCTTCTACTTGGCGTTCGATCTCTTTGGTTTCCTCAAGACTTGTCCTATATGGTGGTCGATTAGGCAAAGATGCACTAGGAATGAGATCAATTTGATCCTCTATTCCCCTTAATGGTGGTACATGATGATGAGCTCGGAACTGCCATAGGAGTCAAGGATATCCCATGATAGGTTAGAGAACGAGCAAAGAAGCAAATTCATACAATTGGTGTCGATTACAAGACCAAGTAGGATGTCCGAGTAACTTTCAAGAAGGAAATGGGATCTCAAGCTTTACGTTAATCAAGTCATTGAGGAAGAAGTTGCATTGGAAGTTTAAAACCGCACCTAGGGTTGGGGTTAACTAGGGTTTCTTGCTTCGATTTGAATGTTTGTTTAAGTTGTAATGGGCAGATTACCTTACTAAATTGGCTTGAGTGGTGGGGTCCAATTGCCATAGTTAGCTAGTTAAATTCTGGTTAGTGGTTGGGCGCATGACCAAGTACTGCTTGGGCTTAATGAGGTCAAAGCCTAGTTCAAGTTGGATTAGTCTTTATTGATTCATAGTAGTAGTAGGATTAGTTTTTCCAAGGCTAAATACAGCCTATGATGGGTGAATTTACTAGGAGTTTTATCAATCAATTTTCAGCTTATTCTTGTGAGAATAGCACGTCTCTTTCTAAGAGATTCTTCTTTGAATACTTGAGAGATTTGAGTGTTCAATCGACTTATCAATGAAGAACCACACTTGATTGTGATCATAAACTACCAGCCTTGGTCTAAGCTAATTCATTGTTCTGGTTAAAATTAAATTCAAGATTGTAGTTCCAGGGGTTAGGGGTCGAGATTTCCATTGAGTCCAACTTGATATTCGTCTAGATCCATCAACTCATCATGAGGTATGAACGCCGGAGCTAGTTGGCGGTATCAAGTATATCCCTTTTAATTCTTGTTATTGTCGTTCCTTGTTTTGTGTCCCAAAAAAAAAAAAATATTACTGTTCATCGTACTGTAGCGTCACTATTCATCCGAATTGCATCTTTAGTTTCTTGATTGTGTTCTTGTCTTTTTTTGTTTCCTGAGTCTTGAATCAAAAACAAAAAATGAATTCTCCTTCAGGTTTTGCTTGTTGATTGTGTCATAGTTTCTTGTGCTGTCCGTTCATAATCCATATTGCTGTCCGCTTTCATAGTTTTGTTCTTGCGTAATTGTTGTGTCAATTCTGTTGGGAACGGGCCGATTGATCAAAACCAGAAAACCGTGACTTAACCTTGCTGAAATCATTGATTCTTGAACTTGTGTTGTGGCCTTCTTGAGTTCTTGAAGCAAACCCAAAGATCTTGAACAAGTTTCAACCAAATCTTGAACCGTGGACTGTTTTCTTGATCGCTCTTGAAACTGATTTCATCTTGGAAATTCTGGAAATTTTCACCACTGATCTTTGAAGCTTAAGAGCAGAATTGGGCTGAAGTTAAAAAAAAAAAAGAAACGAAAAGAAAGAAGAACAGCCAAACAGTTTTTGAAAAGAAAAAAATTTCTGCTTGCTAAATCAGCTTGTGGTCCAAGTTCTTGTGTTCAATTGTTGTCCAAGCTGTGAAACACTCTTGGTAGCTGATAACACGTATTTGCTTGTATTGGGAAGCCTAAAATTTGGAAACAAACATACCAAACCAGAAATTGGTTACCAAAAGCGCTTAGCTTGCTGTCCAAGTCTGAAACAGATTTGCTGGTTGCCTAAGGAAGCCAAAACCAAGTGGGAAACCACCATAAACCCAGCAACCAACTTCCTAATCCTTATCCAACTATCAATACGACTTCAAGCAAACCTAACAGCTTTAAGAAAACTTCCCAATCGCCTTAAAAACAAATCCAAACAGTTTTTAGAAAGCTTTCCACCACTTTGAACAAACCAACCAAATCTGAATATGATTGTGTGCCTTGCACCACATAACTTTTCTCCCTATTTTTTTTTCCAGCATTTTAGGTGAGTCTTTTAACTGTTTTATTATTACAGGTCAAGTCATTTCCTTCCAAAATTAAGTCCAAATTGTGGTCTAGTTTTCAAAGTGAATTGTGTTGTTGAGTTTTGTTTGTCGATTTCTTTCAGTCCTTCTAAAGTCAATTCAGTTCTTAATTCTCAACTCTTTGCTTCCCAATCATTTCTTCAAGTGAGCAAAGGGTGATACATCACATTCTTGTGAAGGCAATTGGTGATAAGTCTGAATTACTGGTTTCTCTGATTTCTCTGCTGAGGAAAATCAAAGAATTAGAGTGTGCTTGGTGAGATCATTAGAGTGAAATAAAACACCTGAGTGATACACGGCCTAGGGGAACACGCAGGGAGTGTGTGAGGTCTTTTCTCACCACACGCTTGTTCATTTTGCAGGTTTAAAGAAACAGTCAAACCAAGGAGAATCAACTAATGAAATGACCAATGCCCAACTTATGCCCAATGCAAGCCTTGATTGCTTTATCTCTAGGCAAATCATGCAAACCATTGAGGAGGTCCAGAGCGACTTGACAAACTAGAGACTACTGTAGTTCCTCCAAGAAACTAAAGAGAAAGCTAAAACAAGTGAATCAAGTGATTCCAACGAGGATTATGAACCAAGGGAAATCCGTGAAAGAAGAGAAAGAAGAACCAGTGGTTTCAGTGATGATTCCATCAAGGGAATTAAAATGACCATTCCACCTTTCCAAGGGAAATCGATCCTCAAGTCTACTTAGACGGGAACTAAAATGGAAAAGGTCTTGACTGGCCATCCACACCGAGCAAAGGTAAAGCCGGCAATGGAATTTACGTAATATGCAGCTATCCGTGGGACCAACTTGAAAAGCAAAGAGGAACCAGAACCAATGACCCTGACTTGATGACCTTAAACGGTAATGAGGAAA
Source organism: Gardenia jasminoides (assembly GCA_013103745.1). Taxonomy (NCBI): domain Eukaryota; kingdom Viridiplantae; phylum Streptophyta; class Magnoliopsida; order Gentianales; family Rubiaceae; genus Gardenia; species Gardenia jasminoides. The sequence continues at coordinate 17,401,577 of CM023099.1, forward strand.
ATATTCATTCCGTGGTACCATCGAGATTTGCATTACAAAGTGCAAATTACTCAAGGAAATTTGTCGTGGAGGATTATTTTAGGAAATGGAAATGGCTATGCATGCGTGCGACATCCAAGATGCTAAACAACTATGGCCAATTTTCAAGAGGATTAAAGCCCGAAATTGCTGAGAGGTCATTGAGCTTCAAATATATTTTGATATTGAAGAATTGATGGATAAAGTCGTCAAGGTTGAGCCGAGGCTCAAGAGCAGGGGTGTTCGCCTAATTCCAACTTCCCAAGCTAAATTGGAGAAATCAGAAAAGGAAGAAGATCCCTTCACCCTACCCATCTGCAAAACCTAATCCAATTCAATACCCATTCATCAAAGTCAATGCTCCTCCATCTAGACCAAACTAGAAGGTCAATCCTAATATAACTGATGCTACCAAACCCCCTTAATAGGGACACTAAGCGTTTCAAGTAAGTCAGGGTTTGGTCACATTGCCTCTCGTGTCCAAGTCGTTGAGCAATGCTTATCTTACCTAATGGAGAAATGATCACCGATGAAGGTGATGATGATGCCGACATGTTCTAGAAGGGATGCTTTAAAGAAATCATTAAGAAACACCGGACCGTGTTGGTTGGTGGCCGAAATAATATACGCCAATGTTGGAGTAAACCAGCTTCAACGGAGAGATACACACCGCCGCCGCCATCAAGGTAACCAGTCCCAATCACTAACAATTCAACTGTCGCCAACGGATCCCTACCACCCCAACCAACCATCCAAGTTCATACAAACAACGTTTTAAGTGATAAGACAAAGTGTACTCAAACAAGTAACTTGTTTCTTCCTCAGATGGACATTTTAATGATGAAGTAATATGTGATGTTGTGCCTATGCAAGTTGCTATGTTATCTTAGGTCAGGTCCATGGCAATTTGATAGAAAGGTTAATTGGGACGATTCACAAACAAGTATTCTTTTCTTTTGCAAATAAAAGGTTAAAATGCACCTCTTACACCTCAATAAGTGTACGATCAAGTAAGCCTTCAAAAAAGAATTTGGAAGAACTGAGAAAAGAAACCTCGTGGAGTTAGGACAAGAAATTAAACTCATGATGTGAAAAATAATGACCATGGCGAACCAAAAATGAAGGAAAACCACAAAATGATTCGGGCCAAAGGAAAATTGAAAGGGGAAACGATTTTAATTGTGCAAAGGCTAAAGTTATAAGAAAAGCTTTACTCTACTCAGCCTATCTTTTGCTCCTTTCTAAAGAAACACCAACTTGATGTTTCCTTGCCTAGTTCTTTTGCTAACCTATTGCAGGAATTTCAAGATGTGTTTCGATGAAGTTCAGAGTGGTCTACCCTTCATTAAGAGGAATTGAGCATCAAATAGATCTCATTCCTGGTGCATCTTTACCAACTGCCACCATATAGGACAAGCCCGAGGAAACTAAGGAAATTCAATGCCAAGTAGAGAGGCCTCTTGAGCAAAGGCTGGCGCGTGAAAGCCTCACCCATGTGTGTTGTACTGTTCTACTTGTGCCTAAAAAGGATGGGGCGTGGAGGATGTGCATCGATTGTGCGCCATAAATACTATAGCACTTGGTAAAGTATCGCCATCCGATTCCTCGTCTTGATGACATGCTTGATGAACTCTATGGTGCTGTGATTTTTACTAAAATTGATCTTAAGAGTGGTTATCATCAAATTAGGATTAAAGATGGTGATGAATGGAAGACTGCATTTTAAGACTAAACATGGGTTGTATGAGTGGTTAGTTATGCCTTTTGGACTAACTAATGCACCTAGTACTTTCATGCGTTTAATGAATCATGTCTTATGCGTGCTTTTCTTGGGTAAATTTGTTTGTAGTCTATTTTGATGATATACTTATCTATAGTAGAAACTTAGATGAACACATCATGCATGTTAAAGCTGTTTTAGAGGTCCTTACGTAAGGAACAACTTTATGCTAACCTTCAAAAATGCACTTTTGCACCAATCAAGTTGTTTTCCCTGGTCTAGGGTTGTAAGTGCTGAATTCAAGTGGACAAAGTAAAATAGCTATCACTGAATGGCCAATCCCTACTTCTATTGGTGAAGTAAGGAATGTAAATGTGGCTTAGCTAGCTTTTATAGCGCTTTGTCAAGGATTTTAGCTCAATTGCAGCCACTTACTTCCATTATTAAGAAGGATCAAGAGTTTCATTGGGAGATGAACAAGCTAAGCCCTTTCCAATTACTCAAACACAAACTCACACATGCACCTGTACTTGGTTTGCCTAATTTTGAAAAGCTTTGAAAGTGAGTGTGATGCATCGGGTAGTATAGGTGTTGGGGCGATTACTCAAGAAGGAAGCCAGTCCGCGGTGAAAAGCTCAATGGCCTCATTGAACTACTCAACATATGATAAGAGCTTTATGCACTTGTTGAGCATTGCAAACCTGGCAGCATTACAGAGGGCCAAGGGTTTGTTCTATACATTGATCCGCGAGTCGCTTAAGCATCTCAAGTCTAAACCAAGCTAAACAAGCGACATGCAAGGTGGGTAGCCTTTATTGATACTTTTCCTTTTGTGATCAAATATAAGGACATTGCTTAAAAAAAACAATGTTGTCGCAGCTGATGTCTGCCGTATCTAGGAGGTATACTTTGATTACTACATGATGTAAAAGGTGTTAGGTTTTGAAATAATCAAAGAATTACTATCCCTAATTGACCCCATGATTTGGGGAAGTGTTCAATGCTTTTCCGCGGCAAAAGTGTGATGAAAACTAAAGCTGTCAAGGAAGGATTCATCATTCAAGTGATCTTCAAAAGCTTGGCAGTGAGGATCACAAGCTATACACATTAATCAAGTAGTTGAAGCTAAGGAAGCTGCATTAGAAGAATAAACCCTAAGCTTGGGCCATATTTAGAGTTGGTTTAATTTCGTTGTTTACTTAGTGTGTTGGGCCGACTTGCCTTGTTAATTTAGCTTGGTTAATTAAGTCCAATTACCATTAGTAAGTTAGCTTAATTTTTGTTTTGATTACTTAAGCTTTGGCCGAATTACCTACATGGTTTAATGGGTCAGAAGCCTAGTTCAATTAGGATTAGTTTTCAGCTTAAGTGTTAAATGATTCCTAGTAGTATTAGGGATTACTAGTAAGGCTATAAATGCAACCTATGCGATGGACTGAATTAATATGGCTTTCAATAAAATTTTCAGCTTCAAATTGCCCTTGTGAGATAGCAATCTCTTTCTAAGGATTCTTCTTTGAATACTTGAGATTTCGGGTGTTCAATCGACTTATCAATCAAGAACCGTGCACTTGATTGTATGCGTCAACTACCTAAAGCCTTGGTTCAGCTAATTCATTGTTCTCTGGTTGAGATTTTTTTTTTTAATAAAGGATACTGCCCACAATTTATTCAAATGCAAGGAGGGACCAGACCTAACCTCTAAAAAAATACAACTTTCTTTTGAAACCGAAAAGATGGAATTTGGAACCTATCCATATTACATAAACCGCGATATGTTTTTTTGGGTAGCTCACTAAAAGATCCATATGTGGTGCTCAAACCCTGACTACCTAAAGCAGCCAAAGCATCAGCCACAGAATTTCCCTGCCGAAAACAATGCTGGATAGAACAAATGTTACTCTCAAAACCTCTAAGACGTCTAAAAAAGGCATCGCCTGACTTGAAAGGAATAGCCACTTCCCCTTTACCATTTGAACTAACATCTTAGAGTCCACTTCCCACATATATGCCACAGATTCCACAGGTCAAAGACATCTAAACCCTTGATCAAAGTCAAAGCGTTTACAAGCTACAGCACCGGCGCCTCGAATAAGCCTCCCAAAAAGTAAAACCACCTTTCCACAAGCCATCTCTCACAACTCCACCTCCTCCACCCAGACCATCTTGTACATAATGCAGACCATCCATTATTGGCCATGCTCCCACCGGCTTCATTTACCCAAAGCTGGACTCCCAAAGATCCTAAATTGGACCAGCAGCCCAGGTAAATAAAATCAGCCCATGCAAGATCCTTCCCTTGCTCGCCGTAACATCGGAAATGAATACCGACCAAGATCCTTAGCATCTCCCTATAAATTCGCTTACAAATTGGGATGCGGCTGGATGGATTCTCCATCATAAACAAATCATTTCTTGCTTTCCACGGGTGCAAATAATGAGTATGGGGATTAGCGGACAACCATGTCACCACCGGCGTGTAGGCGATTGTAAACCACCACGTGATACATCTTCCATGGGCGTCCTTATTCTGTCGAGAATCCAAACCATCCTCAAAAATTCCCAAATCCCTCCGGGAAGAGCCTAAGAAAAAACATGTTGAGTCGTTTCTTCCTTCTTATCCACATAACGGTAGCACTGGATGGCCCTGTATATTAAACGATGCAAATTGCCCCAAACCGGGACCCTATTGCCCATCACCCTCCACAAATGTAGGACATCTTCAAAGGCACTCCATTCAACCAAATGCGCAGCACTTACCCACAGCAAGCGCCGCCTCCCCAAAGAATCCTCACCATTGAATGGACACGAAACTTTCCTTCAGCCGACCCTTCGGTACAACATAAACCTATTGGTCTGAGTTCCTCCAAATAAATGGTACCATCAAAATTAGCCTAACAAGCTCAAGGTGAAGACTCACAACTAATCTTGACATAACCCAACCATTCTTCTGTCTCTCTGTAGGTCCTGTAATCGCCGCCATTCTCCAGCGATGGAAATTGCCATGCAAAGGCCATCCCCAATCAATTATCCCACCGAAAGAAGAATCCCCACACACTACATCCCAACAACTATAAAGCTCCACTTTATGGCCAAGCCAAAAGCATTTGCTTCCAGTGTAGGTGAGTCCGACCTTTGCACGACGACCTTGACCGGTTGCATCCCAAAGCAATATAATTGAGCCATAGTTTAGCCCATAAACACTCCTGTTGTGAAAGCCACCATAACTCTGCCTTCCAAAGTTTTTTACAGCAACATCCAATGGTCGAACCCCCCCCCCCACTATCATTCTTGCACCTGTCTCCCGGGATGCCCAATGATGCCGAGCTCAAATCTGTAGCACCCCACAAAATTGAGCAAAATTCCTAGCCAAACTGATTGAAGCACCCGGCGGATGCATGGTACGACCGATAACAAATAAATTGTATCGACGCATATAAGCCTGAATTTAATAATGTCGGTCTCACTCCATAAGTATTTAGAACTCCAACCACAGATCACGACTAGTAATGGGTTCACCTAACGACTGAAAATATGAGCATTTACTACGATCCGCATTATATAGAGGCAGCCTAAAATTTCAAAGGAAATTGTGCAAAGCTAAACCCGATCAACCCAGCAACTTTTAAGCCAGAACTCTACTAGAGACCTTGTCCATCAAAACAAAACAGCTCTTCTCTTTATTCACAAGCTGCCCCAACACTCTTGATACTCGTGCAGCACCTCCATAACATTTTTATCGAGACCAGTATCCTGCAAGAAAATAATGACGCGTGTCATGCGATAAAGCAAGATGTGTAATTGGCAATACCACTGACCACAAAGGGGAGAACCAGTGGAATGTGTCAACAAGGCATCAGGCCCAGGTAGAGCCTCAGTAGCGTGAAATAATAAACAAAGTCGAGAAAGGTCCCTTGCAGATTCCCTCATTGCCTTAAAATACCCACACGACCATGCATTTATGTAGAACCGAAATAACAATTGAAATTACCACACGCCACACCATATCAATAAATTGCCCCCCCAAACCAAAAAAGCCATAAAACTTGGATAAAACAACCAATCTACCATCATGCAGCCTTTGCCATGTCCAATTTAAACAACAAGTTGGAACCCCTCACCTTCCTACCTATCGATGGACCATCTCCTTGCCAAAAGCACATTATTATCAACAATAGCCAGTCCGCCCCACCAAAGCCCACTTTACTGGGTGGGATAATTCTATGCAAAACTCCTCCAAGCCCAGAATAGCCATAATTTTGGATATAACCTTATTCAGGAAATTACACAGGCTGATGGGCCTAGAAGCTGGAGTAACGGCTGGACAATCACAGGGACCTTGTAGGATCAATACCAAAAGCTGTGTAGAGTAACACCTGAGGAGATTGCTGCACCCGCGAAAAAATCTTGAATTGCTTCCACCTATCATGTCCAACAATACCCGTACCTTGGGTGGAAAATTGACTAGAGAAACCATTGACTTCGAGCCCAATCTCCATCCATTGCAAACCGTCCTCCCTAATCTCCTCCTCCTTAGGGGACCGGCCTCAGCAACAAATCATTTTCCTCTCCCGTAACCAACTTTGGAACCAACGTGGGATCATCACGGAGTCACATCTCTCATGTGCAAGCTGTAGAAAATGCCTTTAAAATATTGTTCGCCTCTTGCCTTGTTTCCTCAGGCTCGTAGTTTATATCTCCTCCGATGAGATCTGTATGAACACGTTAGCTCGCCTGTCAGCCTTTACCGAGGCGGCTGAGAAAGAATTTTGAATTGCCATCTGAACCTCAAACCATTTTAGGCGAAGCTTTTTGTCTCGAGAAACCTTCCATCACCTGAGATATTATTTCAGCAGGCTTGCCGGGCTCCACCAGACCACACAATCATGTTGGCATGGAAGGATCCACTTGAGCAGCTTCCTCTCTACCTCAACTTCTTCTTCAATTTAGGCAGATTCTGCCTGGAATGTTCCTAAACACCTCACCATTCCATATCGAGCTTAGCCTTGTATGGTTTTAGCTTAAACAACAATCTTAGCCATGGCACTCCTCCTTGTACTTCCCAAGCATCCCAGACAACCTCCAGAGCGAGGGGATAAGAGCAAATGTTAAGAAAGCGAAAATTCGGACCCCTCCATTAGCCACACTACGGTGATACAACCAAAGTGAATGATCCGAGCATGTAGCCACAAATGGCATATCAAAATCCACCCCTGCACCGATCCCAATGCCGTAATGAACAAAGCGATCAAGCCGTTTCAAACCAGCTCGACCATACGGTTATTACACCAAGTATAAAGCTGTGGCCCCAAAGCCCACATCAGTTAACTTTCGCACAAATTTGAAAAATATTCTGCTTCAGCCACTGAAGCGGTCGACCACCTTTCTTTTCATCGATGTAAGAATAGCATTGAAGTCTCTATTATTGCCATTGGCAGACCCAACACTGTTAGCGAAAGCAATGACGCCCACAGCCTTTGACGTTCCAAAACATCACACGATCCATGAACAAAAACTGCCAGAAAAGGATCCTTATATCTGAAATGAGAACAACGAAGGGCCAGGAATTGACTACCCTCGCCTTCTAAATGGACTGTTAAATCATCCAGTATGAAACACCCAACAGACTTGTCCGAATTAGCCAATGCATGCTGATAATTCAATTTTCGTCTAACTGATTCAAGGTGAGAGCCCTCAACCATTGGTTCACAAATTGCAAGCAACGACAACGAATGAATTCTTTTTAATTTAGCCAAACGTAATAAAGTAAGCTGATTAGCAACACCCCTAACATTCCAGAACATGAACTTAAACATTAAAACACGGTAGACAAAGTATCACGATGGGGAATTACCTTTTGGTGATGCATCATGAATACCACCAAGGAATCATCCCTCGGTCTCAACCCATCTAAACGCGTTGCTTTAATCTCTCCAATGAGCATTCGAAATCCCAAATTTCCATGAGGACAGATTTAAATTATTTGCACAGGCCACCTGCTGTTGCACCATCTCATTCACGAATACCCTTTTCCTCATCAACCTCAGCGACTGCTGCTTTACTCAGTTTTATAGAGAAATTAAACTCACTTGCTTAACCGCTGCTGTGCCATCTCACCCTCCCATCTTGTCTTTCCCTATCATCTTCACTCACCAGCAGAATCATTTGCAGCACCTTGTCGCCATCACTTCTTACAAAAATCAATCGGCAGCCTTGGCAATTGCTGTATCAACAATAGGCATCAAAGGATGATCCTCTACCGCCACGTCCTTATCAGTCTGATTCTGTTGCGCCGTCTCCATCAAAGGAATCTCATGAGGTATAACCATGCCCATATCACTCACATCCAGATTATTTGTATTCAATTCAGCCAAATCCTGTTGCATTCCCATGTTTTCTTTCATCTTATTGATCCCCACCGGCACCTGTTGAGGATCCCGCAAGGACTTACCAGTTCTTTGTATAGCCGAGCCAATCCTCTGCTGTAGGTTCTTTCGAAGCTGTGGGTTCTTTACGTGACAATCCTCCTGATCATGGCCTTGTCGAAAACAAAAAGAACAATATTCTCAGGAACCAGCTCTTGCCAAAACCCACCATGCTCACCCAAACCAATCCAAACTCGATTAGGGCATGGCTTAAGAAGGTCAATTTCAATACAAACCCTAGCAGCGCTCGGACGTGACAATTTTGCCGTTGCTGAATCAACAAACAACGGCTTTCCCAAAACCGAAGTGATTTGGAAAAGACATTGTTTATGAAATAAATGGATCGGCAGTTTAGGAAGCTGGAACCATACCGGGACTAAGGATGACTCCCTATCCACATGAAATGAAGAAGTCCACTTGAAGACCCTCATAGGAAAGCCATTGGCACACCACAGTTGAGACCAAAGCGGAGAAAATCTGCTTCATTGGATAGCAAATGGCACATGCTCATATCAAGAAGGCCAAGATTGGCCATCTCCTTAAGTCAAAGAGCGGAAGAACTTGCAATTCCTCCATAGAAAGGACGTCCTCTGCAAGCTTTATAACCAAAGTGTATTGGTATGGTGCAGCGGCATCAAGTTCTGTGCCGCAAGAACACAGGTTCCCCTGCGTGGGACCAGCTGCCTTGATTTCTTGTCGATTCACATGATTCTCCTTGAACAATTCGGAAAACGCCTTCTTTTGAAAAATGGGAGAGGATGACTGATGAGAAATGGAATGGTGGAAGCTTTGATTTGGAATCATTTCTTATATTCTTATCCAAGATGATTAAAGCTTCAAGATTTCATGAAGATTCTTTCCTTTGAATGATGGTTCAAAGCTCTATATAAAGTATGAAGAGCTGTCATTTGGGTTAGATTAGTGAATAAGGGCATAATTGTCCAGTTTTCCCATTATTTCCCATTGCTTTCTTATTTTATTTTCAGACCAGCTTTGGTGTGTAATGCTGGCCGAATTTATTGAGTTTATTTGAGTCAATTTAGTTGTTTTAGATATTTCCTAAAAGATAGAGCCATGTTGGCCTATTCTAGTTAGGTTAGGTTTTTAGTAATTTGAGTCCAAGTTACATTAGGATTTTGAGTCTTTGTAGAGGCTATAAATAAGCCTTCTTCTCCAATATTTTTCATAAGACTTTGATTAATGAAAATTGAGAGTTTTCTCTTTCTTGTTCCTTGGGAGCGACCCTTGATACAAAGTGAATGAGTTCCTTTGTTCAAGTTTAACTTATCAATTCAAGAGCAGCGTTGAGTTGTGGCCTTTCTACCAAATTCCTTGGTTCGCTAATTAGCTAGATTGTGGGTTGAGATTCAATTGTGGGTTCACAATCTGAGGGTTAGAGGTGTAGGATTTCCATCCTTTTGTATCCATAACCTGTTCAAGATAGATCATTCCGCTGCGTCGCCAATTCGTGTCTTCAAGAGCGGGAGCTTGGAGATTCGGGTTCGCATCAGTTGGTATCAGAGCTTCGGCTCTTGAACCAGGTTAATATCCCTTTTTCTTTCTTATTTTCCTCTTTGTTTGAAAAAAAAAAAAAATTCGGAGTTACTGTTCGTCGGTACTGTAGCACCGTTACTGTTCACGCCTCATTACTGTTCATCCGAAGTTGTTGTGTTTTCCTTGTTTGTCAAGTCTTGTTTCTTTGGCAAATCTGTCCTACTTTGTTCGTATTATTGTTCTAGGGTTTAATCTTGCGTTCCGTTGTGTGTGTTGTAGCCGTTTTGTATTGTTTCTTGTCTTATATCTTGCCCAATTGTCGTGTCAAATTTCTGCTTGTGTGTCATCCTTTCCTGCCAAGTCCACCTTGAGTCCGAGTCTATTCTAGTCTTGTTGTCGTCTAATTCCGTTGTGAGTCTCTTCATAGTTGTTTTGTTGCTTCAAACAAAAAAAAAAAAAAGAGGGGCTTGCTGCTGTTGCCTTTTTGCTGCTGTTCGTATTTGTTCCTTGCTGTTCAAATTATTTTCTTCTTGATTCTTGATCCGTGTGGACTGTTTTGTGCATCGTGTCTTGTTTTTGGAATTCCCAAATCATAATCCTGAAAATTTTGAAGACCTTGATTGGAAAAACTTTCATCTTGAAGCCTTGAAATTCCAGAAAACTGATTCTTCAAGTTGTCAAGTACTTGGCTGTTTAATTGATTTCTTGGCAGAACTGAAGTTCCCTGAATTCGAGACATTAGCCAATTTGTTCTGGAACTTCTTGACCCTCTCCACTCAAACCTTGAACGAATCTTGAGGGTAGAACACTTGGGAAGTAATCAGATCTCAACCAAACAGATTCTTGAGCTTGGGAGTTGGTAAGAGAAATCTGGAAAACGTTTCTTGAAGCTGCCCAGCCTTGTTGTGTTAGTTTCTTGAATCGTTAGGATGAATTTTCCTCCAGAAATTGTTCCCAAATTTACCTTAAAAACTTCTTGAAGATTGGGAATTAAACCTGATCAAATTTTTCAAGTTCTTGAACCAGCAATCCGTTCTTGAAGTCTGGAAACTTGAAACTGCAATCTGTCCATTGTTTCTCTTACAACCGAGCAGATTTCCAGCACTTCTTGTCTGACCCGAAATTCAACAGCAAAATTGCAGCTTGATGTTTTAAGAAGCCTACATATCAGCTTCCAAACTAGCTTGTTCCTACCCAAACAGGATTTGGAAACTAACCAAACCGCCACCATTTTACTTGTCCAAAAACAAGTCAGATTCTCCTTGAAACCTGGTGGGATTATTTGTTTGTTTCCTAAAACCAATCTTGGACATTTTCTGCACCAAACCTTGTCCAAAACTGTCTATGATACATGCCAAAGCCCCAAGGCAGTTTCGGTTGACAAAAAAAAAAAAAACTGACCAAACAGCTTTTGGACTCAAGCCAAAACACAACCAGTTTCTGGCAAGCTTTTATCCCGTCTTCCTAGCAGCATAATCCACCATTTAAGAAGTCAATTTTGAGTGAGATTCAGCACCAATAATTCCAGAATCTTGTTACATCTTCACACCAAACCTGTTGTGCAGATTCAGGTCAATCTTGGGAGCTTTTCAAAACTGAAACTCCAGCTTTGAGTCAAACCTTCTTGGGAGGATTTCAGCCAATAATTCAGTGGGTTAGTCTTCTAGAACTGGAGTCGAATTCATCAAGTTTGATTCCAGTGTGCTAGAGTCAAGCATCCCTTCGCTATTTAGTCATTGTCGGTCCTAGGAGTTGCTATCTTATTGTCCTAAAGTGTTGTCCAATTTTGAGTCATTTCTGGAAGTTAAAACTTGTCCTTCAAGTCTGAAATTTCCAGGGTTGAGTTGAGTCATTCTAACCATATTTCTTGTGTTCATTTTCTAGATTTGAGTCGCGTCATTAAAAGTTAAATTCCAGCTGTAACTCTTGTGTCCATTTCTGTCTTTGAACCTTGGTTTTAAAAGGGTAAATTCCAGCCATGGTTTGTGTCATTCTTTTCCTTCCAAATTTGAGTTAAAATTTCAGGTCACTCCTTCCAAATCCTCATACGTTGTCACATGCCAACCGAATTGAATTGATTAGTCATCTTGATCATTTGTGAGCCAATTCATCTTGTCTCAAGGATTGTGAACAAGGACTTGAAAGAGTTGGTGAGATTATTAGAGTGGAATTTGAGTGCATACACGAGAGTTGAGTGGATACACTAAGGGAGTGTGTGAGGTAATTATCTTGTATTTTTTTCTAACCTTTCTTTGCAGATTTTATCACCATGAGGCACAATCCTCTAAAGGAATTGTTGAAGAAATTCCACGCTCTTCGTCAAGGTACTAAATCAGTGAAGGAATACTACAAAGAGATGAGATCCATCATCCAACAAGCTGAAATTGTGGAGGATTCCTTTGTTATTGATCACTTTTTGGATGGATTAAATGATCAAATAGTTAGACATCTTGAAGTGACTAATCGTATGGAGTTGTATGAAGTTGCACATACTGCTATGGACATTGAAGAGAAGCTCGAGAGGAGACGTCAAAGGAAACTTTCTTTGGCGGCCAAACGTGCTTCACGTGAAAAGTATGAGCAAGAAATTAAAGAGTCACGTCAAATGTCCAAGAACGAGCCTTTGATGGGACGATTTGAGCAACTATTGGATACCTATGTAAAGTCGTATCTTGAGCATGAAAAGAAAAAGCTTGCACTGTCCACTGCACTAACCACTAGTCAAAAGCTAGTTGGAAAGGATTTATGTAAGGAATATGAAGATGTACAATCCGAGTGTAGTGTAAATAAAAAGGAGAGTGAGTTGAGTGAAGAAGAAAAAGAAAAGAGTGCACGTGAGCTAATTGTGAGTGGAAAAATAAATGAGTGTGAAAGGGTTTATTATTTTTCTAACAATCTTAACTTTACTTTGTTTAGTGTTAATGGTCTTTTTCAGGTACAACAAGGTGAAGTAAAGATGGTTTTGTTGTGCGCCATTGCAAAGTCTTTAAAAGGAACCATGTTCTTTCGAGGCATTGCAAATTTCTACATTCACTCCCAAGAATTGAAGACTGTTTTCACCAACCAACCTTTGAGTTTGAAAGGGAGTTTTCAACCTTATCCTCTAGTTAATTCTTTTGCATTTAAAAGCCGTGCCAATTGTTTGGACTGTGTCAATTGTTGTGATCGTCCTTTGAGTCATTTTAAGAGTTGTAATTGTTTTACGTGTCCAAGTTTAATGTTGAGTCCTTATGAGTCATTTTCTTTCTTTAAGTCATGTGATTATTGTGTTAAGAGTATTAATACATGTTTGTCTAGTAATTTTAGTGTGCCTTTAGGTTGTGTTACGAGTCGTTTAATGTTGCATGGGGTACAAACTTTTCCTACTTGTTATCAATTGGGTAAAGTGGGTAAATATCTATGTTTCCTCATCATTCATTCCTCGTCTTTCGTTTTTGATCCAGGTATACTTGTGATGAGCTGTTGCCAAAGTTCGTGTGAGCTAAAGCATGCATGCTGGCTTGTATTCCGATTGACTAAAAGGCATGTTTCTTGGCTCACATTCATCAACACATGGCCTGAAGTTCTCCAGTGCAAACGATCCTTCGATTTGGGACAAATCGCCTTTCAAGAGGAGGGGAATGATGAGAAATGGAATGGTGGAAGCTTTGATTTGGAATCATTTCTTATATTCTTATCCAAGATGATTAAAGCTTCAAGATTTCATGAAGATTCTTTCCTTTGAATGATGGTTCAAAGCTCTATATAAAGTATGAAGAGCTGTCATTTGGGTTAGGTTAGTGAATAAGGGCATAATTGTCCAGTTTTCCCATTATTTCCCATTGCTTTCTTATTTTATTTTCAGACCAGCTTTGGTGTGTAATGCTGGCCGAATTTATTGAGTTTATTTGAGTCAATTTAGTTGTTTTAGATATTTCCTAAAAGATCGAGCCATGTTGGCCTATTCTAGTTAGGTTAGGTTTTTAGTAATTTGAGTCCAAGTTACATTAGGATTTTGAGTCTTTGTAGAGGCTATAAATAAGCCTTCTTCTCCAATATTTTTCATAAGACTTTGATTAATAAAATTGAGAGTTTCTCTTTTCTTGTTCCTTGGGAACGACCCTTGATACAAAGTGAATGAGTTCCTTTGTTCAAGTTAGCTTATCAATTCAAGAAGCGTTGAGTTGTGGCCTTTCTACCAAATTCCTTGGTTCGCTAATTAGCTAGATTGTGGGTTGAGATTCAATTGTAGGTTCGCAATCTCAGGGTTAGAGGGGTCAGGATTTCCATCCTTTTGTATCCATAACCTGTTCAAGATAGATCATTCAATTAATTCGTGTCTTCAAGAGCGGGAGCTTGGAGATTCGGGTTCGCATCAATGACGTATCAAGCTGCCCTCCAATCATTGATTGGAGGGCCAGCGAGCCAGCCATACCCGAAACGTGTGAGCAGGAAACCCTAGTGCAACAAGAGAGAGGGAGGGAGGGAGGGAGGGTCGATTGAGTCTTGAATGATATCTTGATAGGAAGGTTAGTTGGGATGGATTCACTATCTACGGGTTGAGATTAAATTCAAGGTTTGTAGTTCCGCGAGTTAGAGGGGTCGAGAGTCTTCCGCAACTCCAACTTGATAATCGTCTAGATCCTACACCAACTCACATCACCGTGAGAACTATTTTCTTTCACAGGGTTATTTGTTCTATACAAACAAGATGTGTATTCCTACATGCTCTATGCGTGAGTTGTTTGTAAGGGAAGCACATAGTGGAGGTCTTATGGGACACTTTGGAGTGGCAAAGACATTGTCTATACTCCAAGAGCATTTCTACTGGCCAAAGATGAGGCATGACATGGAGCGTATCATCCAAAGGTGTGTAACTTGTCATCATGCCAAGTCTAAGGTAAACCCTTATGGACTCTACACTCCGCTACCTGTCCCTAGTATGCCTTGGGTTGATTTGTCTATGGACTTTGTGCTAGGCTTACCTAGGACTAGACATGGTCATGATTCTGTGTATGTTGTAGTTGATAGATTTTCTAAAATGGCACATTTCATTCCATGTCATAAACCGATGATGCAAAACATGTGGCTGATTTGTTTTTCAAGAGATTGTATGCGTTTACATGGTATGCCATGCACAATAGTTTCTGATAGAGATGTTAAGTTCCTTAGCTACTTTTGGAAAACTTTATGGAGTAAATTGGGAACTAAACTCTTATTTTCTACTTCTAGTCATCCTCAAACTGATGGACAGACTGAGGTGGTTAATAGGACCCTTTCTACATTGTTGCGTGCTATAATTAAAGGAATCTTAAAACTTGGGAAGATTGCCTACCGCATGTAGAATTTGCATACAATAGGACAATACATGAGTGCTACACAATACTCCCCTTTGAGATTGTCTATGGGTTTAATCCAAGCTTACTCCTCTAGATTTGATGCCTTTACACGTATAGAAAGTTAATCTAGATGGGAAAAAGCGTGCTGAATTTGTTCGTGATCTCCATGCCAAGGTCCGTGCTAACATTGAGAAACGTACATTACCATATGTACAAAATGCTAATAAGGGCATTGTAAGATGGTTTTTGAGCCTGGTTACAGGGTGTGGATTCACATGAGGAAGGAAAGATTTCCTATCCAAAGGCGTAACAAACTACTTCCTAGGGGCGATGGACCGTTCAAGTAGTTACCAGATCAATGAAAAGCCTACAAACTTGACCTTCCTGGTGAGTATGGTGTACATGCAACTTTCAATGTTTCTGACTTAAGTCCTTTCCATGTAGACGATGAGCTTGATTTGAGGACAAATCGCCTTCAAGAGGAGGGGAATGATGATGAGCTCTGAACTGCCATAGGAGTCAAGGATATCCCAACAATGACAAGTGGTCCAATAACGAGAGCACGTGCCAAGAAGCTTAAGGATTCCATGCAAGCGTTGGTGTGTCACGTGCAAGACCATGTAGGATGTCCGAGTAACCTTCAAGAACTTGGAAATAAGGATCTCAAGCTTTACACGTTAATCCAAGTCATTGAAGATGAGGAAGTTGCATTGGAAGTTTAAAACCGAACCTAGGGTTAGGGTTAACTAGGGTTTCTTGCTTTTGATTTGAATTTTGTTTTATTTAAGTTGTAATGGGCCGAATTACCTTGCTAAGTAAGCTTGAGTAATTAAAGTCCAATTGCCATAATTAGCTAGTTAAATTCTGGTTAGTTAGTTGGGCTTATGACCAAAGTACACTTGGGCTTAATGAGGTCAAAGCCTAGTTCAAGTTAGGATTAGTCTTTTATTGATTCATAGTAGTAGTAGGATTAGTTTTTCCAAGGCTATAAATACAGCCTATGATGGACGAATTTACTAGGAGTTTTATCAATCAATTTTCAGCTTATTCTTGTGAGAATAGCACGTCTCTTTCTAAGAGATTCTTCTTTGAATACTTGAGAGATTTGAGTGTTCAATCGATTTATCAATCAAGAACCACACTTGATTGTGGCGTCATCTACCAACAGCCTTGGTTTGCTAATTCATTGTTCTACGGGTTAAGATTAAATTCAAGGTTCGTAGTTCCGCGGGTTAGAGGGGTCAAGAGATTTCCGTAAGTCCAACTTGATATTCGTCTAGATCCACCATCAACTCACATCAGTACACCACTAGGAACTTCATCAAGAAACACGTCTTGATATTCCTACAATAGGTTAGCAAAAGAACTAGGCAGGGAAACATCAAATTGGTTAGTAACCTCTTTAGAAAGGAGTAAAACAATAGGCTGAGTAGAAAGTAAGGCCTTTCTCACAGTTTTAGCCTTAGCAAGTAAAACTCATTTTTCCCCTTTCATTTTACCCTTGGCCGATTCATGTTTAGTTATTTTTCCTTTATTCTTGGCTCGGCCAGGCTCAACTTTGCTCACTTCGTGAGTTTTAGTCTCTTGCCCTAACTCACGAGGTTTCTTTTTTTCAAGTTCCTCTTCAAATTCTTTTTGAAGGATTACTTGGTCCTCATGCACTTGTTAAGGTGTAAGAGGTGCAAGTATAACCTTTTTATCTCAAAAGGAAAAGGAATACTTGTTAGAAAACCATCCCAATTAACTTTTCTATCAAATTGCCATGGACGGCCTAAAATCACATGAGCAGCTTGCATAGGCACAACATCACATATTACCTCATCATTAAAATGACCAATACGGAAAGAAACAAGTACTTGTTTAAGTACACGTACCTCACCGCTGTTGTTGAGCCATTGCAATTTGTAGGGCTTTGGATGGTTGGTTGCAGGCCTAGTCGATCCACTATTATGGCACTTGCAACGTTGGTACAGCTTCTAGGGTCAATGACTAGGCTGCACACCCTCTCCTTTATGTGGCAACGAGTATAGAATATGTTTTCCTATTGAAGTTCATCTACTCCAATGTGGGCAGTCAAAGCTCGTCGAGCCACCAAACCAACACAGTCCACTATAGGCTGCTCTTCAATGATTTCCTCCTCATCATTTTATTCTTCAAGAGGAGGCATGTTTGCATACTCTTCATCATCTTCATTGTCAGTGACCATTTTCTCTATTGGGCAGGATTATCATAGCTCGTTGACTTGGGCACTGAGATGCAATGTGACCAAACCCTTGACACTTAAAGCATTTAGTGTCCCGATTGCGGGGTTTGGTTGCATCCGGATTGGCCTTAGAATTGGTTTTCAAGTTTGGCTTTGATGATGAAGCATTCGGCTTTGATGGAGTTGAGGAGGGAGGATTCGATTTGGCCACTTGTGAAGGGGTGAAGGTTCATTCTTCCCTTTTTGTTTGCTGGTTTTTCCAATTCCCAATTTGGAAGTTAGAATTAGGCGAGAATTACCCCTCCTCTTGAGCCTCCTCTCCACTTTGACAGCTTTGTCCATTAATTCCTCCATGTCAAAATAGTGTTGAAGTTCTACGACCTCAGCAATTTCAGGTCTTAGTCCCCTTAGAAAACGTGCCATTGTCGCCTCAGCGTCTTCATGGATGTCAGCACGCATCATGGCCATCTTCATTTCCTTGAAGTAGTCTTCCACTGACATACTTCCTTGAGTGAGCATTTGCACTTTGTAGTGCAAGTCTCGATAGTAGTACGGGATGAATCGTTTCCTCATAATTCTCTTGAGATCGTCCCAAGTACGAGTAAGTGGCTCTTGGTTCCTCCTTTGCTTAATCCTAAGTTGGTCCCACCAAATGGCTGCGTATTCAGTGAACTTCATGACTGCCAACTTCACCTTTTGTTCCTCAGTGTAGGGGTGACAGTCAAAGACCTTTTCCATTTTCCACTCCCAATCCAAGGGTCGGATTTCCCTTGAAAGGGTGGAATTGTCATTTTAACTCCTTTGATGGAATTGTCTTCATGTTCGGCCCTTGATCTTCTTTCTCTCCTTTGATTGACTTCATCTTGCTCCGTGTCCTCTTGGAAGCTTCTAGTTTGTCAAGACGTTCTTGGACCTCCTCAATTGTTTGCTTGATTTGTTTACTGGAATCAGCAAACATGGCTTGCATTTTGAATGCAAGTTGAGCAAACATGGCATGTCATTTCATTGGTTGTTTCTCCCTTGGTTGACATTCTTCTTTAAACCTGCAAAACGAACAAACATGTGATAGAAAAGACCTCACACACTCCCTCATGTGTTTCTCTCGCGCTCGTGTATCACTCAAGTATTTTATTTCACTCCAATGATCTCCCCAAGCACGCTCTAGTTCCTTGATCTTCCTCTTTGAAGAAATCAGTAATTTCAAGCAAGTTCAAGGACTTGTAATCAGTTTACCTTCACGTGAATGTGGTGTATCACCATTGGTTCACTTGGAGAATGAAGAATGAAGCAAAAGATTTGAAAATTTAAAGACTAAAAGTTCACTCAAAAACTGGAAAAAAAAAAAAGAATTCGGAAATCACTAAGAAACCATAGAAAGAAGACTTGGAAGAACCGTTGGTAATTTGGTAAAATTTTCCTTGATTTTCCTAGACCTCTTAGTAAGGAATTAAACACAAAGTTTAGACTATAGAATGGACACAATAGAAACTGAAAACTAATTAGGAAACAAGACATAAAACAAACTTGGAAACAAGACTCACTTTAGGAACTACTAAACTTGCTTTGTAACCAAAGTTGGAAAGACAAAGAGGATTGACTTGACTGACACTAAGCTCAGGTGAGACACAATTCAAATGCTGGAAAACAAAGGTTAGTTGCGTGAAACAGCAATCAACAAAGCAAGTCAAACCAATTCGGAATTGGTGATGTTTCAAGGCGGTGGAGCTGGTTTTCCAGACGGGTTTGGGATTTGGTTTAGGCGGTTTATAGTCCCTTCCTAATATGGTTTTTTTTCCTGCTGTTTAGGATTAGGAAACTGTTTTAACAAGGATTTGGCAAGTTCCCCCTTCGGTTTTGTTTTCTTTTTAGCCAGAAATCCTTATCAATCTTGGAGAGTAAAGCTGGGATTGGGAAACTAAAATTCTGGTTCAAAATTTCAGCTTCTTAGTCTAAGTTTTGTCCCTCCCAATCATGCAAATTTGTTCCAATAAATATCAAGATGAAGTTTAGATTCAAACAACAACTGTACACAAGAGATTTGAATCAATCAAGGGATGGCAGATCCGAAAAGTTCAAGGCAGCAGTTTGCTCTTTTTCTTTCTTTTCTCTTCTTTTTTTTTTATTGTAAGCCGAAAACCTACCTTTAAACCTCAAGAATCAGTGGTGGAAATTCCAGATTTCAAGAACTTTCAACATTGGTTTCAAGAAACTCAGGAAAACAGTCCCCTGGGTTCAAGAATTTTGTTGGAACTTGTTCAAGAATTTTGAAGTTTGTTTCAAGAATTCAAGAAGGCCACAAAACACGTGCAAGATTCAATGATTTCAGTAGGGTAAAGTCACAATTTTCTGGTTTAAATCAGCCCAAGATTTCCAGCAAATTAACACAACAAACACACAAGAACAAGAACTATAAACGGACAGCAATAAGAACCTATGCAGCGGACAACAACAAGAACCTATGAAACGAACAGCAACAAGAACTATGCAACGGACACCAAGACAAGAAGAGTACAGACAGGAAGATAAAAGACAAGACTCGAAACAGAAATTTTTTTTTTGGACAGATTTGACACCAAAAAACAAGAAACAAAAATTTAACAAGAACAAAGGGATATACTTGATACCGTCAACTAGCTCTAATTACCAAGATTATAAGAATTTATGTAGGACCTAGACGATGATCAAGTTGGAGTTGCGGAGACATTCACCCCTCTAACTCGCGGAACTACAAACCTTGAATTTAATCTCAACCCGTAGAACAATGAATTAGCGAACCAAGGCTGTTGGTAAATGACGCCACAATCAAGTGCGGTTCTTGATTGATAAGTCGATTGAACACTCGAACTCTCTCAAGTATTCAAGAAGAAATCTCTTAGACAAGAGATATGCAATTCTCATAAGAGAAGCTGGAAATTTGATTGATAAAACTTATGAATAATTCGGCCAGCACCATGGCTTTTATAGCCTTACAAAATAACCCTAATACTACAAGGAATCAACTAACACAGGAAAACTAATCCTAATTGAACTAGGCTTTGACCTCTAATCCACTTGGAATTTCGGTCATAAGCTTTATTTACTAAATTAAACTAAATTACTAATGGCAATTGGACTTGAATTAACCAAGCCAAGAACAGCAAGGCAATTCGGCCCAACACACTAAGTAAACAAACGAAATTAAACACAACTCTAGATGGTCAAATTGAAACCCTAAATCTGGCCCAAGCTTAGGGTTTACTCTTCCAATGCAACTTCCTTAGCTTCAATTACTTGGATTAATGTGTACAGCTTGTGATCCTCATTTCCAAGCTCTTGGAGTTCACTTGGACTTCCCACTTGATCTTGTACTCCACGAACCAAAGCTTGCATGGCCTCTTTAACCTTTTTGGCACGTGCTCTCGTCATCGGACCATTTGTGATTAATGGAAAACCCTTGACTCCTTGTGAGACAGCCACAAGCTCATTATCATGTGCCCTTATTCATCAATGACGCCTAAATGACAAAACTTGACATAGGCTTGAATTCAACTCTTTACTTCCAAATTCCTTGTTCTTCACTTTGTTCATTGGTCCCCAACGAATTTGGCAAAGAGATGGTTGAGCACATGGAACCCGACTTGACCTTGATCCCTGAAGATTTTGTATTCGTCAAACTTTCGAGTATCAATTCATCGAAATGGAGTACATTACAAGAAATTAGGCTATTAGTGTCAAGAGAACGTGTCATTAATAATTAAAATGTCATCACTAATTTACATTAGTGACAAAAAATTGGTTGTCAGTTAGTCGACACTAAATGATCGTCATCGAAGCTCCTTGCAAACAAGCAAAAAATGTCATCACTAAATGTTATCAAATAGTGATGACAATATGTTGTCAATAATGGGAAATACAGTAGTGACAACAAATGTTGTCAAGAAGCTTGCATTTTGTCATGCCTATAAGTCTCCTAATTGTGACTATTAGTAAGGAACAGTGATAAGAATTTGTCACTGTGTTTCCAAGAGCAATAGTGACAACTTTTGATCGTCATTAATAGTAATACTCAATTTAACCCCCTGTGTTGTATGCAGAGTTGTCACTGAAAATCGTGTTTTATGAACTGGGCAAAGGCATTCCCTTTTTTCACCTGGGCAAGTTCTAATTTATAGAACCAACACAAACACGAAATAACAAACCAGTAGTCCATGTGAGTCAAAGTTCCTCTCCTTGGCTGAACCCCTTTCCCTTCTTCCCCTTCATCTTGTCTTCAAAAACTCTATTTCCATCCTTCATCAACTCAACCAAGAAATTTGAGCAAATTTGCTAGCTTACCTTAGAGCTTTGAGGACCATCAAGGAGTGAGAGAGAGCCGAGCTAGGAGCTGAAAGAGAGGGACTATTTTGGGAGCTTAGACACACCACAATCAAGGGCTTCTTCTTGAGCAACTAGAGGTATCTTGGCTTCAACAAACCCTTGTTTCCTTGCTTCCATTTTATGGCTTTAGAGCTTGTAGCTCCTTGTTTTTATTTTGTTGGATTTGGATGGTTGTGTGGGCTCTATGAACTCTCACATTTCTTGATTGTTCGGCTGTTGTAATGCATATATATGTGATGGAGTGATTTTGTGTTGAGTTCTTGGAGTTAGAAAGTTAGGAAGAAAAGGAAGAGGCAAAACCGAGAAAGGAGGAGAGCAATGCTGCCAGTTTCTCTTGCTAATTTTTGTCCTATTTTAGCTACTGTTTTTCATTAGTTTCTTGACTATTTTGAGAGCTGAAATGTTGAGTTTTAAGTGGACATTTTCCTAGCAAAAAAATCCTCTCATTTGGTGCTTCAAAAGTTCATGAAAAGATGGCCCAAAATCTAGAAAATTTTGCCTCTATTCTGCCCGAAATTTTCTGCCCCATTTTGGGCATTGTTTGGTCCAAATTTTGCTACCATTTTAACACCATTTGCTCAAGAAATGTTTCTAGAGTCAATGGAATGGGGGGCTGTTTTGGATGAGCTAAATGTTGAAAAAAAAAAAAAGAAATGTTGTTGGGCAGAATTGAGTTCAAAATTTCAGTTAATTTTGGTCATTTTGATCATTGCTTCCTGTATGAGTTTTTAGCTAAATTTTAGTAAAAACGTAGCTCACATACTGAGGTTTATGTATACAAAAATTGGTGTTTTTCCAGTATCATTTCGTTGCCCAAATGATGCCCCAAAGTTGCTTTTCAAATCTGGAAATTTTAGTTGACAGGACAGCTTTATACCTTCTGTTCAAATGGCTATATTTCCTTGCTCGGGAGTCGAAATCGAGCGCCGTTTGTAGTGTTTGAAACTAGACCTCAAGGGCTTTCCAATGATATATGGGCTTGCATGCAAACTCATTTTCTATCAATCCCAGAAAATCTCGAAAAAAGGCTGTTTGTCGAGACTGTTATCCCTGTCTTTTGTTCATTGTGGCATCTTTTAGCTCAGTTTAGCCTACTTTACAAAATGAATCTCAAAGTGAGCCCTTCTAGTAAATTGTAGTACTCTGAATCTAGTTTCCATAGCCATAGGTCTTGCCTAATTTTGATGAGTGTAGCCTCACATATAGTTTGAGCAAGAAACAGTGGCAGTGTGGCCTTTGGTGATTTTAAGTAGTTTGAGTTAAGTTTCGAGTTCTAGTTGTTTGGGTAGTGTTTGATAGTTAAACTTTGGTTCAGGTGACCAAGACTTTGCCGAGGGAGAACCGACTACCGAAGCTTTGCCTTCTTGTTTGCTTGCTCGCTTAAGTGAATCACGGTGAGTGTTCAAATGCTTGTTACATAATACTTTATTTAATGTCAATAATTTGAGAAGCATGTTGGTTTGACTTGGCGAGCGTGTACTTTATTGCGCTCGCCCTTATTTGAATTGAATTTGTTAAATGCTTGTACTGTGCTTGTTCTTGAATTGTTAATGCCAAGCGGTGGAATGTACCACACTCAAGCAAGTGGGAGGTACCTCTCATCCCGTTTTGGTTAATTTTTGGCCAAGTTGATTGGAACGTTGTCTCATTGACCCCTTTTATGCCAAGCGGTAGTATGTACCACACTCTAGCGAGTGGGAGGTACCTCCCATCCCGTCTTGGTTTATTGATAAATTTTATTTTGACGAGCGGGCCCGGCATAGGGGGTGTAAGTAGATGGGTGAGTGTAAAGTGATGTCTACGGTCAGTGAGATAATGGTTGACGGAGTGTCAGCATTCCAATTAAAAATTGTGGCTTGGGAGCGGACCAAAGGTGATGGCGAAAATTGAGAAAATGTGGAGCGGGCCATCTATATCCTTTTATATTGAAATATTTAATTGCTTTATGTGAGTTATGATTGTTTTGATTTATTAACTTGATGGTATATTGTACTTGGAGTTAAAACTATTGTAATTTTGATGAAATTATTGGGGCTGTACTCTTGTAAGCTAACTAGTGGTTTTGATAGACTTCGATAAGAATGAATGCTTGTATTTATATTTGAATTTTGTAGTGAGTCCTAGTGAGAGTTGGGCAGGCGTCCCACCGATACTCTTGGATTTGCCCTAGGAAGAGGTAGGGGCGTCACAGTTGGTATCAGAGTGTAGGTTAGAGATCTTTTTGAGAAATGTTTTAGGAACTTTAGTTTTGAGAATAGAATTGAGATAACCTTGTTATGCCTTAAGTTGATGTTTTGAGTGGACTAGTGACTCTAAGTTTCTAACCTTGAGTTTTGTGATTGTTTTGTAGGAATGGAGAACTGAAATGGTGTTTATGAGGCTAATGGGGCTAGTGGTAATGGAGAGACTAATGGTCACGTGGATCTTAGGTCTATTTGATATCGAGTGCTTGGTGAAGGACCCCGCGTCCGATACTCTCCCTTCAGTAGGTTCTCTCACTGTGATTGCAGAGAGACATACACCTACCCCAACTATTTAGTGTTATCAATTGATGATGAGCGCCGGCAACTGGTGCTGACTAATAGGGCACTACTTGATGAGATTGGGGGACTGAGGGCTACTATGGATGCCCATAGTATTAGGGTCCTGGAGCTTGAGGGGATAGTGGCTGAGGAGTGGGTTAGGGCTGAGACCGCTCGTGACCAAATCCGGAGGTCTAGGGCCCGACTGACTAGAGTAGTTGACAAGGTCCGGGTGCCGGCCGCCGGTATATTGGCTGACACCACCACACTGGTAGAGGAGGTGGGAGACAGAGTCGAGAGCGTGGCTCGTGAGGTGCCCTTGGAGGAGGATCCCTCGGAGGAGGAGTTGTTTGAGAAGGACCCGGTAGAGGAGGTCCAGACTAGCGGTTCTGCTGTGAACTAGACTAGGAATATTGATCTTTTGACTATTTTGTAAATGGATTAGTTGGGGTGAGACTTGTAAGGCTTATGACTTTGACTGCATGACTAATTGTACTTTTTGGTGGCACGTGTGTGCTATTTCTTGTAAATGCCCAATGACTTGCTGATTATATGTGAATTTTGGAATGTTAATATATGTTAGTTATTGTTATTGCAAATGCTCCCAATGTTGATTTTTGCCTTTAAATTTTCTCTCACGTAATTATTTCTATTTTTACATTTAGATATAATTAAGACTATGGATGCGTGAGGTCGAGGTCGAGGTCGAGGACGAGGGCGCGAGCGTAGACAGTCCCAACCCTCAGAGAGTGTTTGGTCTTCTGAGGTAGGTCCGAAAAGGGGACCGAGCGGTGGAAACGAGGACCAGGTGACTACGGCCATCAATATGATGACTAATATCTCTTAGCGCCAGGCCGACCGTCAAGGCCCCGGTCAGCAAAATGAACCTATAGGCCTTGATCAGGGAGACGATAGAGCCCTGGAGCGTTTCCTTAAATTTGCGCCGTCTAAGTTCCTAGGAGGAGCTGATTCTGATGTGGCAAAAAGTTTGTTTGAGAGGATAACCGATATTTTTGTGGCCCTGAACTACACTGAGGAGAGGCGAGTGACTTTCGCTACTTTCCAATTTGAGGGCACGGCTAGATCTTAGTGGAACGTAATTAGAGTTAAATGGGAGAGAGAGCAGACCCCATGGATTTGGGTAAATTTCAAGAGAGAGTTTGATGAGAAGTTTTTGCCTCCAATGGTCCAAGAGAAAAGGGAAGACGATTTTATTAGGCTGAGGCAGGGATCGATGAGTGTAGCCGACTACGAGACCCAATTCACAAAACTTTCTAAGTTTGCACTGGAGTTAGTAGTCATGGATCAAAGAAGGATAAAATGATTCGTACAAGGGTTCAATGTGAAGATTCAAGAGGCTCTAGCTGCAACTCAAATCAATACTTTTACTGAGGCCTTGGAAAAGGCCCAAAGAGTGGAGAGCACTAAACTTCAAGTGAGGAGGGCTTTTTATGCTAAGAAGAGGAATGCCCCAAGTAGCAGTGGTGTGGGGTCAGTGGATAAAAATGTGTCAGCCCCTAAGGTTGGAAGGGGCATGGGAGAAGTAAGATTGGCTGGGGTTTCAAGAGAGTCTATGACTAGAGAAGCTGCTAGTGGATGTGGTCAGTCTAGAAATATCTCACAAGGAGGTTTGATGTCGACGCCTCAGATAGGATGTGGATACTGTGGGAAGCCAAATCACACTGTGGTTGACTGCTGAAGGAAAGTGGGGAAATGTTTGAGTTGCAGGAGCACCGAACATCAGATTGCCAACTGTCCGACTGCTCGTTGCGCGGGAGGTAGTTCGTAGCAGTCTGCTAGGCCGACTTCCAAACAGTCGAGCGTGGGGGATAATCGTCCTAGGGTGCCTGCTAAGGTCTATGCTATGGATCAGTATTAGGTCCCTAATCCTATGGAGGTTATTGAAGGTACGATTTCGATATTTCATCGTTTAGCAAAGGTTTTAATTGATCTTGGGGCAACCCATTCCTTTGTAAACCCTACCTTTATGAAGGGCCTAAATGTTAAATCTGAGAGACTACCATATGATTTAGAGGTTAGTACGCCTACTGGGAATCAGAGTTTGTTATCTAGCTCGGTTTATAGGAATTGTGATGTTTGGGTTGGTGAGCAGAAATTGTTAGCAGACCTTATGTGTTTGGCAATTAAGTGTTATAACGTTATCTTAGGAATAGATTGGTTAGCCCTTTATCATGCGCAACTTGATTGTAAGACGAAGATAGTGGAATTGCATATGCCGAGTGAGCTGAATTTAAGGCTAGATGTAAGGGATAGATTAGCGTCTTCACCTCTTATTTCGGGGATCCGAGTTAAGAAATTGCTGAGTAAGGGGGCCAAAGGGCTCTTAGCTTTTCCGATCAATACTCCGGGAGATAAGGTGAAATTGGAAGATATGCCAGTGGTGAGAGAATTTCCTGACATTTTTCTTGAGAAATTAGAATTTCTACCACCCAAGAGGGAAATAGCCTTTAAGATTGATGTGGCTCTGGGGACAGCGCCTATTTCCAAGACGCCTTTAGATGGCACCATCTGAATTGAAAGAATTGAAATTTCAATTGCAGGATTTATTGGAACAGGGATTTATCAAAGAAAGTGATTCACCGAGCGAAGTTTTGGTGAACCTGAAAAAAATTCTCTCTCTTCTCTCTCCTCTCTCCTGGGACTAGGGTTTGTTTTGTGTTTTTGGCCATGGCAGCCGACGCTACGCTTCACCCTTCAGGTGGTGAAGGGCATGTCGGGGCCTCATCCCCAACGTTTCACAAGAAATCTTTCTCTTCTTTATTTTCTAAAGCGACTCCAAGTGCTGCCAAGGAAATCACTGCTACGAAATCAACTCATACAGGTGAACCTGTAGTGGTATTCTGCTCTTCGAACATCCAAGCAGTCTCTTCTTTGTTTTGTTTTGCTTTGGTTGGCAAATTCTCGAAAGGGAGCCCAACGATGCCAGAAATCTGAAAATTTTTTACCACGCTGGATTTGAAGGAGGTAGCAAACGTGGGTTTATTGGATTATTGTCATGTGCTTATACGGCTTGGAAACGAGGCGGATTTCCACCGAGTCTGGGCTCGGGGGATTTGGTATGTGCATGGAGCTCCAATGAGAGTCTTCAAATGGTCTACATACTTTTATGTTGACCGGGAATCTTCTTTTAGCACCGATATGGTTTATCCTTCCTAAACTACCTATGCATCTTTAAATAAACAGTGTTTGTTTCATATAGCATCGTGTTTGGGCATGCCATTGTTCATTGATGCGGTGACACTATCGTTGCTTAGATTGAATGTTGCTAGGGTTTGTGTGGAGGTTGATCTGTTGCAATCACCTCCTCCTAGGGTTTAGATAGATATGGGGGATGGGATGGGCTTTTGGCAGTCATTGAATCTGGAAACCTGGCCGAAATACTGCTTCCATTGCTTTCATCAAGAGCATGTTGTGGATGAATGCCGTTTGAAGAACCCACACTTAGCCGTGGAGAAGAAAACGGGAGCGAAATTGGCACGTTGTGGGGATGGGAAAGAACCTGTTGGTCAGGTTTCGGTGGCTACTGGTGCGCCGATGTTGCAGGTGGTGAGGAGGAATATTGAACAGGTTAGTCGAAAGGGGGATGGGCGAGAGCATGTGGAGGAAGGGGCAGGCAAGGGATTGTATGAATCTAGAAATCAGGAGAAGGTGATGAGGATAATGGGACGCGTCAGCGTCAACGTGATCCATTAGCCGGTATTGATGGTCCAATGACTTGTTCAAGAGCTAAGCGTGCGAAGGATGCTTTACAATCCTTAATAATCCACAAAGCCAACAAGGAGCAAGCCAAGCTTGACGAATTAGAGAAGTATGACGCCAATCTACTCACTTGTACATTTGAAGTGAAGGAATGATCTTGACTGACGTGGGCACGCATTACAACTGCAAGTCTTCTGCTCACATTTTATTGTATCAGATTTAAGGCATGGGCACGCCTTAAAACAGGAAGTCTTCTGGTCGCATAATTACTATGTCAGATTTAAGACGTGGGCACGCCTTACGACCACAAGTCTTCTGGTCACATTCCTAGTTTCATTAGGATTTTTAGTTTTTTTTAGCAAGTCCAAGTTGTATTAGGATTTGTCTTGTAAGGCTTATAAATAGCCACTCTTATGACTATTTTTGGGGATGATTTTTGACATAATACAAGTGAGAAATTTTCCTTCAAGTTCTTGATTGAACTTCTCTTGAATTCTTAACTTGGGATTTTCAAAGTAGACTTTAGCGATTAGCCTTGTTCTCTAATCGTGGTGTCTCTTCTTCCATTCATATTTGCTTGAGGTTGCTAAATTCCTTTGTGGGTTTAGAGGTCTTGGGTTCATAAGAACAAAACTAGTTCAGTTTCCATTGAAGAGAAAAGATCCACTTTAATATTCTTTGTGTTGGGAGGTTCTAGGAGGGTCTACGCCTAGGGTTGCTCATCAGTTGGTATCCAGAGTATTAGGTTATTTCTCTTTTAATTGAAGTTGTTCATATCTTTGTGTTTCTTATGCAAAAAAAAAAACGAAAAAAAAATATTACTGTTCATTGTTACTGTTTATGTACTGTACCGTTACTGTTCACCAAAAAAATTCGTTCTTGTTTATATTCTTGCTAGGGTTTCTAGTTTGTATTTTGTTCTAAGTGTCACGTACCTTTTATCACTTGATTGCTGAAATCTCCTTGCAATATCCATCATTGTTCCTGACATTCCTTTGAATATTCATCTTGTGAATTGTGAAGTTCTTGTGAAGGCCAAAATTTTCTTACTTATTTGATCCAAAATTGAGACCAAGAAAATCACACAATTGTTATTGGGAAGTTCCTAAAAAGGAGTCCAAGAAAAGATCTCAATTTTGATTGAAAAAGATTTCCCAAATCTTCTTGGATTAGGGTTTTCTACATTTAAAAGGACGGACCGAATGCGAACACACCTGTTCACACCTAATTTGTGTTCATACATTAAAGATTGCCCAAATCTGATTTGATTGGATATTTGAAAAGGACGAACCGAGTGCGAACACCTTTGTTCACACCTAACCACCCTTACTTTTGCATTCACACCTTTAAACCTTTACTTTCACCTGTCTCATTTGAATTTCTTTTCAAAGGTACGAATTCTAGATTTCTAGGATTTGTAAATTTCTGCTTTGTGTCTTATTAGTGTGTGTTATTCCAAAAAAAAAATCCAAAAAAAAATTTTAAAAAAAGTCTTGTTGAAATTTTGAGTTATTAATTCTTACATTGTTCAAGAGTTAAGTTCCTTTAAGAACTTTGGGAAGGAAATTGAGGGAGAGTGTCTCTTTTACTTGAGAGAAACACGAGAGCCTTGCGAGGTAGACAAGGTTATACTTGTTTTTCTTTACAGGAATTCTCAACATGTCTCAAGAGGAGAAAACACCTGAACCCGATGTTTCAAATAAACTTTTGCTCCAAGCCATTCGACAGCAAACGGAGAAACATGAGTATATCATGAGACAGTTGTCCGATAGACTGGCTGCACTCGAGATGCGGAGTGCCGGTGATACACGCAACAGGGTATCAAACAACCGTGATGATGATCATGATGCCGATGATGAGGGGTACCAATCAAACATATCTAGGAGAAGTCAAAGGGGAGCAAGGGATGGTCAAATTAGACCTAGGAGGCCAGATGACAACCTTGGTTCAATCAAAACCAAAATACATACATTTCATGGAAAGAATGACCCTGAAGCCTACTTGGATTGGGTCAGGAAGATTGAACAAATGTTTGAAATTCACAGCTACCTGAGGAAAAGAAGGTGAAACTAGCAGCTATTGAATTTCAGGACTATGCATCTATATGGTGGGAACAAGTAAATGCCACGAGAAGAAGAAATCGGGATCCACCGATAGACACTTGGGCCGAAATGAAACAAGTGATGAAGAAACGATTTGTACCTTTCCATTATACCATGGATTTGTACAATCATCTCTAACGACTCACTCAAGGATCAAAATCGGTCGATAAGTATTACAAGCAAATGGAGGTGGCAATGATTCAGGCTAATCTACAAGAAGATCCAGAAGCGACCATGGCACGGTTCCTCAATGGACTAAATCCTGAGATAAGGAAGAAAGTTGAGCTCCAAGATCATTATGAGTTTCACCAAATGGTGTCTTATGCAGAAAAGGTGGAAAGACAACTTGTGTCCACCAAAGCACCTAGTGGACGAACCACTACAACCCCTACCCCTTTGTGGAGAAGAACTCAATTTCCAGCATCTAGTACTTGGCCAAGGTAAGGTAATAGAGAAAGGGAGAGCAAGCAATCATCCAGCTCGGTTGCCACATCTTCAAAAACATTTCCAAGGCCAAATGTACCAAAGCCAAGTGCATCCCCAAATGCCTTGACTAACCAGCCAAAGCAATGCTTCAAATGCAAGGGAATTGGCCACCTAATGGCTCAGTGCCCTAATTGGAGCATTATGTATATGAACGAGGAAGGAGTATGGCTAAGTGAAGATGAGGAGAAGTATGCGGATATGCCACCACTGGTTGAAGAGGACACAAAAGAGGAGGAACTGGCGAAGTGGAGGAAGAACCAGTCGCACGAACCATGGTGACCATGAGAGTGCTTAACGCACAAGCTCAAGAAGATGACCTCCAACGCACCAACATCTTCCACACAAGATGCATAGTGGTTCATGCACAAATTGTGTATCTGCTGACTTTGTTGAACAAAGGAATATCCCATGGACTTACCACCCTAAACCCTATAGACTATCTTGGTTGAATGATAGGGGGGGAAGTCAAGGTGAACAAACAAGCTTTGATCACCTTTTCTATTGGTAGATACAAGGACCAAGTCCTATGTGATGTAATTCCTATGCATGCTAGTCATGTATTGCTAGAGCGTCCCTGGGAGTATGATAGGCAAGCTGACCATATTGGACTAACTAACAAGTATACGTTTACTATGGATAAGTTCAAATTCACGCTTTCACCATTGACCCCTACACAAGTGTATGAAGAACAATTGCACTTGAGAAAATAAAGAGAAAAAAGGCAACAGAGTGCGGGAAAGAAAAAGCCAAAAGAGGAGGAAAATGAGAGAAAAGAAAAGAGGGAAGAAATCGTGCAAAGAGGGAAAGAAAAATTGAGTGGAAAGAAAGTTAGTGAGGTAGAGAAGAAAAAGAGCTTTTATGCAAGCGTGCGTGAGGTAGATAGGGTTTTAAATGTACAAAGTCTTCTCATAGTACTCATGTACAGAGAAACTGATTATTAATCTTTTTACACATTTGGCATAATAGATTCTCTCCCTAGTGCGATCTTGATACGAATCCTAAGAGGTGTTCGTGTCTTTTTGAATGACCCAACTATGGTGTGTTGGGGTCCAATGAATAGAGTTAAGATCAAGGAGTTTATGGTGCAAATTCAAGCTCAAGTCCCTCATGGCCCAATAACACGTGCACGAGCTAAAAGGATCAAAGAGGAGTTGAATGCATTAGTTCGTGATGTCCAAAATCAAGTTAAGCCACTTTACAATGTGGATGAGGAGTCGAGGCCGTTGGTGACATTGCTAAGCATTGAAGAAGGACCAGCTCTTGTTTGATCGAATTAAAGTCCAAATTCTAGCTTTCTTGTTTAGTTAATAAAGCATGGGTTAAGTAGTTTCCAAATTGGAAAATCCTTTAACCACATGCCTCTTTAAGGTTTCTTAGTTGATTAGTGTTAGGATTATTAGAAGTTTCCTAGACTCTAGTTTTTATTTCCATTTGTAAGTCGGTTTTCTAAGCTTCAAGCTGGCCGAATTACCAAGTCCAAGTTAGACTAGGATTTCATGTCTTGTAGGCTATAAATAGCCCTCTTAAATTCGAAGTTAATATACAAGAATTTTCAGAAATAACATTAAGTGTTTTATCATCTCTTGCTTCTTTAATTTGAATACCTTAGAGTGCTCTTTAAGGGTTCATTGACTTATCAATTCAAGAACACGCTGAATTGTGGCCTTCTACCTTTATACCAACGCTCTGTCCACGTGCTCAACGGTGAAGGTCTTCCGCGGTGTGTTCCAACTTTGTTTACCAAACCCCTAGATCCACATCTTTCGTGGGTTGCTACTTATTAACGTAGTTCGTATCAGTTGGTATCAGAGCTAGTTGGAGGTAACAAAGTATATCTTTTTCTTATTTTGAATCAATTGTTTTCGTTTCCTGAATCTTCAAAATTCAAAAAAAAAAAAAAAAAATCGGAGTTACTGTTCACCGGCACTGTAGCGACACTGTTCACTGCTACTGTTCATCCGAATTCCTCTTGATTGCATCGTTCAAATTCTGTGTTTTTTTCCTTCGTGTCCTTGCTGTTTTTGTGTCTATTGTATGTCAAGAAAATCAGAGAAAAAAAAATATAGTTTCGATTCTTGCTTAGTGTTCTTGTTCTTGTTTCTTCTTCGTTCTTGTTCTTCTCATTAAAGTCAGATCTTTTGTTTGTTGTTCTTTGATGTCGAACCAATCTTGATTGTCTAAGTGCTGTTTAGGGTTTGTGTCTTGCATCTAGTTTTCTTTGAGTCAAAAAAAAAAAAAAGAAGGAAGAAGTAGAGGTTGTGTCCGAAAACTCATTGCTGGAAAATAGAAATCTGTTTTGTGATCCTTGCAAAATTAAAAGGTTCTTGGGCATACCTGATTGAATCTTGAAGCTTTCTTGATTGTGGTTGTGTAATCTTGATACTATTACATCAATCTTGAAGCCATTCTTGAAAAATATCAGACCACAATTTGATTCTTGCAAGTTGTAATTGGTTCTTGAAACTATTCTTGTGCAGCCTAACCGTTTGTTAAGAAATTGTTGCTTTGTGAAAAAAAAAACAACAAAAGCAACTAAACAGCAAAGAAAAGAAAGGCCAAAGCTGAAACTTCAACAAGGAAAAGACTTCTAAAGGCGGTAGAAGAAGGTCATTCCAAACCTGATTTGGAAACAAAGCAAAGTCCAAGTCTAAATTGGAAAAGCCAACCACTTCCATTTATTCCTTCCTTAACCAGTTTTGAAAACCACTTTTTGGAAACAAGTGCTGCGTGTTTGCTGCCCAAAATCCACCTGAAAAACTGCTCCAAACAACCGCAACACTGTCCAGAATTTTTGAAACCAACCAGAAAACCAAGCAAAGAAAGTGTCCAAGGAAAATCGGTTAGGGTTTCTTGTTTCATGATAGTTTAGCTTTGTTTTCTAGGGTTTGTTTTCAGCTTTAAAGACAATTTCCAGCATCTTAATCAATCTTATTTCACCATTTTGTTTGACTTTTTGTTGAGCACTTAAACTGGTTCTTTGTTTCCTAATCTTTTGTGTCTTAGTTTCCTAATTCTTTTTGTAGTGTTTCCTAATCCTTTGTGTCTTAGTTTCCTAATCTATTTGTGTCTTTGATTCCTACTTTGTGTCTTTGTTTCCTAATTTTCATGTCATTCTTGCCTAATTCACCTGGTTTAATTTGGTGTTGGTCTACACTAGAAGAAGCTCTAATTTCTTCAAGTTGTTACCAAAGTTGACTTGAGAAGTGATTGGTGAGAGTAATAGAGTGTTTATTGAGTGTAAACACGAGGGTTGAGTGTATACACGTAAGAGAGTGCGGAGGTCTATTTGCTTTTTATTGCTAATCATTTTTGCAGGATTAAATGGCATCCCAACAAGCTGAAATTAGTCTCATGATGGAGTCCTTGAGGGAAGCATTAAAACAAGTGATAAATGATAGTTTTGAGCCTCTTGAAAGACGAATTGATCGAATGGTGAATAAGGAAGTCAAGAGGAGGGGTTCCATGTGCTCTAGTCATGATTGTCACACACTCAAAGAAAGGATGGATCATCTTCATGCTAAGGAAGTATACAATGGACAACGTGCTGATGAAGAAAATCAAAAGTGGCGATGTCAAGAACCTAAGCATCGTCAATCCAAACATTGTGAGCAAAAGGAAGAAAGACCATCTAGGAGGCATAAGGAACAAAATTCATCAATTTCTTCCAAATCTAAGTCTAGGGATGACCTATATAAGGAGGAATCATGGTGGGAGACTTATCAACGTCTTCTACATGAAAAGCAATTGAAGGAACAAGTTGAAAGCAATATCCAAGAATCTCCTGAAGAAGAGCTTGTAGAGATCA
Source organism: Gardenia jasminoides (assembly GCA_013103745.1). Classification (NCBI taxonomy): domain Eukaryota; kingdom Viridiplantae; phylum Streptophyta; class Magnoliopsida; order Gentianales; family Rubiaceae; genus Gardenia; species Gardenia jasminoides. Next base: position 17,435,746 of record CM023099.1, read on the forward strand.
TTGCTCATGAAAGCCAACATAATCTCATTCAAAGTGAAGTTGAACTAGAAGAAATCATCATTGAACCTGAGGAATGGGAGAATGTAGTTGAATGTGCCATACAAAATATGAGTGTGAGTGAAGAGATAAAATTAAAGAGTGAGCATGAGGTAAAAATTGAGAAAGGCACTCAAGAAAAAGAGATTGAAAAATCAAGTGAGATGAGTAAGAATGTGAGAACTTATGATTTTATAATGAACTTACCTTTGCTTTGTGTAGTATTTTTATTTTGTGCAGGTCAAGCAAGGTCAAGTAGAGTTAGTCATGCAATGTTCCATTCCAAAGTCACTTGTACAATTAATGAGTTTTCATGGAGTTTGCCTTCTTGGTGTTAGATCTATTTGGTGTCAATTCATGGAGCACAATTCTGTCCAAACAAATGGAGCAGCAATTGTGGTCATCTTGAAGGAAAATTCTGATTTTGATTCTCATTCTTTAACCTTGAATTACTCATCATCTTTGCCTTGTTTTGAGCATAATTCTAGTTCTAACTCCAGTCTTTATCATGCAGATTTTGAAGGTCGAAGTAATGAATCAGCAATCGGGTTTTTAGTTGATGGAAGGAATAGTGAAGTTTCTAAGGGAGTTTTTACATTTAACTCTTATGCTATACCTTCTTACCATTTAGCTAATGATGTTCCATTCCTTATATGTCCAATTTCTGGTTTGAAACAAGTTGAAAGTTATTTCATTTTTGTAGGTTGTAAGGCTGACTGTAATTTTTCAGTCTTTGTTAAAGGAGTGCAACCTGATTTTGTGCTTGTACCAGTCACATATGAAGTGTCTAAACCAGCAGCGAATCACTGTTTTCCTAGCTTTCATCAGTCCATGGAGCTGAGTAGCATTTGGTCGCCATTGATGTCTTCATCATTTGTTTGTTCATATGAAGATATTGCTAATTCTTACATGTTGCTGCCAACAAATGCTGAGTTTCATGTACCAAGTGATTTCATGAGCATTAAGAGGTTGTCCAAGCACCATGTTACTAAGATCGTGATCATCCGTGTAGGTCCATCCTTGCTACATTTCAAACGCTCCAATGATTTGAGGACAAATCTATTCAAGAGGAGGGAATGATCTAATCCTAAGAGGTGTTCGTGTCTTTTTGAATGACCCAACTATGGTGCGTTGGGGTCCAATGAATAGAGTTAAGATCAAGGAGTTTATGGTGCAAATTCAAACTCAAGTCCCTCATGGCCCAATAACACGTGCACGAGCTAAAAGGATCAAAGAGGAGTTGAATGCATTAGTTCGTGATGTCCAAAATCAAGTTAAGCCACTTTACAATGTGGATGAGGAGTCGAGGCCGTTGGTGACATTGCTAAGCATTGAAGAAGGACCAGCTCTTGTTTGATCGAATTAAAGTCCAAATTCTAGCTTTCTTGTTTGTTAATTAAAGCATGGGTTAAGTAGTTTCCAAATTGGAAAATCCTTTAACCACATGCCCTTTAAGGTTTCTTAGTTGATTAGTGTTAGGATTATTAGAAGTTTCCTAGACTCTAGTTTTTATTTCCATTTGTAAGTCGGTTTTCTAAGCTTCCAAGCTCAATTACCAAGTCCAAGTTAGACTAGGATTTCATGTCTTGTAGGCTATAAATAGCCCTCTTAAATTCAGGTTAATATACAAGAATTTTCAGAAATAACATTAAGTGTTTTATCATCTCTTGTTTCTTTTGAAGTTTAACTTGAATACCTTAGAGTGCTCTTTAAGGGTTCATTGACTTATCAATTCAAGAACACGCTGAATTGGCGCTCTTCTACCTTTATACCAACGCTCGTTGTCCACGTGCTCAACGGGTAAAGGTCTCTCCGCGGTGTGTTCCAACTTTGTTTACCAAAACCCTAGATCCTACATCTTTCGTGTGCGGGTTGCGTTACTTATTAACGTAGTTCGTATCAGATCTACTCTCTTTTGCAGGAATTTCAAGATGTGTTTCCGGAGGAACTACCCAAGGGATTGCCTCCCATTCGAGGCATTGAATATCAAATCGACTTTGTTCCCGGAGCAATCTTACCAAATCGACCAGCCTATAGAGCCAATCCTGAGGAGACAAAGGAGATACAAAGGCAAGTCGATTCCCTCCTTGAGAAAGATCAGGTGCGTGAGTCTCTTAGTCCCTGTGTTGTACCCAAGAAAGAGGGAACTTGGAGAATGTGTACTGATTGCCGTGCAATTAATAAAATAACTGTTAAATATCGTCATCCTATTCCTAGGTTAGATGATATGTTAAAGAATTGCATAGGGCAATCATCTTTACAAAGATTGATCTTTGGTCAGGTTATCATCAAATAAGAATAAAAGAGGGAGACGAATGGAAAACAGCCTTTAAAACAAAGTATGGTCTCTATGAGTGGCTTGTGATGCCTTTTGGCTTAACAAAAGCTCCTAGTACTTTTATGCGATTGATGAATCATGTTTTAAGGCATTTTCTTGAAAAATTCATTGTTGTCTATTTTGATGATATTACAGCAAGTCCTTAGAGGAGCATGTTGAACATCTGAGATTAGTTCTAATTGCGTGAAAATCGACTTTTTGCTAATGTTGACAAATGTATCTTTTGCACTAATGAAGTTAATTTTCTTGGTTATATTGTGAGTGCTAATGGTATAAGCGTTGATCCAGCAAAAGTCAAGGCCATCTTAGATTGGCCAACCCCAACAAACATCTCTCAGGTAAGGTCTTTTCATGGTCTGCAAGTTTCTATAGGAGATTTGTTAAAGACTTTAGTTCTGTTGCTGCACCTTTGAATGAGATAGTTAAAAAGAATGTGGAATTTCAATAGGGCAAAGATCAAGAGGCTGATTTATTAAGCTTAAGAATTTGTTGACCTGTGCACCTATTCTTGCTTTACCTAACTTTGATTTAACTTTCGAAGTAGAAGGTGATGCAAGTGGTATAGGGATCGGGGCTGTTTTGACCCAAAATAACCGACCCTTAGCCTACTTTAGTGAAAAGTTAAGTGGGGGAGCTCTTAACTACCCTACCTATGACAAAGAGCTCTATGTAGTAATGCGTGCTCTTGAGGTATGGCAGCATTACCTCATGCCTAAGGAATTTGTAATTCATACCGACCATGAGTCTATTAAATTCCTTAAGGGTCAAGGTAAGTTGCATAAGAGACATGCTAAGTGGATTGCTTTTATTGATTCTTTTCCTTATATTATCAAGTATAAGAAAGGGAAGGATAATGTGGTAGCTGATACATTGTTTAGGAGATGCACCTTGATCACACACATGAGCACCAAAATTACTTGGTTTTGAGCACATTAAAGAATTGTATGAGAATGATGTTGACTTTTCCAATGTGTTTAAAGTTTGTGAGCATTCTGCATTTCATAAGTTTTATAGGCATGAAGGATTCTTGTTTAAGGGAAATCGTCTATGTATTCCCAATTGCTCACTTATGGAATTACTTGTGAAAGAAGCCCATGGGGGAGGCTTAATGGGACATTTTGGCATAGACAAAACACTTGACATCTTGCACGAGCACTTTTATTGGCCTAAAATGAGGTATGATGTTACTAATATTTGCAAAAAATGTTTGAAGTGTAAGCAGGCTAAATCAAGGTGTAACCCTCATGGATTGTACACTCCGCTACTCGTACCTCATGTTCCTTGGACGGATTTATCTATCGATTTTGTACTTGGGTTGTCAAGATCTTCTAGAGGTATGGACAGTATATTTGTTGTGGTGGATCGATTTTCTCAAAAGGCGCATTTTATTCCTTGTAGGAAAACAAGTGATGCGTGCCACGTTGCTGAATTGTTTTTCAAGGACGTAGTGAGACTGCATGGAGTGCCACGCACAATTGTGAGTGACTGGGATGTTAAGTTTCTTAGCTACTTTTGGAAGTCACTTTAGGGTAAGTTGGGTACCAAGCTTTTGTTCTCCACATCTAGTCATCCTCAAACAGATGGTCAAACAGAGGTAACTAATCGTACCCTTAGTGCTTTACTTAGAGCTATTATCTAAAGGAACTTAAAAAGGTGGGAAGAGTGTTTACCTATCACTAAATTTGCCTATAATCGTACTACATACCACCACTGGCTATCAACCCCTAACGCCTTTAGATCTTTCACCTATTCCTGTTAATAAGTGTTTCAGTGCAGATGGAGTCAAAAAAGCTGAGGCTGTAAGAAATTTGCATGAGCGAGTCCGCGCACAAATTGAGAAGAAGAATATGCAATATGCACAACATGCCAATAAAGGAAGGAAGCATGTTGTATTTGAACCCGGTGATTGGGTTTGGGTACATATGCGGAAGGAGCGGTTTCCCGTATCTCGGAGAACCAAATTACATCATCAAGGAGATGGACCGTTTCGTGTGATACAAAGAATCAATGACAATGCCTACAAGCTGGAGCTTCCAAGTGAGTATGGCATTAGTGCATCTTTTAATGTGTCTGACCTTTCTCCTTTTGATTTTGATACAGACCTTGACGATTCGAGGACGAATCCTTTCGAGGAGAGAGGGAATGATGAGGATAATGGGACGCGTCAGCGTCAACGTGATCCATTAGCCGGTATTGATGGTCCAATGACTTGTTCAAGAGTTAAGCGTGTGAAGGATGCTTTACAATCCTTAATAATCCACCAAGCCAACAAGGAGCAAGCCAAGCTTGACGAGTTAGAGGAGTATGACGTCAATTTGCTCCCTTGCACGTTTGAAGTGAAGGAATGATCTTGACTGACGTGGGCACGCCTTACAACTGCAAGTCTTCTGCTCACATATTTACTGTATCAGATTTAAGGCGTGGGCACGCCTTAAAATAGGAAGTCTTCTGGTTGCATAATTACGACCACAAGTCTTCTGGTCACATTCCTAGTTTCATTAGGATTTTTAATTTTTTTTAGCAAGTCTAAGTAGTATTAGGGTTTGTCTTGTAAGGCTTATAAATAGCCACTCTTATGACTATTTTTGGGGACGATTTTTGACATAATACAAGTGAGGAATTTTCCTTCAAGTTCTTGATTGAACTTCTCTTGAATTCTTGAGTTCTTAACTTGGGATTTTCAAAGTAGATTAAAGCGATTAGCCTTGTTCTCTAATCGTGGTGTCTCTTCTTCCATTCATATTTGCTTGAGGTTGCTAAATTCCTTTGTGGGTTTAAAGGTCTTGGGTTCATAAGACCAAAACTAGTTCAGTTTCCATTGAAGAGAAAAGATCCACTCTGATATTCTTTATGTTGGAAGGTTCTAGGAGGGTCTGCTCCTACGGTTACTCATCAGAAGGGTGAAGGATACAAGGGCAGTAGTTGGGGAGGATTTGTCAAGCACGGGGCAGCTGCAATTGCAGCCCCTTTGCATCTTTGCTTCAGCTAATTCATCGCCTGTTGATGCACCAGATGGGGGGTTCAGATGCTAGGCTTGATGTGCAGATGCAACGAATGCGTCACTTGCACACCAGCAGCAACCGGGGTTGCAGCAGCAGCAGTAGCAACAGCAATCAGACGAAGGCGTGATTCCTGCTGTGGTATGCCAAGAGCATGGTGGGGAGGTAATAGATCTGGTGAAGGAGGGGGTGACACAAGCTACCGAGCGGCTGATTGAACAATTAGCAGAGCGGGTGGTGGTGGAGGATTCATCTGATGAGGAGGATGAGATTGGTAAATGGCAGTCGCGGATGGTAGGGGATTTTGGCCTCTCTCCAAGAAAAGCAGGTGATGCTCAGAGTGACCCGTTGGAAGACATTAAACGAAGACTGGATGGCTTTAAAAATCCTGGGGCGTGGCACACGGTGGTTAGTCGTAAATCCAGGAAAATGGGATCTCCTTCGCTGTCTTCCTCTCCTCCAGGTAATCAATGATTAATTCGATTTTCTGGAATGTTATAGGTATAAACAATGGTGTTTCATTAGCTCGGGTTAAAAATTAGTTAAGTCTAATCATGTCATGTTATTGGGAATATGTGAGCCTCTAGTTGATGTCAGCCGTTTGCATTATTTTAAAAACAAGCTGAATTTTGATGAGGCCATTGCAAATGAGTCAGGCCGATTATGGGTGTTTTATAAAGACCCTTTTCATGCCAAAGTGGTAATGTAGTCGTCCCAATTTTTAGCGTTGGATATCTCTCATTCTGCTTTGCACTTTCATTTTTTGCTGGTTGTGGTACATGCAAGTTGTGATGGGATAGAACGGGGGGCTCTGTGGTGGCAGTTGGATGGGTTAAAAAGTTTTGCCCTTTAATGTCGTGATAAGTTAAGAGGAAAAGAAAGGAGGCGGCCTTTTCGTGTTGCGAGGCTCTTGGTTTTCTAGACCTCATGGACGAAATGGAACTCGTAGATGCTGGTTTTTTGGGTTCACGGTTTACCTGGTGTAATAATAGGGGTTAGGGCTCGGATTTGGAAAAGGTTAGATCGAGTACTGCTCGATGATGAATTGCTGAAGTTGCAGGTCCATGTTCATGTGAAACATTTGGCCCGTTTTGGGTCTAATCATTCCCTCCTGTTGATTTCTTGCGAGCCAAGGAAAGAATCGGGTCTTGGCAGTTTTAGATTTTTGGATTTTTTTGATTGATCATCCAAGTTTTTTGTCTGTGGTACGGGAGGTATGGAATGCTCCAGCCACAGGTCGTGCACTGCGGGTTTTCCTAAACAAACTTAAATAGGGTAAGCAGACTCTGGCATTATTCATTATCTCTGGCATTATTCATTATCGCGGGAGAGGTTCTTTCCCAAAACCTAAATTTGATGCTTTGCAATCTGAAATTTGTTCCATATTTGGTGGGATGGACTGGCTTTTCTGTTACTCACCTAGGGTATGCTGATGATATAATCATATTTTCTAATGCCAGGAAATCTTCTCTCAAGTGTGTGATGCGCATTTTGGAGGCATATCAACGGGCTTCAGGTCAATTGGTGAATGTGACCAAGAGTTGTTTTTTGATTGGGAAAAAGGCGGGCCAGCGCACGAAGGATGTGATTGCTCAGATGACAGGATTCTCCTATTGGCAGTTTCCTATAACTTACCTTGGATGTCCACTTTATGTGGGAAGGAAAACTCGTGCTATCTTTGGAGACTTGCTGGATAAGATTGCGGGGTGTATTAACTCCTGGCAGGGTAAGTGGCTATCTAAGGGTGCCAAGATTGTCTTGGTAAGGCATGTTTTGGCCTCTATGCCTATTCACCTGCTGGCAGTCTTGGATCATCCTAAAGGAGTCATCTACGACATCAAGAAGTTGTTTGCATGTTTTTTCTGGGCTGACTCAGAGTTCAACGGAAAAAGGCACTGGGTGGCGTGGCAAAAATTGTGCTTCCAGGTAGATGAGGGCGGCCTTGGTTTTCGTCCTTTGAAGTCGGTTATTGATGCCTTCTCGTGCAAGCTTTGGTGGTTGTTCAGGAAGGGTGAATCTCGGTGGGCTAAATTTATGAAAGACAAGTATTTTGGTAGCTGCCATCCAATCTAGACCCAGATTGACCAGAAAATGTCTGATGTGTGTCGTCGGATGCTTGGTGTTCGACCTCTGATGGAGCTGCACTTGACTTGGGATATTACCTAGGGAAATGCTTTGTTCTGCTGGGATAACAGGAGTAGGGTAGGGCCATTGGCATGGAGGTTTCCAAGCTGGTCATCGGATGCACGCCTTGTGGATTTCATCTCGGATGGGAGACTGGATTGGTCTCTTTTGCCTAATGACCTTATGGGTGACCAGGGTCTCGATTTTAGGCGTACGGTTTTTGCAATGGATGGAGTACGGACTCTATGGTGTGGGATTTAACTCCAAATGGAAGCTTCACAGTCAGTTCTGCCATGAGGATAATGTGCCATGTCAAATCGTCTTCTATGGTGTATACATCATGTTGGAATAAGTCCATTCCTCTCAAGGTTTCATTTTTTCTATGGAGTATGATACGAACTACGCCTAGGAAGACGCAACCCGCACACGACAAGCGTAGGATCTAGGATATTGGTAACCAAAGTTGGAAACACACAGCGGAAGACCTTCACCCGCTGAGCACTTGGACAATGAACGTTGGTATAATGGTAGAAGACGCCACAATTCAATGCGTTCTTGAATTGATAAGTCAGGTGAACACCTAAAGAATCCTATAAGGTATTCAAGTCATTTCAAAAAAGCAAGAGAAGCGATAAACACTCAATGAAATTTTTGAATAATTATTGTATCCCAAAATTGAAATAAGGGTGGCTTATTTATAGTCTACAAGACACAAAATCCTAACAAAACTAGAAAACATAAATTCGGCCAGCCTAAGATTATAGGAAAACCGAATTACAAGGAAAAATGGAAAGCTAGATTTTAGGAAATTACTAATAATCCTAGAGGCTAAACAATTAGGAAATTATTTTAACCAAACTACCTTAGCTAAGGATGGAAAAAGACTGCTCAATACTTCAACGACCAGAAGACTTGAGCTCATAAAGCGTGCCCACGCTCTACATGCAGGAGAGGGAACAGAAGACTGCGGCTGGTAAGGCGTGCCCATAGCTAACAGGCACGAGTCTTCTAGTTTGCACCTTTATTAACTAAAGTAAATCAAATCATGCAGTGATGATGCTTGAACCCTCATGCACACTTAGCATGGTGACACAAGACAGTGATTGCTCCTCCAAATTGCTAAGTGGCTTAACTTGATCTTGCACATCTCGAACTAATGCAGCTAACTCCTACTTGAGATGTTTGGCTCTTGCACGTCAGTTGGAGGTAACAAAGTATATCTTTTTCCTTTATTTTGAGTCTTGTCCTCATGTCTTGTGTCTTTAATTTCGGCTGTACAAAAAAAAACCAAAACAGTTTCGGGTTTCTTGATTTCTGGTCGTCCTTGTTCTTCTCATTGAGTCGTGTTTTGCTGCTTGCTGTCCTTTGTTGAGTCGAACCAACCTTGTTGTTTGCTATCTAAATTTCCTCTAGGTTTGTCTTGCATCTAGTATTGTGTCTTGAGTCAAAAAAAAAAAAAAAAAAAGAATTTCTGTTTAGTGTCAAGTCTATCCGAACTTACTTGCTGGAATATTGAAGTCATCTTGTGTTCTTGCAAATCTGAACTTCTTGGCAAAAACTTGGTGGAATCTTGAGCCTTCTTGATTATTTAACTTGAGATCTTGATATTTTTGTGAATCTTGAAGTCTTTGCTTGAGAAAAGTTGAACCCTCCAATCGGATCTTGAGCTTACAAGATTACTGCCCAAAATTCTGTTCAAATCTCTTGATTACCGAATCCTTGTTGCTGTTTAATATATATATATATATATATATATAAAGGCAATGAAAGGAAGAAAGAAAAGGAAAGGGCTGAATCAAGAATCAACAAGAGAGGGAGCTACCTAATTCGGTTGGATAAGATATTTCCAAATCTGTTTTGGAAACAACTCATTCCACCGCCTTAACTCTCCTTTTAAAGCCGTTTCCAAAATCCTTTTTGGAAACAAGAGCTGCCGTGGTTGCTGCCAAAATCCACCTGGAAAAACTGCTCAAACCCAACCATAAAAACTGACCAAGTAGCCGAGACTCAACCAGAAAATCCGAAGCAAGAAAATTCGATCCAAAGGGGAGTCGGGTTAGGGGCCTTGTTTTGCAAAACTTGATCTTATTTTTCTAGGGTTTGTTCTCAGCCTTGAAATTAATTTGCAACATCTTAATCTGCCTTATTTCATCATTTTGTTGACTTTGTTGAGCACTTAAAATTGGGCCTTTGTTTCCTAAATCATTGTGTTTTAGTTTCCAAATTCTTCTTGTGTCTTGTTTCCTAAATCATTGTGTCTTAGTTTCCTAATTCCTTTTGTCTTAGTTTCCTGATTCTTATTGTGAGTCCTTGTTTTCCTAAACTGTTCTATCTTTTGTTTCCTAATTTTGTGTCCTTGTTTCCTAAATTTCTTATGTCATTCTTGCCTAAATTCATCGTGGTCTAAATTGGTAAGTTGGTCTACACTAGAAGAAGCTCTAATTTCTTCAAGTTTTTACCAAAGTTGACTTGAGAAGTGATTGGTGAGAATAATAGAGTGATTATTGAGTGTAAACATGAGGGTTGAGTGCATACACGTGAGGGAGTGTGTGAGGACTTTCTAAACCCTAATTTTCACTCCTTTATTGATCATTATGTCTAACGAGGGTGAGGGATCTTCCCAAGCTTTTGATTTTAAGATGTTTGCAGATTCACTTAGAGAAGACATTAACCGCATTCTGGATCAAAAATTGGAAATACCAACTTTCACCTGTTAATGTCTTCTCTAAAAATGCGGTTAATACCAACCTGTTGTTCACCTGACTTATCAATTCAAGAACGCGTTGAACTATGGCATCTTCTACCATTATACCAACGTTCATTGTCCAAGTACTTAGCGGGTGAAGGTCTTCCGCTGTGTGTTTCCAACTTTGGTTACCAATATCCTAGATCCTACGCTTGTCGTGTGTAGGTTGCATCTTCTTAGGCATAGTTTGTATTAGAGTATGTTCCAACAAAGACTGCCATTGGATGATGTTTTGCGAAAATTGACCTTTGCTGGGCCATCTAGGTGTAGGTGCTGCACTATGCCTCAGGAGGAAACTCTGGACCATATGTTCTCGCTTGGGGATTTGGCAGGGTCCACTTGGAAGTTCTTTGAGGCCTCCTTGGGGTTCAATTGTGCTGGAAAGCAGGTTCGGTCACGATGGATATGGTGGTCACATAGACAACGAGGGATGGGTTTTCGATGGCTTCTTAAAATCCTTCCAACTTTTATATTATGGCGCTTATGTATAGCCCTGAACAAGTGGCGATTTGAGGGCATCTCCCTTTCAGCAGAACAGGTGTGCTAGGCTATTATGCATGATGTGCAAGACGCTTGCAAATCTAAATTCCCTCAATGGCCACGAAGGTTTCTGGATTGGACCTCGGTGCTTTCGGTCATTGGAGGCTTCCGACCATAGATAAAGGTTACACAGGTGGTCTGGGATTTTCCTCCATAGGGGATGATAAAATTGAACACAGACAGATCGGTGGTGTCGTCCCAGGGCAGAGGAGGAGGGGTGCTAATGAATGTGGATGGTACTTTTTTATGTGCCTTTGCACAGCAGCTTGGAGACGTGGATTCACTGCAGGCCAAGGCTAAAGCTATGCTACATGGGATAGAGGTGTGCCAGAAGTTAGAGTATGCACACGTTGTTGTTGAATTTGACTCACAGGTGCTGATCAATGTGCTTAGAGGATGATTTGGGGCTCCGCTGAAGATACGTGCTATTCTACAACAGATTCTGGGGTTCCAGTTGGTGGTGGATTTCTGTCACTGCTTTTGGCAAGCGAACATGGTGGCGGATGCTTTAGCAAATATAGGGGTACGCCAGTCACGGCCCCATCCCTAGCTAGTTGCCCTTCTCGTGTGCATAGCCTATTAGCAATGGATAAAGCTCGTATGTGTAGTTTCCGGTTCTCCCTACAAAAGGGAAGAGGGATGTTGACCTCATATCTTGTAATTTTCAGTTTGGAATTTATTTAATAAAAGGGGTAGCCAAACCTGTCTGCTAGTGACTGGCGGTTATATAAAAAAAAGAAAAAAGGAAAGTGATTCACTTTGGGGTGCGTCAGTGTTGTTTATTAAGAAGAAAGATGGAAGTTTAAGATTGTGTATAGACTATTGAGACTTGAGTGACGTCACCATTAAGAATAAATACCGTTTATCACACATCGATAAGTTTTTCGATCAACTACAGGGAGTAGTAGTATGTTCTAAGTTGGATTTCAGACAGGGTTACTATCAATTGAGGATCCGAGAGGAGGACATAACTAAGATAGCTTTAACTCGAGATACGGGCATTTTGAGTTTGCAGTGATGCCTTTTGGATTGACTAGCACCTACCGCATTGATGGATTTGATGCATCGAGTCTTTAAGCCGTATTTGGACCAATTCGTAGTGGTGTTCATCTATGATATCCTAGTATATTCTAAGATTCAGGAGGATCATGAACGGCATTTGAGAATAGTATTGCAAACCCTGAGAAAGCATCAGTTGTATGCGAAGTTCAGTAAGTGTGAATTTTGGTTGGAAGAAGTGACATTTTTGAGTCATATTATTTCTAAGGATGGAATCACAGTAGACCCAACTAAAGTGGAAGTAGTGTCGAAATGGAAACAACCTGAGAATCCGACGGAGGTTCAAAGTTTCTTGGGTTTACCTGGTTACTACCGTCGTTTCATTAAGAATTTCTCCAAAATAGTGGGACCTATGACTGAATTGACCAAGAAGCATGGCAAGTTCATATGGGATGGTAAGTGTGAAAGGAGTTTTCAGGAGTTGACTGAGACACCGGTTTTAGCTCTACCTAACGGTAAAGATGGATATGTGGTGTTCACAGATGCATCGAAGGAAGGTCTAGGTTGTGTGTTGATGCAGAATGAATGGGTTATAGCATATGCATCGCGAAAGTTAAAACCCCATGAGCAGAATTACCCAACCCATGATCTGGAGTTAGCCGCCGTAGTATTTGCATTGCGTAAATGGAGATATTACTTATGTGGGGTGACATTTGAGGTTTTTACCGATCACAAGAGCTTTAAGTATCTGTTTTCCCAAAAAGAATTGAATTTGAGACAGCGTAGGTGGGTGGAGTTCTTGGAAGATTACGATTGTACAATTAATTATCACCCTGGGAAAGCTAATGTAGTAGCGGATGCTTTGAGCCGCAAGGTCCAAGTAGCAGGATTGATGGTGAAGGAGTGGCACATGTTAGAGGAAATTAGTGTTTGGAATCCTCGTCTGTAGTTCAAGAAGGTTGTTTTGGAAAACATTGTATTGAGGTGTACTCTATTGGATAAGATTAAGAAAGTGCAAAACAAGAATCCAGAGGTACAGAAATAGTTAGAGAAAGTTCAGAAAAAGGAGTCTTTGGACTTTAATGTTGGAGCAGAAAGAGTCCTTAAGTATCGAAATTGACTGGTAGTACCGAGAGATGAGGATCTTAGAAGAAAAATACTGGAGGAAACCCATCGTTCTAAGTATACGGTACACCCTAAAGGGAAAAAGATGTACCAAGATATGAAAAGTCTCTATTGGTGGGAAGGCATGAAAAAGGAAATTGCCCAGTTTGTTTAGACATGCCTAGTGTGTCAGAGAGTTAAGGCAGAATATCAGAAGCCTTCCAGCTTGTTGGAATCGTTGAAGGTGCCCATATGAAAATAGGAGAATATTACCATGGATTTTGTATCGGGATTGCCAAGGACGCAAAGAGGGCATGATGCGGATCGGCTGACTAAGTCTGCACACTTTTTGCCCACTAGTATGAAGTATTCAATGGAAAAGCTGGCTAAACTATATGTGGATGAAGTTATAAGGTTACATGGAATTCCTGTGAGCATAGTGTTGGATCGTGATTCGCGTTTCGTTTCACTATTTTGCAAAGGATGCAAAAGACATTAGATACTAAGTTGAATCTCAATACCACTTATCATCCTCAAACTGATGGATAATTAGAAAGGACAATTCAGACTCTCGAGGATATGTTGAGGTCATGTATTCTGGATTTTGGAGTTAATTGGAGCCAATATTTGACCTTAGTGGAGTTCGCTTACAATAACAATTTTAATTCATCTATACAAATGGCTCCATATGAGGTTCTCTATGGCCGTAAGTGTTGATCACCGATTTATTGGAATGAAATAGGGGAGAAGAAGGTCTTAGATCCAACCATGATTTCTTGGATGGAAGAGGCTCGAGAAAAGGTCAAGTTGATATGGCAAAGGATTCTAACTGCCTAAAGCCGTCAGAGGAGTTATGTGGACAATAGGAGGAAAGACTTGGAGTTCGAGATAGGAGATCAAGTATTCCTTAGGATTACACCTTTAAAGGGAAGTTTAATGGCGGGAAAATGGAACAAGTTATAGCCGAGATTGTGGGACCGTACACCATTTTTCAACGAATTGGAAATGTAGCTTATAAGTTGGATTTACCAGCGAACCTATCCCGTATTCACAACATGTTCCACGTGTTGTTTCTTAAGAAGTACCACCTTGACCCATCCCACATACTTCAACCAGAGGATATAGAAATTGATGAGTCTCTGACTTGCGAGGAGAAACCCGTGAAGCTTCTAGACCAGGAAAGTGAAGGAGTTGAGGAACAAGCAAATTCCATTAGTAAAGATCTTGTGGAGGAATCATGGTGTCGAGGAAGCTACGTGGGAGTTTGAAGAGGAAGTTAGGAGGAAGTATCCTAAGTTATTCTCTAGTCCAGGTATGAATTTCGAGGACGAAATTCTTTTAAGAAGGGGAGGTTGTAAGGACCCATATCATCATTTTAATTTATATATTACAAATTCCCATATCAAATTTTATTTAGAATTATTTAACTTTATTAAGTCAATTGTATCGACATGAAAATTTTTAAAATGCATTGCGCACGTTTACATTATGTCGTTAATTGCATTACTTGGATGTTAAATTTCACATAAGAGCCTAGGGTTGACTATTAGACGTAAGTTTTGAGTGTTAGAATATATATTTGAGGTATATAAGTGAAAGAAACTGGGGTCGTAGTGTCACGTCATGCGAATCGACCCCGACATGATAAAAAGGTGGCTTTATGTCAAATCAATTGACTTCGTTTTATTTCTTGCCTTTTCCCAACAAGCCCTAAAAGTCAACAAAGCATAACTCACCCTTTTCTTCTTCCTCTCCTTGGCTGAACCCCCTCCCCTTCTTCCCCTTCATCTTGTCTTCAAAATCTCCATTTCCATCCTTCATCAACTCAACCAAGAAATTTGAGCAATTTTGCTAGCTTACCTTAGAGCTTTGAGGACCATCAAGGAGTAAGAGAGAGCCGAGCTAGGAGTTGAAAGAGAGGGGCTATTTTGGGAGTTTAGACACACCACAATCAAGGGCTTCTTCTTGAGCAACTAGAGGTATCTTGGCTTCAACAAACTCCTTCTTACTTCCATTTTATGGCTTTGGACCTTGTAGCTCCTTGTTTTTATTTTGTTGGATTTGGATGGTTGTGTGGACTTTATGAATTCCCACATTTCTTGATTATTGGGCTATTTTTATGCATATATATGTGATGGAGTGAGTTTGTGTTGAGTTCTTGGAGTTAGAAAGTTAGGAAGAAAAGGAAGAGGCAAAACCAAAGGAGGAGAGCAATGCTGCCGATTTCTCTTGCTAATTTTCTGTCCTATTTTAGCTACTATTTTTCATGAGTTTCTGGACTATTTTGAGAGTTTAAATGTTGAGATTTAATTGGACATTTTCCTAGAAAAGAAACCCTCTCATTTGGTGCTTCAAAAGTTCATGAAAAGATAGCCAAAAATCTGGAAAATTTTGCCTCTATTCTGCCTGAAATTTTCTGCCCTGTTTTGGGTCTTGTTTGGTCCGAATTTTGCTACCATTTTACCATCATTTACTCAAGAAATGTTGCTAGAGTCTTGGTTTCGAAAATAGAATGGAATGGAGGGCTGTTTTGGGTGAGCTAAATGTTGCAAAAGAAAAGAAATGTTGTTGGGCGGAATTGAGTTCAAAATTTCAGTTAACTTTGGTCATTTTGATCACTTCCTTCCCATATGATTTTTTAACTAAATTTTGGAAAAATGTAGTTCACATACTAAGGTTTATTTATGTAAAAATTGGTGTTTTTCCAGTACCATTTCATCGACCAAATGATGCCCCAAAGTTACTCTTCAAATCTGGAAATTTTAGTTGACAGGACTTCTGTTCAAATGGCTATATTTCCTTGCTTGGGAGTCAAAATCGAGTGCTGTTTATGGCGTTTGAAACTAGACTTCAAAGGCTTTCCAATGGTATATGGCTTGCATGCTAACTCATTTTCTATCAATTCCAAAAAATCTCAAAAAAAGGTTGTTTCTCGAGACTGTTATCCCTGTCTTTTGTTCATTGTGGCATCTTGCAGCTCAGTTTTGCCTAGCTTACAAAATGAATCTCACAGTGAGCCCTTCTAGTGAATTGTAGTACTCTGAGTCAAGTTTTCATATCCATAGGCCTTGCCTAATTTTGATGAGTGTAGCTTTAGATTTGGTCTGAGTAAGAAACAGTGGCAGTGTGGCCTTTGGTGATTTTAAGTAGTTTGAGTTAAGTTTTGAGTTCTAGTTATTTGGCTAGTGTTTGATAGTTAAACTTTGGTTCAGGTGACCAAGAATTTGCCGAGAAAGTACCGACCACTAAAGCTTAGCCTTCTTGTTTGTTTGCTCGCTTAAGTGAATCACGGTCAGTGTTCAAGTGCTTGTTACCTAATGCTTTACTCAATGTCAATGATTTGAGAAGCAGGTTGGTTTGACTTGGCAAGCGTGTACTTTATCGCGCTTGCCCTTATTTGAATTGAATGTGTTAAATGCTTGTACTACGCTTGTTCTTGAATTGTTAACGCCAAGCAGTAGAATGTACCACACTCAAGTGAGTGGGAGGTACCTCTCATCCCCTCTTGGTTAATTTTTGGCCAGTCGATTGGAGCGTTGTCTCATCGACCCCTTTTATGCCAAGCGGTAGTATGTATGTAAGGACCCAAAATTTATTTTATCTCACCTACTTATTTAATATTTTGTTTAAATTTTAACATCGACTTTAACACAACATAATGTTAATTCTAATCATTATCGTTTACCAAAGTGTTTATATGGTTTGTGTTACTTCACAAAATGTTTTGTTTTAACTATTTTGTTTTACACGTCTAAAAACCCTAATTTGACATTTAAACCATAGTTTGTCTCGAAAGCCCTAATTTTTGATAAAACCCTAATTTGAATGTGGAAAACCCTAGTTTGATTTCTTAAAACCCTAGTCTTGAAAATGAATTTAAGTTTTACATTTAACTACGAGTTTGTTATCTCTTTGATTTTATGTGTGATAAGGCATGATTAAGAAGAGGGATTACAATTCTTAGGTGATTAGTAGCCTAAGTAGGTGCGATTAAGCTTTGATAAACTAAGTTGAATTGGGCACCTATGGACTAATTTGAAAGGAAAGAAAATTACTTGGGCAAAGGTGAGAGTTAACCTAAGTTGGAAGGTTTAATTAAGCATGATAAATTTGACTAACTTTGACTAAGCCTAAATATCTTATTGGCATCATCCTTTAGCTATTTTATAGCTTTAAAGTGCCGCCAAACAAGGAAAAAGGAGGAGGAAAAAACCGTGGGAAAGGAGAGGAAAAGAGAGGAAAAAGAGAGGAAAAAAGAAAAAAAAAAAACTTGGGAAATTCTTGCTACTTTCAACCATTCAATCTTGATTGAGGAGCTAGGAGGTGAAGCTTGCACTTGGGAGCTTGGGATTGCACCAAGAACATAAGCTAGAAAGGTTTTCTTCTATTCTCTACAAGCTGAATTTTGATGGAGATTATAAAGTAGTTGGATTTTGTTCTTGTTTGGGATCATTCATGGCCACTGATAGCTTTTGAGATGATTCTACGGATTGATTTGGTTAATTTGATGTATTTATGCCTAGCCATGAATATGAGTTAGGGTTAGGGTTAGGGTTCTTAATTTCAAGCTCTAATGTTAGAAATTAATGCTTGGATTGTTGGTTAACTAGCATGTTGGTTTAAGTTGTTGAGTGGGCTCTTGAATTCCCACTTGTGTAACAGCCCCACCTCTCCAAAGGGCGAACCCAAGGGTATCAATTGAGCCTCGGACTCACTACAAATTCCCAAATAATAAACCAAGCGTTCATTCAGAAAGTCATCAACATAAGATATTAAAATTTCTAATAAACTCTTACAAAATACAAACCCCAAAAGCTCATCAAAATTACACTGATAATAACTCCAAAATACCATAAACCATCAAACTCATCCATTAATTTCAATCTCATACAAAAGAGGAAATCCTATAAAAGTACTAACTTCCTCGATTCACGTTGCCTCAACTCGAAACCATTGGAAAACAAATTGGGATGAGCTAACGAGAGGCCAAGAGAACATGCACATGCATTTAAAAGTTAACTAAATTATTAAGCGGTAAAGGGCCAACCAATAAATCTTGCAACAAAGCATTTAAACCATACAATTTAAAGGGATACAGCTTGCGGCTCCGCTTCCCAAGTATCGATGGATATATGTTGACACTCACAACCGCTTCACTCTTGGTCCATTCACCACTTACTCCCTCTCCGCTTTCAACCCTTGCCCGAACTCAAATTTAGTGTATGGCAACCCACTATGAGGTATGCCAAGTCGGTGGACTCATTCCAACCGACGCATTTGAAACAAATGGTAACCCACGGTTCACCTATCCCTTGCCCCAACCCTGTTGCCGGGACAAGGTGAAGCGGATCCCAGGTGGGGTGGGGCATTCCACAGCTTGTAAATAAACATTCAAATAACATTGTAAACAATCATTAATTGAACATTCTAAAGCAGTAATTCCTTAGCAAAGAAGCTCAAAGAAGGTGAGCGATAGTACACGCCACCGAGCACACAAGCAATGCTTTCAATTTATTTACATGCACTTGGACACTCACCACAGTTGAACAAGCAAGAAATGCAGGAGCTAAACCGCGTTCTTTCAAGCGTCCAGCGGAATCACCTGCGGACGATGGAAGTGCAAGCAATTTACTTTTCTGACCGAAGTTCAAAAGTTCAACAATTTTGGGAAAATCCATTTCAACCGTGCATTGATGCAGCGTACAAATACTGGATGCATGAACTCCCCAAGAAATGCATATAAACACTTTAATATAACAAAAGAAGTACATGCACGGGGCGTTAGACGAAAACGGCAAGTACAAAACGAACGGAAAAACACGGTGAAGGTGCAAAACAGTTTGGCACCATGCGTCATCGCTCATAACTCGAGCTACGAGTATCGGATTAGGACGTACGAGGTGCCGTCGTGACATCGGACAATTGATGACTTTATGATCTGTGCCCCCACATCTTAGACATTTTCCAGCTTTCTTCCAACAATCATTCTCCATATGATTGGGCTTACCACAATATCCACATCCCACTTGTGGGGTCGAGACCGATACTAGAACCGCCTTTGTGAGGTATTCGAGATTGACCACGCCCACGAGAAACTCCTTAGACAAAGGTTCCCTCGGCCTTTCGTATTCCTTACTCTGTGCCCTTCCCAGCTTAGAGGTTGGCATATCTTTATCACCGATCCTATTTCACTACTACCTGGAGTATTTCTTTGGCATGAAAAGCCTTCACTTGTTGCCTAGCACTCTCGACTCTCTGGGCTTTCTAAAGCCTCAAAGTATTAATTATGCGTTGCGCTAACGCCTCACGGATCTCAACATTTAATCCTTGCACAAATCGCCTAATCCTTTCCGATCGGTAACCACTAATTGAGGGGCAAACTTTGAGAGCTTTGTAAATTGGGTCTCAGTAATCAGCCACACTCATCGATCCTTGTCTTAGTCTAATAAAATCATCCTCCCTTTTCTCCTGGATCACCGGAGGCAAGAATTTCTCATCAAATTCGCTTAAAATTTGCCCAAGTCCACCTGGTCGGGTTCGCTTCTCTTTCCCATTTGCCCCTAATAACATTCCACCATGATCTAGCTGGCCCTCAAATTGGAAAGTGGCGAATAGCACTCGCTCTCTCTGTAGGTCAAGACAAGAAAATGTCACCATCCGTTCAAACCAGTTTTCCGCCACATCAATATCTGCCCCTCCCAAGAACTTTATGAGCAAACTTAAGAAAACGCTCTAAGGCTTTGTCATCTCCGATCGTGGCCTATGGGTTGATTTTGCTGACCAGACCTTGATTATCGTGACGCTCAAGGATTTCGGTCATCTTATTGAGGGTCGTAGCCATCCGTCCACATGCTCACCACGGTTCCCTTCGGTCCCACCTCCGATGACCGAGCACTCACGGAGGGTTGCGGTTGCCCACGCCATCCTCGGACCTCCTCCTCGACCTTGGACTTCCATGTCCTAACTAGTTTCAATGCAACTGGAACGGCATTACATAGAAGAAAATGAAATTTTTTTTTTTTTTTTAAAGAAACGCAACAGTCAACATACACGTGCCAACAAGTGGTCAACAAGCAGTCATGAGTCATATATTCACATATTCAAACGTTACAAGCAGTCAACAAGTCATGGGACATTTTCAAAATAGTACACACGTAACAAAAAGCGACACACGAAGCAAAAATATGACGGTCATGCAAGTCATGTACAAGTCAAGTCACAGTGCCTTACGAGCCTCCCCATCTAGTCCTTATACAAAACAAAACCAAAGATTACATTCCCTAATCTAGTTGGCGGCCGAGCCGCTAGTCGAGACTCTACCTCTTCTTCTGAGGGTCCTCGACTGTTCCTCCTCCCTCGTCGGAGGGTTCGTGAGCCGAACCCTCCTCCCCGACTCCACCTCGACCACCTCAGCTACTTCCTCAAGAAGATCAATGGCATCATCCCAAAGTGTAAATTAACTCAATCCTCATTTTTGCCCAATCACAAATCAAACCTTAATCATATATAGTTCAACATTTTTTTTTTTCCAAATCATCCATTTATGATACAAGTCTTAACCAAAAGTATATTGTGTAATCTTTTCACTTAACTTTCAACTAATCCCACGGTCAGGCACCCTAAACATCTAGTCTAGGATACACTACAAGGATTTGAAGCCTAAGCTCGATACCACCAGAATGCCCCACCTCTCCCTAAGGGCTAACCCAAGGGTATCGGGCTGCTTCGACTCTGCCGGACTCACTACAAATTCCCAAATAATAAACCAAACGTTCATTCGTAAAGTCATCAACATAAGATATTAAAATTTCTAATAAACTCTTACAAAATACAAACCCCAAAAGCTCATCAAAATTACACTGATAATAACTCCAAAATACCATAAACCATCAAACTCATCCATTAATTTCAATCTCATACAAAAGAGGAAATCCTATAAAAGTACTAACTTCCTCGATTCACGTGCTCAACTCAAAACCTCAAGTAAGGAAAACAATTGGGATGAGCTAATCTGAGGCTAAGAGAACATGCACATGCATTTAAAAGTTGTTAACTAAATTATTAAAAAGTAAAGGGCCAACCAATAAATCTTGCAACAAAGCATTTAAACCATACAATTTAAAGGATCAGCTTGCCCGCTTCCCAAGTATCGATATCGATATATGTTGACACTGCCAACCGCTCACTCTTACAAGTCCACATTCACCACTTACTCCTCTCCCTCAGCTTTCAACCCCTTGCCCGCCCAACTCCAAATTTAGTGTATGGCAACCCACTATGAGTATGCCAAGTCGGTGGACTCATTCCAACCGACGATTTGAAACAAGCAGTAACCCACTGCCATCTATCCCTTGCCCCAACCCCTGTCGGACAAGGTGAACGGATCCCAGTGGGGTGTGTGGGCATTCCACAGCTTGTAAATAAACATTCAAATAACATTGCAAACAATCATTAATTGAACATTCTAAACAAGAATTCTTAGCAAGAAGTTCAAAGAAGGTGAGCCTTGATAAAGTACACAGCCACCGAGCACACAAGCATGCTTTCAATTTATTTACATGCACTTGGACACTCACCACAGTTGAACAAGCAAGAAATGCAGGAGCTAAGCACGTTCTTCAACGTCCGCGGAATCACCTGCGACGTGGAAGTGCAAGCAATTTACTTTTCGACCGAGTTCAAAAGTTCAACAATTTTGGGAAAAATCCATTTCAACCGTGCATTGATGCAACGTACAAATACTCGATGCATGAACTCCCAAGAAATGCATATAAACACTTTAATATAACAAAAGAAGCACATGCACGGGCGTTAGACTAAAACGGGCAAGTACAAAAAAGCGAACGGAAAACACACGGTGAAGGTGCAGAATAGTTTTGGCACCCTATGTCATCGCTCATAACTCGAGCTACGAGTATCGGATTAGGACGTACGAGGTGCCGTTTCGAAGCTAAGAGAACGAGCTACAACTTTCATGAAGGAAGATTTTGCCCATATTGTCTCGTTTAAGGTCAAAAACGCAGAAAACAGTCTCAGAAGTTTCACCGTCAGAATGTTCGACAGGCCAACTTCAAACGGGCATAACTCAGCGCTCACAAATCGAAATCGTGAAATTCCAGTGGCGTTGGAAAGCTAGAATGACAGGCTATAACTTTCGTGTTTTGGCCAAAAATCAAATCACAAGGTATCACGCGGAAAATGAAGCCAAAGTGGCTGTGGGCTGCCCTGTTTTCCGCTTACGCCTAACGCCAAAATCACTAACACACGTGCATGCCAAACTATGGACTCAAATGCAGTACCAAACATGCAATCGCAGCTTCAACATTATCCCAGCGACACACACTCACACACACACAGCCACACGCGACACACCCCACATAAACACACACGTCAAAGCTGCCCAACCAACCTCACTATACATTATAGCAACCAAATTCCTATCCACCAACACATACACTCTCACCTTCCACAAAATCAAAATCATGAACCACCAACCTAACCTTACCCTAGGCTGGCCGGACCCTTGAAGCTCAAACAATCCGTGCACACCTTACATTCAACACTCACGGCAAGATGATGCAACAAGAAAGCCATAACAACCACCATAACACCAAATTCTCATGGCATAATCAACACTCATAAACCCTAGTTCATTTCATGGTTAGGCAAAACACATAAGAACCAATCGAACCAATCCATAAAATCACTTCACAAGCTAAGCATAAGCATGAATCAAGCCATAAGAATCATCAAATCCAACTAGTTTATAATCCATTAAAATTTCAGCTTATAGAGCAAGAGAAGAAACCTTTCTAGGGATATTCTTGAGTACAAATTCCAAGCTTCCAATGGCAATCACCACCTTCTAGCTTCAATTCAAGGTTGAGTGGTTGAATTCCAAGAATTTTCCCCAAACTTTCCTTTCTTTTTCTCTTTTTTTTCCTCTCTTTTCTCTCTTCTCTTCTCACGGTTTTCTTCCTCCTTTCTCTCTTGTTTTCAGCCGGCCTCTTGGTTCTAGAATGAACCAAAGAGAGCTCAAGACTTATCCAATTTTGTGGTCAAAAGAGGCCCAAAAAGTCAAGTTCCACTATTGCCCTCAACTTTGCTTATTTCCACATTTGCCCAAACAATTTCCATTCCTATCAATTTACTCCATAAACACTTAACTCATCTTAATCCATTCAAGCTTAAGCACACCTAGTTAGGCCACTAATCACCTACCATTCTAATCATCAGCTTAAGCTGCATTAACAGCGCCGAAAATCAAAGAAATCAGAACTTCGTGGTTAATCATAAAACTTCGATTTATTTTCAAAACAAAGCATAAAAGTCAAATGAGGGTTTTTCATACTCAAATTAGAGTTTTATCTAAAAATTAGGTTTTCAAAATAGGCCATTGAAATTAAACAAATAATTATGGTGAGAAAATAAGAAATAAAAACCTGGGTCCTCACAACTTGCATGATGGTTTAAGTGGTTGTGTGGGCTCTTGGATTCCCACTAGCAAACTAATGATGTATGGTGTGTGATTATATAGAATTTGTTGATTGAAATGGGAACATGAACTCCAAGGAGAAACCGGCTTGAGGAAGGAAACATTGGGGGGGTAATTTTCTGATTTTTGTTTAATTTCGTGGCTGTTGTTTTTTGGCTAGTTTAAGGGCTGAAATTGATGTTTAAATGTTGATTGTTGAGCTGCATTTTCATGTTTGTTATCGATTCGAAGTCATTGGATTTCCATGCGTGCGCTTTTGGTTGGACGCGAACGCATTTGCTGCTAAGCAGGAAAATAGGGTTGTCCCAGCAGCGACTTTGGTTCCATTTTTTCGTATTGATCCTTTGTGATTTGGCTTTGGCCAAAGCACGAAAGTTATAGCCCTTCATTCTAGCTTTCCAACGCTGGAATTTCTTGATTTCGATTTGTGAGCTTGAGTTATGTCTGTTTGAAGTGGGCCTGTCGGAAATTCTGATGGCAAAAATTTCTGAAACTGTTTCTGCGTTTTTGACCTAGAAAGAGTGAATCTGGGTTGAAGTTGTCTTCATGAAAGTTTTAGCCTGTTCTCTTATCTTCAACGCACCTCGTGGCACTTCAATCTGACACTGCACCATGAGTTATGGTCAAAATGGCAAAAGGTGTCAAATCTGCCTTTCACACCTTTTAGTGTGTGTTTTCCATTTTTGTTCCGCTCTTCTCCGCTTTTCCTTCTGATACGCTTCCACGCTGTGTTCCTTTTGCTATATTAAGTATTTATAAGCATTCTCGAGGGTTTAATTCATTGAGTATATGCTTGTCGTGGTTATTTCACATTTGAAAATGGGTTTTCCAAACTCTTTAGTTTGAGTCTAAAAGTAATTGTTTGCACTTGCATATCTCGGGATTCCGTGGACCTCAAAGAACGGTTTGGTCCTCTAACTTTTCTCGCTTGCTCACAACTATTGGTGAGTGTTCAAGTGCTTGTTACCTCAATACTTGGTTTGATGAAATTGTTTGAAAAGCATGCTTGTTTGACTTGGTGGCGGTACTTTATCACCACCCTTGCTTGAATTTGTTTGAGTTGAAGTCGTAAGTGCTTGTACTTGTACTTGTTCTTGGCTTGATAAGACCAAACGGTTGCATGTACCACACCGAAAGTGAGTGGGAGGTGCCTCTCCGCTTTGGTCGGGTTCTAGTTAAGTCGATTGGAGCGTAGTCTCGTCGACTCATTTACCAAGCGGTAGTATCACGCCTATGGGGCGGAGGTGCCGCTCATCCCGACTTAGTTTGATGTTAATTACCAAGCGGTAGTATGTACCATGCCATGGAGCGGAGGTGCCGCCATCCCTAACTTGATTTGATGTTAATACTATTTTGACGAATGGGCCCTGCATGTAAAGTAGGACGGGTGAGAGTAAAGTGATTTCTACGGTCGGTGAGATAGTGGTTGACTGAGTGTCAACATGCCTATTGAAAATACGGCTTGGGACCGATCAAGTGGGACGTGGAAAACGCAGAAAGATGGAACGCAATCAGATCCTTTATAGTGATTACTTTTATAATATCTTGTATGATTCCCGAAGTTTTCATCGCTATTATTTGTTCAAAATTGTTATCGCTTAACTTGCTTTGCATGCATTCTTGACCTCACCGGGCTTTGCTCACCCCATAAGCTTTGTTTTCCTTAATGTGTCCGGAAGTCACCGAATCGAGGGACCTAGTACTGCAAGTGATTACCTCTTAGTATTTTTTGTAGGATTTCCTCTTTGTATAAGATTGAGCTATTTGGATGATTTTGATAGTTGTGGTATTTTGGAGTTATTATCAATGCCTCCTTGAGGAAATGTTGGGGTCAGTATTTTATGGAATTGGTGATTTTATGTACCTTTATCGATGGTTTCATAAATGAATGTTTGAGTCCTGGCGAGAGCTGGGCAGGCGGTCCGCTTACCTCTCTGGTTCGTCTTAGGGGAAGTGGGGCTGTCACAATGTACCACACTCTAGCAAGTGGGAGGTGCCTCTCATCCCGTCTTGGTTTATTGATAAATTTTATTTTGACGAGCAGGCCCAGCATAGGGGGTGTAAGTAGACGGGGTGAGCTTAAAGTGATGTCTACGGTTAGTGAGATAATGGTTGATTGGGTGTCAACATTCCAATTAAAAATTGTGGCTTGGGAGCGGACCAAAGGTGATGGCAGAAATTGAGGAAATGTGGAGCAGGCCATCTATATCCTTTTATATTGAAATCTTTAATTGCTTTATGTGAGTTCTGAGCTTTTCTACTGTCTTACTGCTTTAATGATTTTATTACCACTTTGACCCGCTTGCGTGTGATTTCTTAACCTCACTGGGTTTTGGTCACCCCTTAAATTTTGTATTCCTTAACAGGTTTTGAAGCAGAGTTCATTAATCGAGGAATTTAGTTTCTTTTGTAGGATTTTCACACTTTTGTATAAGATTGTTTTGATTTATGAACTTGATGGTATATTGTACTTGGAGTTAAAACTATTGTAATTGTGATGAAATTATTGGGGTTGTACTCTTGTAAGCTAACTAGTGGTTTTGATAGATTTCGATTATGGTTTTAAGAATGAATGCTTGTATTTATATTTGGATTTTGTAGTGAGTCCTGGCGAGAGGTGGGCAGGCGTCCCGCCGATACTCTTGGGTTCACCCTAGGGAGAGATAGGGGCGTCACATAAGAAGGATGCATCCTATTCCTTTTCTATTTTGTAAACACCTTTGTGTTTTTGCCTATAAATAGGCTCATGAAATTCTTAATAAATTTAGTTGAATTTTCCAACAAATTGATCTCTTAGCTTCTTGAAGCAACCTTTGAATACTTTGGAATTCGTTCGAGTATTCACCTTAGCTTATCAGACAAGAATCACACTTGTTTGTGACACCTTCTACTTTCTAACTATTGTTTCTTTGTGGGTTGAGAATCATTCTTAGTTCACGAACAAGAGGCTTTTATGGTTTTAGGTTTCTACAACTCAAACAAACATTGATACATTATCTAGATCCGAGATTGTGGGATACGAGTTCTTTCAAGTTTTGGTTGGATTCATATCAGCTGGTATCAGACCCAGTTGACTGTATCCAGGTTATATCACTTGCTTTTTTCGTGTTTTGGTGTCATTTTCTTGCTGTTCTTGTTTAGTTTTAGAGTAAAAAAGGAAACAAAAACAAAAACAGCCACTAGAGTTTCTTTCTTATGTCGCTAGGGCTTCTATCACTAGAGTTTATTGTTTTTGATTCTGTCTGGTCTTGTTTGTTGCTATTTGTGTCATGTTTTCCATCTTTTTTATGCTCTATTTTGTGTCTAAGTCTTGTTAAACTCGTTAAAAAAAATTTACATCAATTTGTGTCATGTTTAAAATGTTTTTTATGCTCTATTTTGTGTCCAAGTCTTTTTTATCATCATATTGTTTTGTTATAACCAAAACTAAGGATTTGTCAACCAAAGTTAACATTATGAGATATATTTTATGAAATGAGATAACATGATTGACATGTTACACGATTTACAAGAATTTTCTATAAATACTGTCATGTCATGTTACAAGTTCTTATGCCATATTCGACAGGGGTTACCTCTAGAATGTATGGAACTAAATGCCATATCGGATGGAGGCCGTTCATGTGTATGCCACTCATTCTCAACAAAATATGTATGTGTAATGTATGAGAAGATAACAAATGTTTTTATTTGATATATGCATATGGTATTATATGGCCAAATTTACAAATATATAGTATATATATAGCCTAGTGAGTATATGTCGCTGAACCAAAGTTTATCCATTTTTTTCCCTTGCAGATTAAGAAAGGAAGGTCGTTTATGTTTAGAAGATAAGAGACAGGTAAATAGAGAGATGTGTAAACATTGGGAGTATAGAGTAAGGAATTTAGTAGATGTATTAAGTGAAATGTATGTATTTTTTTTTAGTAATTGTATGTTTTAAATTTTAGTGATTTTTTAAAGTTATGATAATAATACCTTATATTTGTGTGAGTAAAGTCTCACGAATATATGTGCCACATTACATATCTAATCCAAGGACTCGAATTTTGGGCATGACACTTATTGACTCAAAATAGACATTCTAGGTTAAACTTGAGTATTTCAGTCGTAATACTTAAACTTTTCGATGTGAAACGAGATACTATATGAACACTTTTAGAATAGTCATACAAACAATTGATAAATCAAGTGAAGTTTGAGTGTGCTATTGCCCAAATTAAGAAAAAGTTTGCACTGCATCATCAACACGAGAAAGCGACTGAGAACTTCAATGCATGCTCTTTTATTATTCACTAAAATAGAGATATGTTAATGTTATGTAAATGTAACTTCTCTAAACTTTGTTATGGTAAAAAACTTTGACTCATAACTTAGTCTGATATAGAACAAGTTGACCTACCTAGGCGGAACCACTGTTGTCCGCATCTCAAGAAATTATTTAAGGCTGAATTTATGGTAGATTTTATGGCTTTGTTGTTATTACTAATTGGTTTAGATAGGGTAATTATAATTATTGTGGGAACAATACAGATCATGTGAATAATGGAATAAAGAAGCAGTGCGGTACCAAGATCAGTGAATGACTAGTGCTAACTCCGATCCAATATCCGGCGTCAGTCATCGAGGCATCAACCAGAACAAGTCTAGTGACAAACACTGACACCGGTCTTCGTTGGGGCTTTGTTTCTATTTTTTGTTTATTTTCCTTTTTTCATTATTATTTTGTTTCCTATTCTAATTAGATGTTCTAGGGTTTCTTATTAGTTCAAGTAACTTGCTAGACTAGTATTTCTAGCCTGCAAATAGGCATATCTGTAGATTTTATTGTATTTAAACTATTGACATTATCAAATTAAGCACTTATTGTGTTTGTTGGCTTTTCCATGATCCTTTGGGTATGTCGTAGGGTTTAAGATTTAGTTTTGAATCCTATTATCTTGGGATTTGAATGTGATTCAACTCTTTGTATTTTCTATGGATTTCATTTGTGAAACAAACTCTTATTACATACCTCCACTATCGCATCATGTGGTATCAAAATAGATTTCTCATGTGACAAACCTCGATGCATATCATCATATCTTGGATCACAAAAAAGAAGGTGCTTGTGCCTAGAGAGTTGCTTACGACTGTGCCCTTATTTAACATGGTCCACATCAATCACGTAGATAGCCATGCTATGAGACATTGTCTTTGGATGATGAAACTTTGGTGAGCTTCAAAAGGTTAACCCTAAAACCTTCAACAAAAGAGATGGCCCCTATGCATGGTTCATAATCTTGCACCAAACATAGATGAGACTCGGAGAAATCAATTATTCCGAACAAGGTGCAGGACTTCTAATCATGTCTTTGATTTGGTAATTAATATTAAAATGTGTTTTCTAAGAAATTAGTTGATAAATTAAAATTATCTATTGAAGAGTTTTCAGAGCAATTTCGGGTTGGTTGGATAAAAGGGAATGAATCTATTGGGATAATTGCAAGATATCTTATTCCATTTTCAATTGGTAAATATGTTGATAGAATCCTATGTGATGTTGTGGATATGGATGTTTGTCACCTACTGCTTAGTAGATCGTGGTAGTATGACACAGATGCAATGAATCATGGATGCAAAAATATTTATCAGTTTATCAACGACGTTAAAATTATTGTCCTCCTGCCATTGAAGCCAGGTTCAAAATCTAAATCCTCACAGTTGATTGCAAGTAATTTGTTATCAATTGTACATATAGAATGTAATTTAAATATATGTAAAAAGAAGTTGAAGGTGCCAAGGTAGTGAAGGAGGTTCCTAATTGTTGGGGACAAACACCTTGAGAGAATCCATCAAAGAGACCACTATGCAAGTCAAGAACCCAATTTTGATCCAAAAGTTTAAACTGTTAGGTCTTAATTCCTTACCTACATATGAACCACTCTTTCTCCAATTCTCCAACCAATGTGAGACACTTTTCCTTACTCATGAATTCAACACTAATTCAATCGAAGACCCAAAATAGAGGCAGTTGTGATTTTGGAAGCCAAAAATAATTTTAACTCTTCAACATTGGATATAGGAGTTCTTAATTCTTCGACCATGGAGTCCAATGACTTAAAAGAATTTCGTGGTTTGGTTGTTGATGAAATTTTCCAATATTTATCACCAACAAATCCACCACCATCAGATGAGCTGCCATTTAAGTCTATAGAGCTAACTGCCACCTCGGATCATAAGAATTTTGATTTTGGTAAGGGATTTATTTACGACAAATTCTCTCCAACTAATGATTCTCCTGTGAAGACTAAGAAAGTTGAATTCTTCATCAGTCTAGGAAAAATTATAAAATTTGTTTGGACAATGGAAGGTGGTGTAGTTGTCGGTTTTGAAATTTTCCCAAAACTGGGCTGAGTTTCTTATGACCATGAATGGATACTTAAAATTCTATCACAAGCATCATCCTTACAATATTCGTGGGACAGTTATGGCTATGTCTTCTCGTGGGTCGTGTGTTCAACCCATTCGTGTAACTCAAAGGTGAGTTCTTTTCAAGTGGGGGAGTTTGATGTGAAGACAAGTTGCCCCCTTGAGTGCAACCTTCGTTGTTCCCATCTCAAGAAATTATTTAATGTCAAATTTAGGGTAGATTTTATGGCTTTATTATTTATTACTAATTAATTTAGATAGGGAAATTACAATTATTGTGGGAACAATAAAGATCGTGTGAAGAATGGAACGAAGAAGCCATGAGGAGCCAAGATCAGTGAATGACCGGTGCCAACTCTGGTCCAATATTTGACGCTAGTCAAGTCATTGAAGCATCGACTAGAATAAGTCTGATGACAACACTGGCATTATGATTGGCTCCAGTCTTCAACGAGCTTTTGTTTCTATTTTTCATTTATTTTCCTTTTTCGATTTTTTTTTGTTTCCCATTCTAATTAGATGATTTAGGGTTTATTATTGGTTAAGTAACTTGCTAGATAAGTATTTTTAGCCCGTAAATAGGATATTTGTAGAGTTTATTGTATTTAGACTCTTGACATTATTATCAAAATTAAACATTTATTGTGTTTGTTGGCTTCTGTCATGTTCCATTGGGTGCATCTTAGGGTTTAAGATTCAGTTTTGAATCTTGTTATTCTGATGTTTGACTGTGATTTGACCCTTTGTCTTTTCTATGGATTTTATTAGTGAAAAAAAAAAACTTATTACACTCTTCCGCGCATCATAATGGTACTAAATATTTTGCTCATATGAATTATGAGATATGCAATATTTTAGAGTTTAAACTACAAACAATTAGTTTAACCATATTAATAATGTTCTATGTTGTTAATACTATGCTTATTGTATCCAAGAATAAACCCTACTTCTAGTTGAATAAATCCCATCATTGTAACTTTTCACAATGACTTTATTTTTTAATATTTTTTTTACTTTCCCACCATTCTCACACTTTTCACACCTCCAACTATCAAATACAAGTTTCGAACCTTGGATTTGACAGTGGAAAAAACTCTAGCTAGGCTAACCTCAGTGTTTACTTTTATAATTTCATTGATAATATTTATTATTCTATTGATAATATCATTCTAAAGTAAAAGCACATCATAATCGAAGTACCAAAGATGTCATTTTATTTAATATAAATAGCAAAAGTACACAAGAAATCTTTATAGTTGATTGCTTTATGGCGAACATGTAGTAAGGAGTGATAATTTTTCCCTTTTCTCATGTAAAGAAGCTCCATGCTTCATTTTAATTTGCATTTATCTTGACAAAATTAAGGGCTTTCTTTCCTTCAACAGCATGTCCAAAAAAATTGCTCAGGTACTCTTGAAATATTACTTCTCTGTAGAGAGCTCCACCATCAAGTTTTGTCGGATAAGGCAGCGGACCTATCTTCTCAGTTGGCCTTGGAAGGCTGAAAAATGGAATAGAAACTCGAGATGTTTTGTTTGTGGTAAGCACTTTATGCTCGACACTCTTGTACTTTCCATTGCTTAAAATCTACCATGTAGGGAAAAAAAGTTGTTACAGTTCCCAATCATGAAAGGGAAAAAAAATAAATTTCTTTCCTTTCTCCTATAAAACCGCCTAAGAAAACAAAAATACACTTACCCCTCATTTGGTACGTTGGAAAGGTCTAGAATGGAAAGACCTTTCCACCCAGAATTCTTTTCCTGCCAGAATGGACAGGAAAATGTTTATCACTCTAATGTTTGGTAACCAAGTCAGAATGGAATGTTAATTCCTTTTCTCATGTCTGGTATAATCATATTCAGAAGTCAGAATGGAATGGAAAAAACTACTATATTGACTTAATTGCCCCTATGTATAACATTCTATATATATATATATATATATATATATCGATTTAGAGACAATGAATTATTAATTAATAAAGAACTTTTTAATAGTATAAAATCACAATAATTTATTAAGTAAAAATATAACTTCTTAATAGCATACAATTACAATAGGTGAATACTAACTGCAATACAATTGCAATAGGTAAATGCTAGTTGCAACTAAATTAAATTTTTAAATGCATGCATGTTGAATCCCATATATTTTTCATGCATGTTAAATCCGTCCTTCATGCACGTTAAATCCTCTACCCTTGATTTTGTGTCTGAAGGGTTTTAAGAACTATTTGTAAATAGGAAATTGTAATTTGCTTAGTAGATGATCTAGTGGGTTTTCCATTTTTTTTTAAATTTTTAAAAATTCATATGAATGTATTTTGGCATGTTATTGGTCGTTTGAGTTAACAAATGTTATCATATAATCCAATATTTTGAATAAAAATATTTTAAAAATGTCAACTGAATATTTTATTTTAAAGTAAAAAGAAAGAAAAATAGACATATGATAGCAAGAAAGAAGAGTTGTATCATATATATGAAAGATAAATACGTATAGAAGAGATAGAGATATAAAATATAGGAGGGTAATCTTGACTCTTATAATTTAAATATTTCCTGGATAGAGTGCGAATGAGCTTTCCCTAAATTTTTGTGAGGAATGGAATTCCAAGAAAAAGTTGGAATAGGCTTTCCAAGGGGAAAGGCCTTTCCAACAAAAGATATCCATACCAAACACTAGAATGGAATGAAGAAGTTGGAAACGTCTTTCCATTCTAGGCCTTTCCAACGTACTAAACGAGGGGTTAGGTTGTGCTTGAATCGATAGATTTGAATTTGTGAAAAAATTTGAATGGACTGGATTTCAAATAACTCTTTTACTAGATGGAATTAAAATTTTCAAAATTAACCTTCTCCATCTTAATTATAGGTGGATTTAAAATCTCATTTTTAAATTAAAATTTCCAAACAATGGAAAAAATTTGAACTATGAATTTAAGATTAAATCCACGCATATCCACCCATCCAAACACAGCTTAGATAATCAACCTCTGAAAAAGTCAGTTACGAAAATCTGCAACTGGATTGGATTTTACGGAAGCAAATAAATAGCAAGTCAGATATATAATATACTTGGCTGCGTCTTAGTATTAGAGTACTACTACACAAATTAACTTAAAATTTTATTTTCTATCATTTTAATGAAATTTCAGATCATAACAACAATCCATTATGGTTCATGTGATTAACTTTACACTAGTTGTGCAAACACTTACGCTTCATCTGGTCCAGATAAACAGTCAACCTGATCCAATTATTTAATTGACCAACAAAACTTTATTTTATTTTCTACTGTAATTTAGGTTAAATTCTATTTTGGACCCTCAAATTTTATATGCATTCTTATTTTAGCCATTACACTTTATTTTTGAACATTTTACCCTTAAAAGTATAAAATTTATGTGGCTTTAATCCTCTAACTTCAACTTTGGACAATTTACCTCCAAATGCATAAGATTTCTAGAGAAGGATAATTAAAGATAGATGATGTTTTCTGTGATTAATATGTTATGATGAAACGTGTAAGGCATGCATGTAAGCCAAGTAGACAACAAGTATCGACTATTGATCTGAAATAATTGTGAACTCGTAACGAATTGCAACTACTTGCTCAAAAGAAGTAGAGGATATGGTCATTTACGTACTAACCTCTAATGAATCCCCAACGTTAATAACTAATGCGCCTGTGGCTGGTGGAATCTCTATCCACTCTTCTTCCTTCTTTATATATAAACCACCAATATCATCTTGCAAAAGCACAGTCAAAGTGCCTATATCGGAGTGGCGGCTCGCACCAATTGTCAGTTCTGGATTAGGGCAAATTGGATAGAAGTTCATGTTGACCCTCTTCATTCCAATTAGTGATTCGAGTCTTGAGTCATCAAGGTTCACCCCGAGATTTCCAATTAATATTTCCAACAGACTTCTGACTAGCTTGGAGGATAACTTCAAGTATTCAAGTGCCTCTTCTCTGACGAAATAATCCAAAGGGGAAAGCATTTGTGACTTTATAGCATAAGGATTTTAGTAGCTAGCACAAAAAATAGAAAAACTTTTAAACGAAATGTGGATATGGACTTGAAATTCCAATATGTACACCTTAAAACGACATGTGTTATGTAGCTTAAGAAAATTTAAGATAGAATATATTTGCATACTTTATAGCTGTTCTATTGAAATAATCAAGAAAACTTACTTGCAGTCTTTTGGCCAATGTTCTTGTGCAGCATCATCGTTTGTGTAAACCATGCTAAGATGATCTCTCCATTCTAAAATCTTTTCTTGCTCAGGTGCAAAGCTTGTACCATACTTCACAAGAGGGCTAGGACTAACTCCCTTGAGATAAACAGCTTTAGCTTCTGCTGGTTGCAAGAAAAACCGGTGAGCTGCATCTTTTATGGACTCCAACAGGTTCAGAGACATACCATGGTTGATCACCTGAAAGAACCCTACTGTCTCAGCAGCTCTGACAATGGCCTCGACCACTTGATCATGCTCTGGACCATCAAGCTTTGATAAATCAATTGGCACTAGTGAGGAGTGACCTTTCAAGCTTTCAACAACTTTCTCCATTCGCTCACATGGTGATTGGATAAATCTTTCCGGTACTTTTGCAATTCCTGAATCCACCAGGCCTTTAACGCCATTGCCATCTTTCACAACAAAATCAAACAAAGCGTTGGCATCATCAAAACTTGGTGCCATTTTGTTATACGGCTGTTTGTCAAAGAAGCGTGTTTAGTTATTAAGAAGGTGGTGCAAGGGATCTGATTAAAATAGATGAAATAGGTACCTTGTCAAACAGCTAAGGCCGTCTTGGGGACGGCCATG
The DNA here is from genome assembly GCA_013103745.1 of Gardenia jasminoides. NCBI lineage: Eukaryota > Viridiplantae > Streptophyta > Magnoliopsida > Gentianales > Rubiaceae > Gardenia > Gardenia jasminoides. Next base: position 17,470,376 of record CM023099.1, read on the forward strand.
TCCCTTTTCGGCTGGCCTTACTAGCATGTCCGTTCTGGCTGGCCTTGCTTTTCATTTCAGAATGTTTTAAAATATTTGTCATGTTATTAAAATCAAAGTTACTTTTGTCTCCTTCTTCAATGCTATCCGTATCTTTATATATGTTTTAGGGTAAAATGTGTAACAGCCCACTAAACTTTTTAAAAATCTCATATAAACCACTCAATAAATTTTTGTTCTAATCAGCCTATTCAACTCGTAAGAAAGTTCAATCAGTCCACTCTGTTACTTTTTTTGCCTCAATAGACGGAAGTTGTTTTGAAACATCTACACAACAAGCGTACCAGCGCACCCACTTAGTTTGAGAGGGTGGAGAACCAATGGCAATGGTTGGGGAATAGCATTACACGACGCTCCTCGGGACATTCCAGAGGATCTGCCACCAGAACATTTTGAAACCCGGGAAGCCATCCTTCGCCACTGCTTGGAGACTGTGATTGTAGCTCTCCAATGTAAGAAATCATAGAGATAAGTACAACAGACATTTACAACTTTTTATTTATTTTAGTAGATCATCCTTTGATTAAATCCATATAATATAGAGTTAGTTTAAAAATATTATCTCAATCCACGAAAATTTCTCTGAACTTGTAGAGATTTGATGTATAGGATGGCAAAGAGATCCATGTAGTCATATAAGTGTCCGGCCTCTAACAGTGATATACACGAACCTCCTTAATTAGAATCTCCAATGTCAAATTAATTTAAGAAAAATACTCCAGTAACGATAGTTATAATAACAAAATAATTTTTACTTAATATTACAGATAAAAACATTTTCAATGACCATTTGGTTACCTGTTAGACCAGTTATCTAGATAAGATGATGCCTCAAAATTAGACTAAAAACTTTGAAGTAAATTTTGCATCTAAAACAATAAGTAAACTTAATAAATTAGTAACTTTTATGTCTGGAAAAGTAAATCAAAAATAATCTGAAACTTACCTTTTTTTTGAAACTAAATTACTATTTTATATCTCAAACTTACTTTTAAAGAGAAGTTTTGCATATAAGACAGTAAGTTAACTTAATAAACTAGTAACTTTTATGTCTCAAAATATAAATCAGAAATAATATGAAACTTACTGATGATGAGCTCGGAACTGCCATAGGAGTCAAGGATATTCCAACAATGCCAAGTGGTCCAATAACGAGAGCACGTGCCAAGAAGCTTAAGGATTCCATGCAAGCGTTGGTGTGTCACGTGCAAGACCAAGTAGGATGTCCGAGTAACCTTCAAGAACTTGGAAATGAGGATCTCAAGCTTTACACGTTAATCCAAGTCGTTGAAGATAAGGAAGTTGCATTGGAAGTTTCAGCCGAACCTAGGGTTAGGGTTAATTAGGGTTTTCTTGCTTTCGATTTGAGTTTTTGTTTGTTTCAGTTGTAATGGGCCGAATTACCTTGCTAAATAAGCTTGAGTAATTAAAGTCCAATTGCCATAATTAGCTAGTTAAATTCTGGTTAATTAGTTGGGCTTATGACCAAGGTACACTTGGGCTTAATGAGGTCAAAGCCTAGTTCAATTAGGACTAGCCTTTCATTGATTCATAGTAGTAGTAGGATTAGTTTTTCCAAGGCTATATATACAGCCTATGATGGACGAATTTAGGGGTTTTTTTAATAAAATTTTCAGCTTATTCTTGAGAGAATAACACGTCTCTTTCTAAGAGATTCTTCTTTGAATACTTGAGAGGTTTCGAGTGTTCATTCGACTTATCAATCAAGAACCACACTTGATTGTGGCGTCATCTACCAACAGCCTTGGTTCGCTAATTCATTGTTCTACGGGTTAAGATTAAATTCGAGGTTCGTAGATCCGCGGGTTAGAAGGGTCGAGAGTCTTCCGTAAGTTCAACTTGATAATCGTCTAGATCCTACTCCAACTCACATCATCTGGTATCAGAGCTAGTTGACGGTATCAAGTATATCCCTTTTAATTCTTGTTATTGTCGTTCCTTATTTTGTGTCAAAAAAAAAAAAAAAACGTTACTGTTCATCGTACTGTAGCGTTACTGTTCATCCGAATTCAATCTCTAGTTTCTTGATTGTTGATCTTGTCTTTCTTGTGTTCTTGAGTCTTGAATCAAAACAAAAAAAAAAAAAAAAAATCGTGTCTTGTTTTTCTTGTTTTGTTCTAGGGTTTTCTTGTAGTTCTTGCATCTAAAATTCTGGTTTGTTGTGCACCCCTAGTAAGTCGTTCTTGAAATCTTGAAATCTGATTATCTTGTGCCTTGTCCTCTTGTTTCTTGCATCTTTAAGACAAATTCTGGTTGTTTTTGCTGATTGCTTCATAGTTTCTTGTGTTGCCGTTTCATAGTCCATAGTGCTATCCATTTTTATTGTCTAGTTCTTGCGTAATTGGTGTATCAATTTGCTGGGAAATTGTGAGCTGATCAAAACCAAGAGAAAAAAAAAAAAACCAGAAATTCCTTGAATCTTGAACTTGGATTGTAGCCTTCTTGGGTTCTTGAAACAAACCCTAAAAGATCTTCAACAAGTTAAAGACCACTTTTTGAACTTAAGGGCTGTTTTCTTGAGCTTTCTTGAAATCAATTGAAAGGATCTTGAATTCTGGAAAAAAAAAATTCCAACGGATCTTTGAAGCTTGTGAGCAGAATTTAATCGGGTAAAAAAAAAAAAGAAGAAAGAACAAAACCCCGAAGCTGCTTGAAAATTTCTGCTTGATCCAAAGCTGTCTTGAAGTATTGGGATCCTATTCTTGATCTTACAACTTGATTGTTCAACCAAGGTTTGCTCTTCCATCCATAAATTGGTTTCCTTGTTGCTTCAAGACGTACCAAAACAGCAAAACAGAATCCTAAGTCTTGTTTAGCCTGCCAACCGCCATAAATAAAAGCCAAATCAGTTTTGGAAGCCACTCCACCGCCTTAAGCAAGGAACTAACAAATCCAAACCGGGTTTGAAAATTGTTGAAGGGCCGAACTGCTGTTTCTTTTTGCCCTTGTGCCACCCGAATTATCTACACTTTCCAGCAACATTGTGTCTCTTATTCGTGAGTCTTGCTTTCCAAATTGGTGTGTCTTAGTTTCTTAACTAGTTTCTTTTGAGTCACTTATATTTTCTCAACCCAATTCTTTCTAGTTTGTTGAGTCTAGTTAGTCTTTTAAATTCTCAACTCTTTGTGTCTTCATTTATCCTTCAAAGTGAATCAAAGGGGTGATACATCACATTCTTGAAAGGTAATTGGTGATAAGTCCTTGAAATTGCTCAAATTTTCTGATTTCTTCAAGGAGGAAAATCAAGGAATTAGAGCGTGCTTGGTGAGATCATTAGAGTGAAATAAACACTTGAGTGATACACGAGCGCGAGGGAAACACGTAAGGGAGTGTGTGAGGTCTTTTCTATCACAAATTGTTCATTTTTGCAGGTTTAACGAAAAATGTCAAACGAAGGAGAATCAACTAATGAAATGACCAATGCCCAACTTGCGTTCCAAATGCAAGCCTTGATTGCCGATTCTAAGAGGCAAATCATGCAAACCATTGAGGAGGTCCAGGAGCGACTTGATAAACTAGAGACTACTCAGAGTTCCTCCAAGAAATCCAAAGAGAAAGCTAAAACAAGTGAATCAAGTGATTCCAATGAGGATTATGAACCAAGGGAAATCCGTGAAAGAAGAGAAAGAAGAACCAGGGTCGAAAATGATGATTCCATCAAGGGAATTAAAATGACCATTCCACCTTTCCAAGGAAAATCTGATCCTGAAATCTACTTAGACTGGGAACGAAAAATGGAAAAGGTCTTTGACTGTCAACCTTACACTGAAGAGCAAAAGGTAAAGCTGGCAGTAATGGAATTTGCAGAATATGCAGCTATCTGGTGGGACCAACTTCGAGTAAAGCAAAGGAGGAACCAGGAACCAATGACCCGCACTTGGGATGACCTTAAACGGGTAATGAGGAAAAGATTCATTCCAGGGTACTACCATCGAGATTTGCATTACAAAGTGCAAATGCTTACTCAAGGAAATTTGTCAGTGGAGGATTATTTTAAGGAAATGGAAATGGCTATGATGCGTGCTGACATCCATGAAGACGCTGAAGCAACTATGGCTCGTTTTCTACGAGGATTAAAGCCTGAAATTGCTGAGGTCGTTGAGCTTCAACATTATTTTGATATTGAAGAGTTGATGGATAAAGCTGTCAAGGTTGAGCGGAGGCTCAAGAGGAGGGGTAGTTCTCGCCCTAATTCCAACTTCCAAGCTGGAAATTGGAGAAACCAGCAACCAAAAAGGGAAGAACGTTCCTTCACCCCTACTCCAATTGCAAAACCGAATCCATCCTCTACAAATTCATCAAGGCCGAATGCTCCTCCATCTAGACCGAACTGGAAGGGCAATCCTAAAGCTAATCTGGATGCTACCAAACCCCGCAATAGGGACACTAAGTGCTTCAAGTGTCAAGGGTTTGGTCACATTGCCTCTCAGTGTCCAAGTCAGCGAGCAATGCTTGTTCTACCTAATGGAGAAATGGTCACTGATGATGAAGGCGATGATGAATGTGCCGACATGCCTCCCCTAGAAGGAGGAAGTGATGAAGAAGAAATCATTGAAGAGCAGCCAGTTGTGGACCGTGTTGGTTTAGTGGCTCGACGAGCTTTGACTGCCCATGTTGGAGTAGACGAGCTTCAACGGGAAAACATATTCTACACTCGTTGCCACATCAAGGAGAAGGTGTGTAGTCTAGTCATTGATCCAGGGAGCTGTACCAACGTTGCAAGTGCCATCATGGTGGATCGACTAGGCCTTCCAACAACCAACCATCCCAAGCCCTATAAGTTGCAATGGCTCAACAACAGCGGTGAGGTACGTGTACTCAAACAAGTACTTGTTTCTTTCCGTATTGGACGTTTTAATGATGAAGTAATATGTGATGTTGTGCCTATGCAAGCTGCTCATGTTATCTTAGGCCGTCCATGGCAATTTGATAGAAAGGTTAATTGGGACGGATTCACAAACAAGTATTCCTTTTCTTTTGCAAATAAAAAGGTTATACTTGCACCTCTTACACCTCAACAAGTGCATGAGGACCAAGTAAGCCTTCAAAAAGAATTTGAAGAGGAACTTGAGAAAAAGAAACCTCGTGAGTTAGGACAAGAAATTAAAACTCATGATGTGAAAAATAATAACCATGGCGAACCAAAATGAAGGAAAACTAGCTAAAATGATTCGCCAAGGGAAAATTGAAAGGGGAAAAACGGATTTTAATTGCAAAGGCTAAAGTTGTAAGAAAAGCTTTACTTTCTACTCAGCCTATCTTTTTGCTCCTTTCTAAAGAAATTACTGACCAACTTGATGTTTCCTTGCCTAGTTCTTTTGCTAACCTATTGCAGGAATTTCAAGATGTGTTTCCTGATGAAGTTCCTAGTGGTCTACCCCCATTAAGAGGGATTGAGCATCAAATAGATCTCATTCCTGGTGCATCTTTGCCTAACCGACCACCGTATAGGACAAGCCCTGAGGAAACCAAGGAAATTCAACGCCAAGTAGAAGGACTCTTGAGCAAAGGCTGGGCACGTGAAAGCCTCAGTCCATGTGCTGTACCTGTTCTACTTGTGCCTAAAAAGGATGGGACGTGGAGGATGTGCACTGATTGCCGTGCCATAAATGCTATAACGGTAAAGTATCGCCATCCCATTCCTCGTCTTGATGACATGCTTGATGAACTCTATGGTGCTGTGCTAAAATTGATCTTAAGAGTGGTTATCATCAAATTAGGATCAAAGATGGTGATGAATGGAAGACTGCATTTAAGACTAAACATGGGTTGTATGAGTGGTTAGTTATGCCTTTTGGACTAACTAATGCACCTAGTACTTTCATGCGTTTAATGAATCATGTCTTACGTGCTTTCTTGGGTAAATTTGTTGTCGTCTATTTTGATGATATCCTTATTTATAGTAAGAACTTAGATGATCACATCATGCATGTTAAAGCTGTTTTAGAGGTCCTTCGTAAGGAACAACTTTATGCTAATCTTCAAAAATGCACTTTTTGCACAAATCAAGTTGTTTTCCTAGGTTATGTTGTAAGTGCAGGGGAATTCAAGTGGACCAAAGTAAAATAAAAGCTATCACTTGAATGGCCAACTCTACCTCTGTTAGTGAAGTAAGGAGCTTTCATGGTTTAGCTAGCTTTTATAGACGCTTTGTCAAGGATTTTAGCTCAATTGCAGCGCCACTTACTTCCATTGTTAAGAAGGATCAAGAGTTTCATTGGGGAGATGAACAAGCTAAGTCTTTCCAATTACTCAAACACAAACTCACACATGCACCTGTACTTAGTTTGCCTAACTTTGAAAAAGCTTTTGAAATTGAGTGTGATGCATCCGGTATAGGTGTTGGGGCCGTACTACTCCAAGAAGGGAAGCCAGTCGCATACTACAGTGAAAAGCTCAATGGCGCCTCATTAAACTACTCAACATATGATAAAGAGCTTTATGCACTTGTTCGAGCATTGCAAACCTGGCAACATTACCTGAGGCCCAAGGAGTTTGTTCTACACACTGATCACGAGTCGCTTAAGCATCTCAAGTCACAAACCAAGCTCAGCAAGCGACATGCAAGGTGGGTAGCCTTTATTGATACCTTTCCTTTTGTGATCAAATATAAGACTGGCAAAAGCAATGTTGTCGCTGATGCCTTGTCTAGGAGGTATACTTTGATTACTACACTTGATGCAAAATTGTTAGGTTTTGAAATAATCAAAGAGTACTATCCTGATGACCCGATTTTGGGAAGTGTTCAATGCTTTTCCACGCAAAGCCGTGAGAATTATTTTCTTTCACAGGGTTATTTATACTATAAAGACAAAATGTGTATTCCTACATGTTCTATGCGTGGATTGTTTGTAAGGGAAGCACATAGTGGAGGTCTTATGGGACACTTTGGAGTGGCAAAGACATTGTCTATACTCCAAGAGCATTTCTACTGGCCAAAGATGAGGCATGGCGTGGGAGTATCATCCAAAGGTGTGTAACTTGTCATCATGCCAAGTCTAAGGTAAATCCTTATGGACTCTACACTCCACTACCTGTTCCTAGTATGCCTTGGGTTGATTTGTCTATGGACTTTGTGCTAGGCTTACCTAGGACTAGACATGGTCATGATTCTGTGTATGTTGTAGTTGATAGATTTTCTAAAATGGCACATTTCATTCCATGTCATAAAACTGATAATGCAAAACATGTGGCTGATTTATTTTTCAAAGAGATTGTACGTTTACATGGTATGCCACGCACAATAGTTTCTGATAGAGATGTTAAGTTCCTTAGCTACTTTTGGAAAACTTTATGGAGTAAATTGGGAACTAAACTCTTATTCTCTACTTCTAGTCATCCTCAGACTGATGGATAGACTGAAGTGGTTAATAGAACCCTGTCTACACTGTTGCGTGCTATCATTAAAAGGAATCTTAAAACTTGGGAAGATTGCCTACCGCATGTAGAATTTGCATACAATAGGACAATACACAGTGCTACACAATACTCTCCTTTCGAAATTGTCTATGGATTTAACCCGCTTACTCCTCTAGATTTGATGCCTTTACCTGTGTCTGAGAAAGTTAATCTAGATGGGAAAAAGCGTGCTGAATTTGTCCGTGAGCTCCATGCCAAGGTCCGTGCTAACATTGAGAAACGTACATTACAATATGTACAAAATGCTAATAAGGGCCGTCGTAAGATGGTTTTTGAACCTGGTGACTGGGTGTGGATTCACATGAGGAAGGAAAGATTTCCTGTCCAAAGGCGTAACAAACTACTTCCTAGGGGCGATGGACCATTCCAAGTAGTTGCCCGTGTCAATGAAAACGCCTACAAACTTGACCTTCCTGGTGAGTATGGTGTACATGCAACTTTCAATGTTTCTGACTTAAGTCCTTTCCATGCAGACGACGAGCTTGATTTGGGGACAAATCGCCTTCAAGAGGAGGGGGAATGATGATGAGCTCGGAACTGCCATAGGAGTCAAGGATATTCCAACAATGCCAAGTGGTCCAATAACGAGAGCACGTGCCAAGAAGCTTAAGGATTCCATGCAAGCGTTGGTGTGTCACGTGCAAGACCAAGTAGGATGTCCGAGTAACCTTCAAGAACTTGGAAATGAGGATCTCAAGCTTTACACGTTAATCCAAGTCGTTGAAGATAAGGAAGTTGCATTGGAAGTTTCAGCCGAACCTAGGGTTAGGGTTAATTAGGGTTTTCTTGCTTTCGATTTGAGTTTTTGTTTGTTTCAGTTGTAATGGGCCGAATTACCTTGCTAAATAAGCTTGAGTAATTAAAGTCCAATTGCCATAATTAGCTAGTTAAATTCTGGTTAATTAGTTGGGCTTATGACCAAGGTACACTTGGGCTTAATGAGGTCAAAGCCTAGTTCAATTAGGACTAGCCTTTCATTGATTCATAGTAGTAGTAGGATTAGTTTTTCCAAGGCTATATATACAGCCTATGATGGACGAATTTAGGGGGTTTTTTTTAATAAAATTTTCAGCTTATTCTTGAGAGAATAACACGTCTCTTTCTAAGAGATTCTTCTTTGAATACTTGAGAGGTTTCGAGTGTTCATTCGACTTATCAATCAAGAACCACACTTGATTGTGGCGTCATCTACCAACAGCCTTGGTTCGCTAATTCATTGTTCTACGGGTTAAGATTAAATTCGAGGTTCGTAGATCCGCGGGTTAGAAGGGTCGAGAGTCTTCCGTAAGTTCAACTTGATAATCGTCTAGATCCTACTCCAACTCACATCACTTACCTTTTTTTGAAAATAAATTACTATTTTATATCTCAAACTTACTTTTAAAGAAAAGTTTTGCATCTAAAATAGTAAGTTAACTTAATTAGTAACTTTTATGTCTCAAAAGGTAAAACAAAAATAATATGAAACTTACCTTTTTTTGAAAATAAACTACTATTTTATATCTCAAACTTACTTTTAAAGAGAAATAAGTTTTGCATCTAAAACAGTAATGATGCGGAGCATCCAAGCAAGGTCATTGATGTGAGGGCCTCAAAATTCTATTTTACTGAAAATTAAATAAAAATGTTTAAATTATGTTTATTCACTAAAATATTGGTGAATTGATACTTTGAATTATTATTTTTTAATTTAGAGAATTTTTTTCAAGATTTATTTGCCGGTGTGCGTTTTCGCCTCGTTTAAGCGCTAAATTTTATACCGAAGTGTGATTAGTGACTTTAAGAGGAAATTGAGCATATGTAGAGATATTATAGAGATATTTGAGGTTGGACAGTGTCGTAATGAGATAAAACAGTAAAAGTTAGAGTGTCGCGCACGACGCGACATAAAGTGGTCAAAAGACCACTGTTCCTTAAAATAGGGGTAACTACACTTTTTGTCCCCTTAAAAGCCTTGTTTCTTGCCTCTTTGCTCCCTCATTTTTTCAGCCACAACTTGAGAGCTTAGAGAGAGAGGGAGGCCGAATTTAGAGAGAGAAAGGAGAGAGAGTTCAACTTGTTTCTTCCATCTTCTTCTTCCTCCAATCTTCTAAAGTTGTAAGACTCCATTAGAGGGATTTAGTTCTTGATTCTTCTTCCTTCCTTGGCTACCTAGAGAGAGAGGGGGAGAGAGAGAGGGTGGTCCGAAGTGGGAGAGAGAAAAGAAAGAGGAAGAAAGCTTTCCTTTGGTTGGTTACTTCTTGATCTCGAACTTGAAGACGGAATTCCTCATCAAATCAAGCAAATCTTGGGCTAAGTTTGGAACTTTTGGAGGTGCTAAGCTTGGGAGTGTCATTCTTGAGGAGAACTCACAAGATCTTGGTTGATCTTGTTAGATCTAGAAAGATCTGAAGGTATAAGACTCAAACTTCCTAGATCTAGCTTGATTAGTGTTAAATATAGTAGATCTATGATTTATTTTTCTAAGAATGCTTATGTATGAAGCATTTGAGTTGGGCTCTTTGTGACGACCCCACCGTACCCAGAGGCATACCAAAGGGTTTAGCGGATCGTCTGCCCAACTCTCGTCAGGACTCGATAGCAAAAACAATAAAAGCATCAAATTCTCATAAAAGGATGATATGTACATTATATATATACATAATATCCACTACAAGACCACAAGAGTTAGAGAGTAACTCCTGTCAAGGTTTCTCACACCCGCTATCCAAAATACAATATACATGGCCAAAACTTCAACCCAAAGCAAGTGCTAAAGCTAAGAGGGCTACACTATGCCTCTCAATAGCAAAAAGTAACATCGCAAAATAAGGATACGAGTGGCTTCAAAGCCATTTCAATCTCCACGCTTGATCTTCCGTTGACAATCCGTCAACCGATAATCCGTAGACCCTACTTATACTCCTACCGTCCACCTTATCAACCCACTCTGGCCAGTCTACAGTACATAGCAGCTTGAGCAATAATAACATTGAGATCCCAAAGGCATTGAGATCAGACCATCTATTTGGTCAGAGAATAACATTTACCATTGAGACCCCAAGGCAACCCTTGAAATCAGACTATCCAAGTGGTCAGAGAGCCACACTAACATTGAGATCTCAAAGGCATCCCTTGAGATCAAACCATCCAAGTGGTCAGAGAGCAACATTGACATTGAGACCCCAAAGGCACCCCTTGGGATCAGACCATCCACTTGGTCACTTATCACTAACAATATCACATTTATAGATCATATATCACACATCATATGCATTCATATATCACACAACACATATATTCAAGAACCATATATAGAGCTTAGGTCGAGTGCGATAAAATACACCCTCGTCCAAACGCCTACTTATCACATTTCACAATATAATCACATATAGAGTCCTAATTACTCACCAAAAGTAGTACAAAAGCAAACAGGTTAGAAAGGTTCCCGGGTCTCCTCGACCTCGTCACCTCCTGTGAAAAGTTGAGCCAAAAGATTACTCAAACAATCACTAAGATGCCAAAACCGCTTAAAAACACTTAAAACAACAAATAAGGTACATGCATGGGCGTTCGACTAAAAACAGACGAGAACGGAACGAAAACGCAAACCACACACTAAAGGTGTAAAAGGCAGTTTTGACACCCTGTGCGCCTTTACTCATAACTCATGCTACAAGTATCGAATTAAAGTGCACGAGATGTCGTTTTGAAACTAAGAGAAAAATCTATAACTTTCATGAAGACCATTTCTGCCTAGATTCACTCCTTCTGGGTCAAAACACACGAAAACAGTTTCAGTTCCTTCATATCAGACTTGCTGACAGGCGGAATTCAAATGGCCATATCTCAGCGCACAAAGATCCAAATCAAGAAATTCCAAAAGCGTTGGAAAGCTGGAATACAAGGCTACAACTTTCGTGTTTTGGCTAAGAGCCAACTCACAATGAATAGACAAGAAAGACAGAGCCAAATTTGCTGTTTAACCTTCCCTGTTTTTTTTTTCCAGATTTATTCCAAATGCATCGAATTCAAACCAATTTACATGCATGCAATTCCAATGACTCGAATGCGATAATAAACACGCAAATGCAACGTTTGCACGTCCAACATTACCCTTGACACACACACATTACATACTCATGCACCAAATGCGCTTAACTCTTCCAATTCGGTTCCAAATCGATTCCAACTCAAACATTTCTCATCCATTGTGCACCAATGCACTAACCATGGATTATCAATCATCCATTTAAGCAACCAAATACACTAATTAGGTCCAAGATCATCACCTTCTTATTAGGGCTTTAACCGTTTCATTCACAATCTAGCAATCAAATCACCAACTACAAGTTAAACAATACTCAATGCCTTCATTAAACACCAATTTAAGCACTAATGGAAGCAACAATGTAACACTAAACCAAGAGCACTAAATGATGCTTGCTGGCCAAGAATTCAAGGCATGGAATCATCCAAGTTTACACCATAATTTCACAAATTAAGCTAAGAACAAGCATTAATTTCATCCTACCAACAATCACAAACATCAACTCCCAACATTAAAGCTTGAAATCAAGAACCCTAACCGTAACCATGGCTAGGCATGAGCACATAGAAATCAACCAATCCAATCCGTAGAATCGTCTCAAGAGCTATCAATGATCATGAATTAACCTAAAACAAGAACAAAATCCATCATGTTCATCGAATTAAACCAAATTCCAGCTTACATATAAAGGAAAAATACCTTCTTGGCTTATGTTCTAGAGGAAGTTGCAAGCTCCCAAGGTCAATCCACTTCTCCTAACTTTCAATCAAGGTTGGTGGTTGAAATTGGCAAAAATCCCCAAGCTTTCTCTCTTTTTCCTCTCTTTTTTTTCCTTCTCTTTTCTTCCTTCTTTTCTCCTTGTTTGGCCAACCCTCTTGGCTGTCTTTTTAGCTAGGAGATTAAGTCCCTTAGATATTTAGTTAGTTTGGTCAAAATTGGGTCCAAGTCCAAGTCAACTATCTCAAGCCAATTCAATCTAGCATCTTAAGTTGGTTTGCACTCTTGCCCAAATGATTTCTTTTCCTATCAATTTACTCCATAAACCATTAATTCAACTTAAGCTACTAATGCTTAATCTCACCTACTTAGTGTAACATCCCGTATTTTTACCAATGGTCTTTCAAGTGTTACAAGTTTTGTTTACTCAAAAACCCTAATTTTGGATTATATTTTGCGACCTTGATTGGTTAAGGTAGCGAGAGTTGTGCGAAGGTAATTAAGATCCGTGGGTGATTAGTGACCTAACTAGGTGTCATTAAGTATTAATGGACTAAGTTGGATTCTCAACTTATGGACTTAATTGCTAGGAAATGAAATCACTTGGGGCCAAGGTGAAAGTTCATTGAAGTTGCTAGGGTTGGCTTGATATTTTGACCAACCCTTTTGACCAAAATTAAGAGATCAAAGAGAGGGGAGAGTCGGCTGGAAGGTTGGAAAAAAAGGAAAGAAACCGTGAGCCAAAGAGGAGAAAAGAAAGGAAAGAAAAGAGAGGAAAAAGAGAGATTTTGCTCCAAAAATTACCATCAAATCTTGAGGAAAACCTAGAAAAACTCCAGCTTGTGGCCTTGCTCCAAGCAGCTGAAACCAAGAGAAGGGAATTAAGCTTGAAGTATTCATCCTAAGCACCTATTTGTGGAAGGTATGAAATCTGAAATTCTCTTCTAGTTATGGGAGTGATGCTTTTGTTCTTGATTTAGTTGAATTCATGCTCATGTGTGTCCTAGAGGATGATTAGATGGATTAGATTTGGTGTTTTGCTTCTCAAAATTTCAGCCAAGAATTTCTGTCCATTTTCTGTCCGAATTTGCTTGGTATATTCGAAGATGTTGGGAGCTGAATTAGCCTTAGCCTAAAGCATGAAAGTTGTATAGAATTGAGTGAGGATTCTGCCTGTAAATTTTCAAATGAATCAGAGTACTGTAGCATATGAAATGACTAAATTACCCCTGGTGCCCTATTTCTGTCCAAACTGATAATTAGCCTCTGTAATTGGTTAGTTTGACTGGGAAGATGACTGAATTGGTTGTCGATGCCTTTTTAAGAATTGTAGCCTTGTATTGCAGCTTTCAAATGCCATTGCAATTACCTGAATTGGACTTGTGTGCGTTGAGTTATGATTAATTGAATCAGGCATGTCAGTAAGTTTCGTAGTGAGAGGTAAACTTGAGAATCTGGGGGCTGTTTTGGTAATTCTGACCTAGTTAGAGTGGGAACTGGGTTGAGATATCTTCATGAGAATTGGAGAGCTATGTCTTAGCTTAGAAACGGTATAAGATTCATCTCAATCTGATAAGTATAGCTCTAGTTATGATCAAAATACCAAGAGATAATAGAAACTTGATAGTTGCCTACCAAGTGCTTGATAAAATGTTTGTGTGAAACTAGTGGTTATGCACATCAAGTGTTTGATGAAATGTTTGGTATGGAACTTGTGATTCTAGGACTTGGCTTGAAATGGAGATATCTGTTGTGGACAAGTGAAGCGAGCTGTGGTTGGTGAGTATTCATAAAACTGTTTCAAATCGAAAGTTTCTACTGTTAATTGCATCACTTCATGATGACATGCGTGTGCTTGTGTGTCCATGATTTGGCTCGGTGAGTATGTGGTGGTCTTGTACTTGACACCAACAGCTCCACTTGATTTCTAGTGCAATGACTCGCTCGAGCCAACGGCTCTACTGTTAATGATTAGTGTTCTATTGTTCAGTGATTTGTTTGAGCGTTGGGTGTTTGAGTGCAATGACTCCACTGGCTCACCAGAGCAAATAAAATCTGTTCATTTCATACCTAATCACTGTTCGATAAACTAAATTACTGAGTTACTTATTTGCCAACTTACTTTCACTAGATACTCACTGAGCTTTAGCTCACCCCAAAATATTTATTTTCCCTCCACAGGAATCGAGGTGATCGGAAGCAAGTGTAGTGGCCTTATTAGTAATTTTGGAGTATTTCTTGTACAATAGTAATTTTTGGTGGAGTTGTAATTTAAATTTTGAAGAACCTGGATTGTATTTACTACTGGGACGTACTTGTGGATTTTAGCATTTTTGTACTTTTGGGAGTTTTAGAATTGTAATTATTATTTATTGGAGTTTTTAATTTGTAATTAATTGAGGACCGTAGTGAGTCCTGGCAAGCGCTGGGCAGGCGGTCCGCCGAACCCTCTGGTTCGCCTTAGGGGGAGGTAGGGCTGTCACACTTAGGCTATTAATCACCCAAGTACCGTAATTAACTCTCATGAGCATGCACAATCACACATAAAAGCTATGAAACAACAAACTTGTGATTTGTCTAAGCTCCCAAAAAGGGTCAAGCAAGATCTTCTGGGTATGAAAATTTGGTTGAAGTGCTGTAGGTGGTGTGGCTAAGCTCCCAAAAAGGGTCAAGCAAGATCTTCAAAAAACTATATGACAGCCCTACTTCCCCCTAAGACTAACCAAAGGGTTGGCAGGCTGCCTGCCCAACTCTCGCCAGGACTCGAGCATTCAAAGATACTAACTTAAACGGGTAAAACCACCAATCATAGTAACATTAATATTAAAACTGTAAAGTAATGTTTAATCTTAAAATTACAGTTATCCTCTCAAAATACGTAAAATCCTCGAGCCATATTTTAATACATTTCCATAAGTCTAAAATATACATCACCAAAAGAATACACAAAACATTTCTCCATACTCGAGACAAAAGTCAAAAGATCAAGCACTAGCCCTATCTAGGCTTCTGGGTTCTCGTCACCTGTTAAGGAAAAACAAACAGGAACGGGGGTGAGCTAAAAAGCTCGTGAGTTTCCAAAAGACGTGCACACACATTTAAAATAGTAATATAATAAGCAATAATTTAAACACATAGGAAAATTAAATTTAACACACAAGGAGGATACGGTGGCTCTCAGGAGCCTAACTCCACATTTCACGAACATTTATAGTAGTCGATACTCCGTTGACTTTCAATCCAAATAGACGACTCTTCACGCGAAACTCCAACCACCAAACTCCCCCTACTGGGTCCGCACGCCAAACACTTAAACAGTTAAGTAGTTAACCACTCAAGGGACACGGCCAAGAGTGGTTGTGTAACACTTTTCTTCTCCAAATTATAACACAGGCAAAACACGTAAGTTACTGACTCTACTTAGAAGGGAGAAATAAAGTATACTCTCCTTTTAAGCGAGCAGTTCAACAAGTTTTAAATTTCACATTTTACACAAGTAATATGTCTTGGAGCACGTGCACGCACAAGCATTCAAATGAAAGCATTTAACATGCATTGAAAACTCACCGACAAAGTAGGGGTCGGAATCCAAGTTTTGATCAAATGGAAAATCAGCACTTTGCCCTAAAATAATTAAAAGAGAACAGAAATAAGTTTTCCTAATTCACCGACCAAATTTATCTCAAAAGGAAGGAAATTCAATAACTTTCTAATTTGAGCTGAAATCTTTGAAAAATCGTAACTTGAGTTATACAGGTCCAAATTTCACACACTTGGTACCGTTGAAAACCTCTTTGAAATTTCTAAAACATTGTAGAAGACATCCAGTTAAAATTCTAGGCAGAAATTGCCCAAATTTTTGAGAAAGAAACTACTACAGTACCAAAACAGGGCACGTCAGGTTGGTCGACCAGCCCACTTTGAAAATCCACCAAAAATTACAGAAAATGAATTGACCTCTCAAATTTATACAGTTTAAATTACTATGTAATGAGTTTCAAACTCCATCAACGGCACTCAATTCCAACACTCGAGTAAGAAATTATAGTAGTTCAAACAGAGGAGATTCGAAATTCTGAGATTTTCATTTTTCAGGTTTGCAGGACAGAATTCTAGGCCCTATTTGAGTGACTATTTCTAGTCCAAAAATTACCAAATTTGGTACACTAATACTTCCATATACAGAATATATTCATACCAAAATTCAACCAAAAATTCAAATGGGAAGATAGTTTTCTACTCGCCTAAGGTGAGCTCAACTATTTCATTCAAAACTGTGAAATTTTAACCCCTTACTTCAAGTACCTAGATCATGCCTCAAATCAACACCAATTGGCCTAATTTTTGAAACCAAGCTAGCATTGAACTTCCTAAGCCTAATGATGATCAAAAATAGTCACAGCTTTTATCAACAATTATCACAAAACAATCCCATGAAATCGGGCAGCATGCTGCCCCAATTTTCCAGTTTTTCCTTATTCCCAATAACCATCAATTTTGTTCAATCTTTAAAGAAATTTGTGTGGGACAATTCAACACCCTAACCTTCAACATTTAAGCCTCACATTAAGCCTTCAAGTTGGCCAAAATCTTAGCCACGAAATTTTAAAAAAATCAGAAAATTTCACCCCCAAATTTTCCTTCCTCTAGCCGGTTTTCCTTGAGGTTTATCCCACTTCATACAACAATTCTCAAGCATATACACACACACTTCACCATTCAACCTACTAGTAGGCAATTTCACACATTCGTGGGAATTCCAAGAGCCCACACTTTCACCATAATCATCAAGTTCAACATAATAAAGGTTAACAACTTAAACCATATAATCAAAGCAAAACAAGGTTCAAGGAACCTATCAACCACCCAAAATTCCTACTTTCATGCTTGAAGCTTTTATGTATGTACAAAGATGGAGTTTCTAGAATTTTACCTCTCCTTAGATGATGGCTAAACACCAAGAAGATGCTAGACTAAAGCTTCCAAGTGTTTCTCCTCAAAGCTCCTCCACTAAGTTCAAGCTCAAGTCAAGATTAATGGGGGTTGTAAGTGGTTTTTGAAGGAGATTTGGTGGAAGAAAGTTGCTGAAAATTCAAGGGAAAAGGGGAAGGGGAAGTTTGGGTGAGAGAGGGAGAGAGATGAAGAAATTTTGAGCAAATTTTGAAGAGTAAATGGGAAAAGAAAGACAAGACACAAGTCTTGTTTTGTAACCCCAAAAGTCTTGTCTTATAACCCCAAAAGTCCACCCTTGAATAGTGAACTTAATTAGCCATTTGGAGGGAAAATTAATTGTCTCATTTGGCTTGAGATTAAGGAGCAAACCTCGATTAGGAGAGGGGAAAGAAAAGAAAAATTTTAAGTGAACTGGAGGAAATTAGTTGGAAGAAATAGTGGCTCGTTAAAATTCTAGATTTGAGGAGGTTAATCCAATTCTTAATCAAGGTTTCAAAACCCTAATTGATCACCTTCAATAACCCAATATCAGTCATTTAATTTCACTTCTAACCTACCAATGATCATCCGTATTCTCCTTCATTAATTCACTCACAGTCCGAGTTTATCTCGAAAAATGTGTTTTTACATTTTTCACTAATAAACGCTCTGTGGCGATATCAAAAAGGTAGATTAAGGCTAAAATTCAATGAGAAATTATAAATGAGGTAAAATTTGAATTTCATGAGATAATTAAATAAATAAATAGAAGGAATTTTTTTTAAATTTTTGAAGACAAAAAAAATTAACTCAATAATAAGATTAAATTTAATAAAGGAATAGTTAAACGAATTAATGGAGGTAATAATAGTAATAATATCTAAATTAGTAAATTTTGAGGCCTTCACATTCTTCCCTCCTTAAAAGAATTTTGTCCTCAAAATTCTCACCTTGTTGGACTAATAATTCTGGATATTTCTTTTGCATTTCCTCTACCACTTCCCAAGTTGCTTCCTCGACATCATGGTTTCTCCATAGGATTTTAACCAAAGGAATTTTCTTCGTCCTCAAATCCTTTACTTCTCGATCGAGAATCTTTACAGGCCTTTCCTCATACGAGAGTGTTTCATCCATTTCAATCTCATCTAACTGTAAAACATGACTCGGGTTTGGGTGATACTTCTTGAGCATTGAGACGTGAAAGACATTGTGAATCTTCGACATGCTGGCGGGTAAATCCAATTGATAAGCCACTTTCCCAATTCGTTTTAGAATTTCGAATGGTCCAATATACCTCGGCTTTAATTTCTTCCCTTTCTTCGACACTACACCACTTTTCACTGGTTTAACCCGCAAGAAAACTTTATCTCCCACCTCAAATTCCAAGTCTTTCCTCCTATTGTCCGCATAACTCTTTTGGTGACTTTGAGCTGTTAAAAGTCTTTCCCTAACCAATTTCACTTTCTCATAAGCTTCCTCAATCCAAGGTATAGCAGTTGGGTTAAGAACCTTCTTTTCACCCACTTCATCCCAATAAATCGGTGACCTACACCTCCTTCCATAAAGTGCCTCATAAGGTGCCATTTGAATCGAGGTATGGTAACTGTTATTATACGCAAACTCAACCAATGTCAAATACTGGCCCCAACTTTCTCCAAAATCCATTATACAGGATCTCAACATGTCTTCTAGGGTTTGAATGGTCCGCTCAGATTTTTCATCTGTTTGAGAGTGATAGGCTGTGCTCAACTTCAACTTAGTTCCCAAAGTCTCTTGCAACTTCTGCCAAAACCTCGATACGAACCTAGGGTCTCGGTCGGAAACAATACTCACTGGAATCCCATGTAGCCTTACTATCTCATCCAAATAAAGTTTGGCCAATTTCTCCAAAGGATACTTCATATTCACTGGTAGGAAGTGAGCAGACTTAGTGAGTCGGTCAACTACTACCCATACGGCATCATGTCCCTTTTGACTCCTTGGCAGACCAGTGACGAAATCCATGGTAATATGCTCCCATTTCCATTCGGGGATTTCTAAATGTTGTAAAAGTCCTGAGGGCTTTTGGTGTTCAGTTTTAACCTGTTGACAAGTAAGACAGGTCTGCACATATTTGGCTACATCTTTCTTCAATCCATCCCACCAGTACAATCCTCTCAAATCTTGGTACATCTTATTGCTCCCAGGATGGATGGTATACTTGGACCGATGTGCTTCTTCCAAAATCTTTTTCTTTAATACCTCATCGTTCGGCACTACTATCCTTTCTTGGAACCTCAATACACCTTCTGGTCCTGTCTTAAAGTCCTGGGTCTCCCCTTTCTGAACTTTATCCAGAAACTTCTGCACTACAGGATCTTTTGACTGTGCTTCCTTGATCCATCCCAATAATGGAGACCTTAACTCCACGTTCCCAAAAATGACCTTTTGTGTCCCTAAACAAGGTTTTCACTCACTCACTTGCTCCAACATTTCCCATTCTTTCACTATTAACCCCGCTACTTGAGCCTTACGACTTAACGCATCAGCCACAACATTTGCCTTTCCAGGGTGATACTTTATTGAGCAATCATAGTCCTCTAAAAACTCTACCCATCTTCTTTGCCTTAAATTCAATTCCTTTTGAGAAAACAAATATTTTAGGCTCTTATGGTCCGTGAACACCTTAAAAGTCACCCCGTATAAATAATGCCTCCACTTCTTCAAAGCAAAAATAATTGCCGCCAACTCTGGGTCATGTGTTGGGTAGTTCTGTTCATGGGGTTTCAACTTCCTAGAAGCATATGCTATGACTTTTCCGTTTTGCATCAGAACACAACCTAATCCATCCTTAGAGACATCTGAATAAACCACGAATCCTTCTTTGCCATCAGGTAAGGTCAAAATTGGCTCCTCAGTTAACCGTTTCTTCAACTCTTAAAACCTCTCCTCACACTTAGGGCTCCAAATGAATTTTCCATGTTTCCTAGTCAAGTTGGTCAAAGGCCCCGTAATTCTCGAGAAATCCTGAATGAACCAACGATAGTAGCCAGCTAACCCTAAGAAACTTCTAACCTCGGTAGGGTTCTCCGGTCTCTTCCAATGAGTAACAGCTTCCACTTTAGCTGGGTCAACCGCAATTCCATCTTTGGAAATTTTATGCCCTAGAAAAGTTATCTTCTCCAACCAAAATTCACACTTACTAAACTTGGCAAACAACTTGCACTCTCGGAGGGTTTGTAATACAATCTTCAAGTGTTTGGTGTGGTCTTCTAGGGTTTTAGAATACACTAATATATCATCAATAAAGATCACAACGAATCGATCCAAGTAGGGCTTGAATACGTGTTGCATTAAATCCATGAATGCGGCCGGAGCATTAGTCAACCCGAAGGGCATTACTACAAACTCATAGTGCCCATACCTTGAATTGAAAGCCATTTTCAGTACATCCTCTTTCCTAATTCTCAACTGGTAGTACCTCTGTTTGAGATCTAGCTTGGAGAATACCACCGACCCTTGTAACTGATCAAACAATTCGTCAATGAGTGGTAAGGGATACTTGTTCTTAATTGTCACATCATTCAACCCCCCGATAGTCTATACACAGTCTTAGACTACCATCTTTCTTTTTGACAAACAACACCGGCGCTCCCTACGGAGAATCACTTTCCCTAATAAATCCCCGTTCCAAAAGATCTTGTAGCTGTGTCTTCAACTCTTTAAGTTCAGCCAGAGCCATTCTATAGGGAGTCTTAGAAATTGGTGCCGTTCCAGGCACCAGATCAATCTTAAATTCTATGGCCCGTTCTGGAGGCAAAGATTCCAATTCCTCAGGGAATAAATCGGGAAAATCCCTAACCATCGGCACGTCTTCCAATTTCACCTTATCATTCAAAGGATTTATGAGAAAAGCCAAATATCCTTGAGCCCCCTTACTTAGAAGTTTTCTAGCCCTAATCCCAGAAATAAGGGCCGATGAAGCCAACCTTTCTTTAACATCCAATCTCAACGTCGCCTCTCCCGATATGTCAAATTCCACTACTTTCAATCTACAGTCCATTTTAGCATGGTGTTTAGCTAAGGAATCCATCCCAATAATCACATCATACCCCTTAATATCCAGACTTACCAGATCGACCATTAATTTTCTCTCTCCAATCCACAACTCACAATTTTTATATACTAAACTCGTAATCAAACTTTTATCCCCTGTTGGTGTTCTAACCTCAAGGTTAAAGGGTAACCTAACAGGTTTTATATCTATACCACAAACAAATGCAGGATTAACAAAAGAATGAGTTGTACCGGGATCAATTAAAATTCTAGCTAAGCGATGAAAGAGGGGAATGGTACCTTCACCACTTGACTCGTGCACCTCTTGATGGTCCAGTGCATAAACTCGAGCTGGTACCCTTGTCCTACTCCCCACTGTACCAGCTTGGCTGGTTCTTTTGGGCACTACCGCCTCGCTTGGGGACAAGCTGGATATCGATGGTGGAACTTCCACACCTCAAGCACTTTCCTTGTTTCTTCCAACAATCATTAGCGGTGTGATTTGGTTTTCCACAGAAACCACACGTAAGGCCTGAGTTCGAAGCTTGGCTCCCTTGTGGAGCACTCCTTGTTGGGCCTCTACCACTAACAGACCCTCGGGATGTCCCTCCTCGGGAAAAGGTTCCTCTTGAAGTTCCTGAGGCACTAGCCCCACTCGAGCCTCTCCCAAACTTGGAAGGCGGAACATTTGAATCCATAGGGCCCCGACTACTAGAAGGGGCACTCCTTTTCCTAGCATGAAAAGTCTTCAGCTGAGCCTTGGCAGTCTCGATCCTCTGGGCCTTTTCTATAGCCTCACTCTGAGCTGCTGCCAACCTCTCTTGGATCTCCAAGTTCAAACCTTGGACGAAGCATCTAATTCTTCTTTGCTCAGGCCACCAACTGCAAATTTAGACAGTGAACTAGGCCTCATAGTCCATGACGCAAGAGACCAGCGACACTTAATGAAATCATCTTCCCTTTTTTCTTGTACTAAGGGAGGGAGAAACTTGGCGTAGAATTCCCGAGTAAAATTCTCCCAAGTCCTAGGAGTCTGGTCCCTATCCCACTTAGCCCTAATCATATTCCACCATGATCTGGCTACTCCATCAAATTGAAAAGCGGCAAAAGATACTCGCCTTTCCTCCGTATAGTTCAGAGTACTAAAAATGTCCGTAATACTCTCTAACCACCCCTCAGCGGCCTCCGGATCGGGTACCCCAAAGAACTTATGTGAGGACCCAGAATTTCTTGAATTATACACTCGAAATTTCTTGAATTATTTGCTTATATTTCTTGCAAGAAACCCTAAATTTTTCATGAATTATCTTTCATTGTATTCATTTAAGTGCAAATCATTTTCTTTAAACATTGGTAACATAAAATTTTCAGTTAAGTGCATTATTTTCCTTAAACATTGGTAACATAAAATTTTCAGTTAAGTGCATTATTTTCCTTAAGTACTCTATTTTGTATGAATTGTACGAAATTAATTTGGAATTGTATTTTACATAGTTCATGTAGCCAAATACATAAACTTATATGGTATTAAGTGGATCACATTTTACATTAAGGGATTTGATGGCAATTTGCAAAGATATTATCCTATTTTTGGCCAAGAAGATGACACTTGTCAACAATCCAACAAAGCCTTGACTTAAGACTTTCTATTTAATCTCTCATCTTCAAAAAATTGAACTAATTTTCCCTCCACTCTTCTCTCTCTTGGCCGGCCACATGAAGGAGAAAATCACTAAAACCCTAAGCTTGATTTAGCCATTTTAAGTGAGGAAAAACATCTTCAAGTGAAACCCTAGCTTAGATTGTTGCTTGATCATCAAACTTGGTTGGAAGAATTGAAACTTTTTGGGTGGTTTTCTCTCTCAACTCTCAAGGTAATTAGTCACTTAACTTTGCTTTAGTTATGTTTAAATTCAAAAAGGATGCATGATAGTTAAGTTTAAGGTGTTGGGGATGATTAGATGGATTGGATTTGGTGTTTTGCTTCTCAAATTTTCAGCCAGGAATTTTTTTCCATTTTCTATCCAAATTTGCTTGGTATATTCGAAGATGTTGGGAACAGAATTAGCCTTAGCCTAAAGCATGAAAGTTGTAGAGAATTGAGTGAGGATTCTGCCTGTAAATTTTCAGATGAATCAGAGCACTGTAGCATATGAAATGACTAAATTACCCCTGGTGCCCTGTTTCTGTCCAAACTGATAATTAGCCTCTGTAATTGGTTAGTTTGACTGGGAAGATGACTGAATTGGTTGTTGATGCCTTCTTAAGAATTGTAGCCTTGTATTGTAGCTTTCAAATGCCGTTGGAATTACCTGAATTGGACTTGTGTGCGTTGAATTATGATTAATTGAATCAGGCATGTCAGTAAGATTGGTAGTGAGATGTAAACTTGAGAATCTGGGGGCTGTTTTGGTAAATTTGACCTAGTTAGAATGGGAACTGGGTTGAGTGTCTTCATAAGAATTGTAGAGCTATGTCTTAGTTTAGAAACGGTATAAGATTCATCTCAATCCAATAAGTATAGCTCTAGTTATGATCAAAACACCAAGAGATGATAGAAACTTGATAGTTTGCCTAACAAGTGTTTGATAAAATGTTTGTGTGAAACTAGTGGTTATGCACATCAAGTGTTTGATGAAATGTTTGGTATGAAACTTGTGATTCTAGGACTTGGCTTGAAATGGAGATATCTATTGCAGACAAGTGAAGCACGCTGTGGTTGGTGAGTGTTCCAACTCGTTTCAACTAAAATGTTTTACTAGAATTCAATTGTGAAATGACTTAGTACCTTACTTTGATCTTGCCATCTCAAACTTGCTACTCATTTTATTACTTGTGAAATGGTTTACTAACCTACTACTTCACTTGTTTTCAACTTTGCTCTCATCTTGTTTCTAAACTTGTTTTAACTAGTTTTTCAAACATGTCCAAATTTGTTTTCCCCACTTATTTACACATGAAACATTTTACTACTATTCCTTTAAATGACACATTTTCCAATTATTTGTAAGTATTTCAAAATGTGTTTTAAACTCTTTACAAACTTCTTTTGATGCTTAATGTAGTTTGTCGTGTGAAATAACTTGATCCGTTAAGTTGTTGATATCTAGATGATTGTTCGATCTTATTTCCAAAATTGTTTTCACACTTGATTTCCAACTTGTTTTCGAACTTATTCCACTTGCTTGTCAAACTTGTTCTACTTGATTTTTAGACTAGCTTTTCACTGGTTTTCACATGAAATATTCCGTTACTACTTTTTCTAAATGAAATATTTTTCTAGTATTTCGAGTGTTCAATCTATATGTTAATTTATTTGTAAGTATTTTGCTACCACTCTTTATAAATGTAAATGTTTTCAACTAATTGTGAGTATTTTAAACCGTATTTCAAAATACTTATAAACCGATTCACTTGTTTATAAACTTATTTGTGATGTACTTGTTTTACATATTGATTTATTAATATGCACAAGTGAAATAATTACTGTGAAATTAACTTCCATTTAACTTGCTATTACATGTGGTGTTCGTTATATGTTATGTGAGTTACATGCTTATGTGATTAATACTTGATGTTACTTGATTTCATAAGTGTAAAATACTTGTTTTTAGGCGAGTGTGTACTTTATCGCACTCGACCTAACCGCTCTATAACCTGCTCAACCGCTTACTTTTCCACTGTTTGTATATTACTTGCGCATGACTGTAGGCCATGTGTACTTTACCACACTGGCTGAACAAGGCCTTTTCCCCTTCGTTATCGGCCTATTCGAGCCAGAAGCGGATTCGGTCGGGTAGGTTAGTACTTAGGGCACTGTACGGTATACTCGAGTATTACCACTGGAGGGATAAGGTGATGACCAGATGAACCGAGGGATTGTTCGGAGTTATAAGGTGAAGTGGACTAGTGAAATAGCTCCAAGTGAGTAATCAGATCCTTTATAACTGATTTAATGTTTATTAAATCGCTTCCTAGTAGAGCTAATCCGAGCAAGTCTCCTCATGAGCCGATCTGAGTCAAGCGCCCAGTATTGATCTCTCTTAGTTGAAAAGTGTCCCGTGAGTATGTTTGATTATTTGTCAAAGTGCTCGTGTGATGAATTAAATTATTTAAAATGTTTTCGCCTTGCAAATTTTTAGTGAAAGGTACTATCTCAATGATTTCAAAGATTCAATATTCCAATGTTTTCTGCTCGATAAAATAGTTAAATTCTAAAATACTTGTTTTCTGGGAACCCACTTGAAGCTTTAGCTCACGCCAAAAATATTTATCTTCCCTCCACAGGAATCGAGGTGATCGGAAGCATGTGTAGTGGCCTTATTAGTAATTTTGGAGTATTTCTTGTACAATTGTAATTTTGGTTGAGTTGTAATTTATATTTTGGAGAACTTGGGTTGTATTTACCACTGGACGCTTGTGGATTTTAGCATTTTGTACTTTTGGAGTTTTAATTTGTAATTAATTGAGAATGTAGTGAGTCCCATGTAGAATTGGCGGTTCAGAACCCCTTGTCTCTTGGTGAGGTGGGGTCATCAATCAAGGTACTATTTCGAGGACGAAATAGTCTTAAGAGGGGGAGATTGTAAGGCCCCAATTTTTCTCAATTTTTAGAAAATATTAAATAATGTTAATTATAATTATTTTTGTTTGCCAAGGTGTTTATATGGTTTGTTTTACTTTTAAAAGTGTTTGCTTTAACTATTTTGTTTTACAAGTTTGAAAACCCTAATTTGAAATTTAAACTCTAGTTTGCTTCGAAAACCCTAAATTGGGATAAAACCCTAATTTATATAAAAAAAAAACCCTAACTTGGATTCGTAAAACCTTAGTTTTGAAAATAAATCTAAGTTTTATGTCCAACTACAAGTTTGTTATTTCTTTGACTTTACGTGTGTTAATACATGTCTAAGAGGAGAGATTAGGGTGCCTAGGTGATTAGTAGCCTAAGTAGGTGTAATTAAGTTTGGATAGACTAAGTTGAATTGAGCACCTATGGACTAATTTGATAGGAAGAGAAATCTTTTGGGCAAGAGTGGAAAATAGCTTAAGTTGCTAGGTTGATTTGGCATGACAACTTTGACTTGGACTTGGACCAAATTTTGACTAACCAAACAAATATCTAAAAGACTTAATCTCATAGCAAAAAAAGAAAGACAAGAAGGTCGCAAGGAGAAAAGAAGGAAGAAAGAGAAGAGAAAAAGAGAAAAAAGAGAGAAAAAAAGAGAGAAAAGCTTGGGGAAAATTTTGCAAGTTCAATCACTCAATCTTGCTTTGGAGCTAGGAGGTGAAGCTTGCCCTTGAGTTTAGTTGCACCAAGAACACCAACTAGAAAGGTTTCCTTCTAGTTTCCTTCTATGGTACAAGTTGGAATTTTGATGGGTGTTATGTAATGGTTGGATTTTGTGGTTATTTTGGCTTGATTCATGCTTACTCTTAGCTTATGAGATGATTTCATGGATTGGATTTTGTGTTTGCATGTCTAAAATCTTGGTCAAGAAGATTGAATTAGGGCTTCATGTCTTCAAGTTTAAATTGGAGGAAGCATGGCTTATGTTGATAGATTAATGCTTGAACTTGGCTTCTTATGTGAATTGATGATTAAATTTTGAAGATTTGCAAGTCTTGAATTTTCGGCCAAGAAGTTTGAGGTAAGGGTTTGATTGATTGAGTTATGGAATGATTGGGAACTAATGATATTTCACTTGTATTGATGTATTGATGTAGTTTGGATGTGGTGGAATTATTGGAAGGTGAAATGTTGGCTCAAGTTTAGGAACTTTAAGGTTGCATGTGTGTGTGTTGAGGGTATTGTGGGACGTTTTAAAGCTGCATTTGCATGTTTGTTGTCGCATTCGATTCGATGAGTTTGCATGTGTGTGTTTTGGTTGAATGCATTGAGTTTTGGCGCAAAACTGAAAACAGGAATGACAAATCAGCAACTTCAGCTTCATTTTTTGTGTTGATCCTTTGTGATTTGGCTTTTGGACAAAACACGGAACTTATAGCCCTTCATTCTAGCTTTCCAACGCATCCAGAATTTTTGGATTCGGATTTGTGAGCGCCAAGTTATGATCGTTTGAATGTAGCCTGTCGGCAATTCTGATGGGGAAAATTTCTGAAACTGTTTCAACATTTTTCACCTAGAAAGAGAAAATCTGGGCAGAAGTTGTCTTCACAAAAGTTGTAACTTGTTCTCTTAGCTTCGAAACAGCATGTCGTGCACTCTAATCCGATACTTGTAGCTTGAGTTATGAGTAAAGGCACACAGGGTGTCAAAACTGCCTTTTACACCTTTTAGTGTGTGTTTTTCGTTTTCGTTCTGTTCTCGTTCGTTCTTAGTCGAACGCCCATGCATGTACTTTATTTGCTATTTTAAGTGTTTCTAAGTGGTTTTGGCGTCTTAGTGATTGTTTGAGTAATCTTCTGGCTTAACTTTTCACAAGAAGTGACGAGGTCGAGGAGACCGGGGAACTTTTCTAACCTGTTTGCTTTTGTACTACTTTTGGTGAGTAATTAGGACTTTATATGTGCTTATATTGTGAAATGTGATAAGTGGACGTTTGGACGAGGGTGTACTTTATCGCACTCGACCAAAGCTCCATGTATGATTCTTGAATGTATGTGTTGTGTGATATGTGAATGCGTATGATGGGTGATATATGATCTATACATGTGATATTGTTATTGACCAAGTGGGTGGTCTGATCCCAAGGGTTGCCTTGGAGTCTCAATGTCAATATTGCTCTCTGACCACTTAGATGGTTTGATCTCAAGGGATGCCTCTGAGATCTCAATGTTAGTGTGGCTCTCTGACCACTTGGATGGTCTGATCTCAAGGGGTTGCCTTGGGGTCTCAATGGTAAATGTTGTTTTTCCAACCAAATAGATGGTCTGATCTCAAGGGGTTGCCTTAGGGTCTCAATGGTAAATGTTGATTTTCCGACCAAATAGATGGTCTGATCTCAATGCTTTTGGGATCTCAATGATATTATTGCTCAAGCTGCACTATGTCGTAGGCGGCGAGTGGGTTGCTAAGGTGGACGGTAGGGTATAAGTGGGGTCTCTGGATTATCGGTTGTGAGTGTCAACGGAAGATCAAGCGTGGAAATTGAAATGGCTTTGAAGCCACCCGTATCCTTATTTGTGGGGTTACTTTTGCTATTGATTTGAAAATCTGTGGCAATGTGATTTACATGTACCCCCCCTCCTGATTATTCACTAAGCATATAGCTTACCCCTTTTCAATTTGTTTTCCTTAGCGGCGGGGGGGGGGCTGGCGTGGAAGGCATGTAGCCTTTTGCTTTAGCACTTGTTTTGGATTGGGGTTTTGGCCATGTATATTGTATTTTGGATAGCAGATGTGAGAAACCTTGGGGAGTTATTCTCTAACTCGTGGTCTTGTGGATATTATATATATATATATATAACGTTACATATCGCCCTTTTGTGAGAATTTAACGCTTATATCGTTTTTGCTATCGAGTCCTGGCGAGAGTTGGGCAGGCGATCCGCTAAGCCCTTTGGTATGCCTCTGGGTACGGTGGGGTCGTCACAGTCCAAATTTGTTTTCCCCACTTATTTACACATGAAACATTTTACTACTATTCCTTTAAATGACACATTTTCCAATTATTTGTAAGTATTTCAAAATGTGTTTTAAACTCTTTACAAACTTCTTTTGATGCTTAATGTAGTTTGTCGTGTGAAATAACTTAATCCGTTAAGTTGTTAATATCTAGATGATTGTTCGATCTTATTTCCAAAATTGTTTTCACACTTGATTTCCAACTTGTTTTCGAACTTATTCCACTTGCTTGTCAAACTTGTTCTACTTGATTTTAGACTAGCTTTTCACTTGGTTTTCACATGAAATATTCGTTACTACTTTTTCTAAATGAAATATTTTTCTAGTATTTGAGTGTTCAATCTATATGTTAACTTATTTGTAAGTATTTTGCTACCACTCTTTATAAATGTAAATGTTTTCAACTAATTGTGGTATTTTAAACCAGATTTCAAAATACTTATAAACCGATTCAACTTGTTTATAAACTTATTTGTGATGTACTTGTTTTACATATTGATTTATTAATATGCACAAGTGAAATAATTACTGTGAAATTAACTTCCATTTAACTTGCTATTACATGTGAGTATTCGTTATATGTTATGTGAGTTACATGCTTATGTGATTAATACTTGATGTTACTTGATTTCATAAGTGTAAAATACTTGTTTTAGGCGAGTGTGTACTTTATCGCACTTTTCGACCTAACTCTATCTTGTTCAATGTTTACTTTTCACCTTGTTTGTATATTACTTGCGATGACTGTAGGCCATGTGTACTTTTCTTGGCTGAACAAGGCCTTTCCCCGTTGCTCGGCCTATTCGAGGAAGCGGATTGGTCGGTGGGTTGGTACTTAGGCAACATGCGGTATACTCGAGTATTACCACCTTGGAGGGATAAGGTGATGACATGATGAGGGGATTGTTCAGGAGTTATAAGGTGAAGTGGACTAGTGAAATAGCTCAAGTGAGCACTCAGTATCCTTTATAACTGATTTAATGTTTATTAAGCTTTGTTCTCCTAGTAGAGCCAATCCGAGAACAAGTCTCCTCATGAGCAGCGATCTCCAGAGTAAGCGGCCCGAGTATTGATCTCTCTTGGTTGAAAAGTGTCCGTGAGTATGCTTGATTATTTGTCAAAGTGCTTTCGTGTGATGAATTAAATTATTTAGTAAAATGTTTTCGTCTTGCAAATTTTTAGTGAAAGGTACTATCTCACGTGATTTCAAAGATTCGAATATTCCAATGTTTTCGGGCTCTGATAAAACAGTTAAATTCTAAAATGCTTGTTTTCTGGGAACCTTACTGAGCTTTAGCTCATGCCAAAAATATTTATCTTCCCTCCACAGGAATCGAGGTGATCGGAAGCATGTGTAGTGGCCTTATTAGTAATTTTGGAGTATTTCTTGTACAATTGTAATTTTGGTTGAGTTGTAATTTATATGTTGGAGAACTTGGGTTGTATTTACTCTGGGGACGTCTTGTGGATTTTAGCATTTTGTACTTTTGGAGTTTTAATTTCTAATTAATTGAGAGCGTAGTGAGTCCGTGAGAGCGGAACCCTTTGGTTTACTTAGGGGAGGTGGGTGTCACAACTTAGGCGGGGCGAACTTTTGAAAACGTTCTAACACCCTATCCTAGCCACCCTTGTGGCCCCTAGGCTGATTCACTGGCCCCTGACCTTGTTGGTCCACTAGACGAGCCAAGATGCCCGTCATTTGATTTATGATTGTCGCCACTTATTCTCCAAAGTCTACCCCTTGTCCTTGACCTAAACCTCGTCCTTGACCTTGGTCAACTGCCGACCCTCGGTCGTCACCCTCATTTTGGGGTTGTCTTGCCCCGCGCCCTCGCCCTCAACCTCTACCTCGGCCTCGGCCTCGTCTACCGTCCATGATTTCTATAATATGTAGACATAATTAAATACGATTATAAAATAAAAGAATATATAATACTACGGAACAAAGTGAAATGAGATAGGGGAAAAATAAAAGGAAATAACACGAATTGAAATAAACAACTTAACAAATTAAATTGTGAAACAAACGAGGGAATTTTCTAAAATTATCCAAATTTTCATACATATAATCCTTGGGAATCAAGTACACTATGGTGGCATGTTTACTACAAAAGAGTACATAAAAATTGCTTTCACGGCCAATTCATCACACAAAATACAATAGTGAAAGCAGTAAATAAACATGCACCCACAGAGACGAGAATCTTTCTACTAGTGTTCTCCTTACAATAAGGTTAATAAAATTCTAAAACTTTTAGTACTACTACCCTAGTCCTCAGCAGGTCCACTAGGAGGGATCTCCTGGGGCGGGTCCCTCTCCTCCTCGTTGACCTCCCAAGGGTTGTCCTCCATCAATATGTCCTCATAGGGCTCCTCCTCCGAGAAATCCTCTCCTACAGACCCATCAAGCAAAGCGTCTGCATTAACATCGGCCACAGTATCCTCCAAAGCAGTGATGTCAGCCCTAATCCTCGCAGTCCGATCATGAACCTCATCAGACATCCTATCAAGTTGGGCCCGGAACCTCTGGACTTGGTCACGAGTGGCCCCTAGTCCTATCAGCTCCTCGTGATCGGGCCTCTAGTAGCTCGACTCGGGCTTCTAAATCTCGAATCCGGCCCTGACGGTAGTTCATGACATCCATCGTAGCCGCTATCTCTTCCTCAAAGTCCCTAGTGGTCTCGAGCAACTCCTGACGCTCATCATCAATGGATAGCACCACCGCATTAGGATAGGAGTATCTCCTCCTATATGCGCACCTCGAAACTCCCCCCCCGGCGTGGGGTAAGCGGAAGAGCGGGTCCCATCATCCACCTTTCACTCTATATCGAGGAGCCTAGGCGGTGGCTCGTGACCATTAGCCCTCTGCTCGTTAGCTCCTGGAGCACCACTACCGCTCGCCATACCTACAAACAATCCACAACTTAAAATTAGGAATTTCATAATTTTCAACTTTACTAAAATATCAAATTTAAAGTAGAAGAAACCATTCTAAAAAGAACTTTTAAAATTTTCCTTTATAGACCTCTAACCTAGGCTCTGATACCACCTGTGACAGCCTCACTTCCCCCTAAGGCTAACCAAAGGGTTGGCGGGCTGCCTGCCCAACTCTCACTAGGCTCGAGCATTCAAAGATACTAACTTAAACGGGTAAAACCACCAATCATAGTAACATTAATATTAAAACTGTAAAGTAATGTTTAATCTTAAAATTACAGTTATCCACTCAAAATACTTAAAATCCTCGAGCCATATTTTAATACATTTCCATAAGTCTAAAATATACATCACCAAAAGAATACACAAAAATTTCTCCATACTCGAGACAAAAGTCAAAAGATCAAGCACTAGCCCTATCTAGGCTTCTGGATTCTCGTCACCTGTTAAGGAAAAACAAACGGGAGCGGGGGTGAGCTAAAGAGCTCGTGAGTTTCCAACACGTAGGAAAATTAAATTTAACACACAAGGAGGATACGGTGGCTCTCAGGAGCCTAACTCCACATTTCACGAATATTTATAGTAGTCGACACTCCGTCGACTTTCAATCCCAAATAGACGACTCTTCACGCCAAACTCCAACTACCAAACTCCCCCTACCGGGCCCGCACGCCAAACACTTAAACAGTTAAGCAGTTAACCACTCAAGGGACACGGCCAAGAGTGGTTGTGTAACACTTTTCTTCTCCAAATTATAACATAGGCAAAACACGTAAGTTACCGACTCTACTTAGAAGGGAGCAATAAAGTATGCTCTCCTTTTAAGCAAGCAGTTCAACAAGTTTCAAATTTCACATTTTACACGAGTAATATGTCTTGGAGCACGTGCACGCACAAGCATTCAAATGAAAGCATTTAACATGTATTGAAAACTCACCGACAAAAGTAGGGGTCGGAATCCAAGTTTTGATCAAATGGTAAATCAGCACTTTGCCCTAAAATAATTAAAAGAGAACAGAAATACGTTTTCCTAGTTCACTGACCAAATTTATCTCAAAAGGAAGGAAATTCAATAACTTTCTAATTTGAACTGAAATCTTTGAAAAATCGTAACTTGAGTTATACAAGTCCAAATTTTGCACACTTGGTACCGTTGGAAACCTCTTTGAAATTTATAAAACTTTGTAGAAGACATCCAGTTAAAATTTTGGGCAGAAATTGCCTAGATTTTTTAGAAAGAAACTGCTACAGTACCAAAATAGGGCACGTCAGGTTGGTCGACCAGCCCACCTTGAAAATCCACCAAAAATTACAGAAAATGAATTCGTCTCTGAAATTTTTATAGTTTAAAGCACTATGTAAGAAGTTTCAAACTCCACCAACGGCACTCAATTCTGACACTCGAGAAAGAAATTATAATAGTTCAAACAGAGGGGATTCGAAATTCTGAGATTTTCATTTTTCAGGTTTGCAGGGCAGAATTCTAGGCCCTATTTGAGTGACAATTTCTAGTCCAAAAATTACCAAATTTGGTACACTAATACTTCCATATATAGAATAGATTCATACCAAAATTAAACCAAAAATTCAAATGGGAAGATAGTTTTCTACTCTCCTAAGGTGAGCTCAACTATTTCATTCAAAACTGTGAAATTTTAACCCCTTACTTCAAGTACCTAGATCATGCCTCAAATCAACACCAATTGGCCTTATTTTCGAAACCAAGCTAGTATTGAACTTCCTAAGCCTAATGATGATCAAAAATAGTCACAGCTTTTATCAACAATTATCACAAAACAATCCCATGAAATCGGGCAGCATGCTGCCCCAATTTTCCAGTTTTTCCTTATTCCCAATAACCATCAATTTTGTTCAATCTTTAAAGAAATTTGTGTGGGACAATTCAACACCCTAACCTTCAACATTTAAGCCTCACATTAAGCCTTCAAGTTGACCAAAATCTTAGCCACGAAATTTTAAAAAAATCAGAAAATTTCACCCCCAAATTTTCCTTCCTCTAGCCGGTTTTCCTTGAGGTTTATTTTCCCACTTCATACAACAATTCTCAAGCATATACACACACACTTCACCATTCAACCTACTAGTAGGCAATTTCACACATTCGTGGGAATTCCAAGAGCCCACACTTTCACCATAATCATCAAGTTCAACATAATAAAGGTTAACAACTTAAACCATATAATCAAAGCAAAACAAGGTTCAAGGAACCTATCAACCACCCAAAATTCCTACTTTCATGCTTGAAGCTTTTATGTATGTATAAAGATGGGTTTCTAGAATTTTACCTCTCCTTAGATGATGGCTAAACACCAAGAAGATGCTAGACTAAAGCTTCCAAGTGTTTCTCCTCAAACTCCTCCACTAAGTTCAAGCTCAAGTCAAGATTAATGGGGTTGTAAGTGGTTTTGAAGGAGATTTGGTGGAAGAAAGTTGCTGAAAATTCAAGGGAAAAGGGGAAG
Source organism: Gardenia jasminoides (assembly GCA_013103745.1). NCBI lineage: Eukaryota > Viridiplantae > Streptophyta > Magnoliopsida > Gentianales > Rubiaceae > Gardenia > Gardenia jasminoides. The sequence goes on from CM023099.1 coordinate 17,504,574, forward strand.
GGGAAGTTTGGGTGAGAGAGGGAGAGAGATGAAGAAATTTTGAGCAAATTTTGAAGAGTAAATGGGAAAAGAAAGACAAGACACAAGTCTTGTTTTGTAACCAAAAGTCTTGTCTTATAACCCCAAAAGTCCACCCTTGAATAGTGAACTTAATTAGCCATTTGGAGGAAAATTAATTGTCTCATTTGGCTTGAGATTAAGGAGCAAACCTCGATTAGGAGAGGGAAAGAAAAGAAAAATTTTAAGTGAGCTGGAGGAAGTGGTTGGAAGAAATAGTGGCTCGTTAAAATTCTAGATTTGAGGAGGTTAATCCAATTCTTAATCAAGGTTTCAAAACCCTAATTGATCACCTTCAATAACCCAATATCAGTCATTTAATTTCACTTCTAACCTACCAATGATCATCCGTATTCTCCTTCACTAATTCACTCACAGTCCGAGTTTATCTCGAAAAATGTGTTTTTACATTTTTCACTAATAAACGCTATGTGGCGATATCAAAAAGGTAGATTAAGGCTAAAATTCAACGAGAAATTATAAATGAGGTAAAATTTGAATTTCATGAGATAATTAAATAAATAAATAAAAGGAATTTTTTTAAAAAATTTTTGAAGACAAAAAATTAACTCAATAATAAGATTAAAATTAATAAAGGAATAGTTAAACGAATTAATGGAGGTAATAATAGTAATAATATCTAAATTAATAAATTTTGAGGCCTTCACAAACTAAGCCCTCAACCTCCAAGAATCTTCCTTTCCACAAGCCTTCTACTAAGCTTGAAGTTGGTCCATGGTTGAAGCAAGGATTGAAGCAAGATGTAGCAAGATTTGGAGGAAGAAAATGAAGCTCAAACTAAGTGAAATGGGGGAGGGGGAGTTCGGCTGAAGCAAGAGAGGAGAGAGAGAATTTTGAGAGCTTTTGGAAGATGAAAAATAGTGAAAGATGGAAAAGACATAAAGCCACTCTTTAATTAATGGTCAATAATGCTCCAATTGGAATTTAATTCCAAACACTCACTTCTAATCCCTCAATTAGCTTTTCTTAATCTACTAATGATCATTCTTATTCTCTAAGATTACGCCACTCTCAGTCCAAATGCTTGCCTTGAAAAATGTGTTTTCTCATTTTTTCATAATTGAGCGATAGAAAAATTAACTTGAAGATTAAACAAGGTTTTTAAAATAAAATGAGCTAATGTATGGTGTAATTGAAATTAAAATATTTTAAATCAATTATTCAGAGAAAATAAATAAATAATTAAATAAATAGGTCAGATAAAATAAATTTTCGGGTCCTCACACCAACAAAATGGTGTTGTTGAAAGAAAAAATAGAATACTTGTTGAAGTCTCAAGAACTATGTTAAATGAGAATGATTTGCCAAAATACTTTTGGGCCGAAGCCGTGAATACGGCATGTTATGTAATGAATAGAGTTCTCTTAAGACCTATTTTGAACAAAACTTCTTATGAATTCATGTTTGGTAAAAAGCCAATTGTTGGTTACTTCAAAGTTTTTGGATGCAAATGCTTTATTTTAAACATCAAGGAACATCTTGAAAAATTTGATAAGAAAATTGATGAAGGTATTTTCTTGGGCTATTGTGAAAACAAAAGAGGATATAGACTTTATAATAGAAGAACTTTTGTGATTGAAGAACCTATACACATTACATTTGATGAGTCTAATGGTGATTCTTCCAAAAGTACTTGTATAGATGATGCTGTACGTATTCAAAAAGAACTTGAGAATCTTACACTCCAAGAAGAAAACAATGCTGAAATGGAGGAAAATTGGGAGGAAATTGGCACTCAAGGAAATCGAATGCAAGAAGAAAAAGACAAGGATGATAATTTACCAAAGGATCTTCCGAAAGCTTGAAAGTTCATTCAAAATCATCCCAAGGAGTTGATTATTGGTGATCCATTCTGTGACAACCCCACCTCCCCCTAAGGCGAACTAAAGGGTTTAGCGGACCACCTGCCCAACTCTCGCCAGGACTCACTACAAATCCTCAATCATATTACAGACCTCAAATAATTACAATTTAAAATCTTCCAAAATAATAATACCAGCATTCATTCGTAAAACATTAATTGAGGTCTAACAATACATAATAATTAACTTACAAGAGTAAATCCTCAATAAATTCTATTAAAATTCTGATAATATCAATTTGAATTTTTAATAACCATTAACTTCACAAATTAATATTAAGCCTATACAAAAGTATGAAAATCCTACCCAAGTAACTAAACCCTGACCTCAGTCCCCACCAAGACACGTTGGGAAAACAAATTGGGGTGAGCTAGCACTCAATGAGGCCAAGGGAAAAAAACATGCAAGCACTGAGCAAGGACAGGAATGAAGCGAGAAACTTGAATAACAAGTAATTTGAAACATTTAGCAAATGGGAATTTAAACACAATAAAAGGATCTTTGGAGCTCTCGGGAGCTAATCCCGTCTTGGCGCTTCGATCCACTTTTAGTTGACTCTCCGTCAACCCAAGTAACCATGTCCGTGAGTACTCCACTTACTTCCTCCAACCACCATGACACCCTCTCGGATCCGTAACCAAACACGCATTTAAATGGTAATACTTAACAAGTATACCTAGCAAGACCAATTCGGATCAAACTATAACACTTCCATGGTTTACAAACTTCTTGACCAAGCCCTTGCCAGTTACAAGACTAGCCAATGGGTTGGGGCGTCCCCACTATGGTCGATGAGACAAAGCTCAATCGACATATTGGTCATAGCATTGAGGCGGTATAAGCGGTACCTCCCACCCAAAAGGCGTGATACATTACGCAGCTCAATGCTCACGAGAAACCCTTTCATTTGCATTCACATGTAACACTTATCACTTAACAAACAAGCAATCACATGAGAGAGAGGACAAGGGCGATAAAGTACACCCTAACCTCATTAACTAGCAAATACAAGAAACATTTCATTTAAACACTTAACATGCACTTGACACTCACCAGAGGTTGAGTGTGAGAGAGAAAGTCAAGTAGTTAAACGAGCTCCTCAGAGTCCTTGTGATTACCTGGGACATGTATGATCACGATCATTTAAGTGCACAATCAAAGCCAAGCAAAATTTTCAAGTCACTTTTAAGTTTATTACAATATGAAGAAACTTTTGGGGTTTATGGGCAGAATTCTTTGAAAAATTGTAAATTGAGTTATATAAGTCCAAAATTTACATGGTTGGTACCGTTGGAAACCTTATTAAAATTTCTAAAACTTTGTAGAAGGCACCAAGATAAAATTCTGGACGAAAACTGCCTAGAATTTCGATTAAGAAACTGCTATAGTACAAAAGAGAACATAACAGGTTGGTTTTTCAGCCAAATTTGAAAATTCACCAAAAATTGTGGGAAACGAATTGGCCTTTGAAATTTATGCAGTTTAAATTCCTATGTATGAAGTTTTAAACGCCACTGACAGCACTCAATTCCAACTCTCGAACAAGAAAATATAGCTGCCCAAATAGAGCAGGTCGGAATTTCTGATATTTCTAGAATTCCAGATTTGTAGGGCCATTTTTAGAACACCATTTGAATGATGAATTATTAATCAAAAATCACCAAATTTAGTACAATAACTCTACTATATCTAGGTTATGTTCACACCAAAATTAAACCAAAAACTCTCATGGGAAGACAGTTTTATTAATGCCCAAAGTGCACTCAGCAAACTTGATCCAAACCTGTGAAGTTTTGTCCCCTTCATTTATGAGCTTCTAAGTTATCCAAATCACCACCAAAATTGCCCTAATTTATCAAACCAAGCTAGTATTAATCTTCCTAGGCCTAATGACGGTCAAGAGTGATGCAAGGTTAGATTAAAACATAGCACTAATTCAGCCCAAAAATTCGGACAGCCTACCCCTTCCAAATTCCAGATTTTTGTCCCAACTAAGCAACCAATTTTACATCAACTCTTGAAGGGGTTTGTGTGGGACAAATTAACATCTTAAAATTCAACATTTAAGCATCACATTTAGTCTTCAAGCTTGCAAAAACTCAGCCACAAAACAGAAATAAGACAGCAAGATTTTTGGCCATCACTAAAGCTTCCAAAACAGGATATTCTCCTACCACTCTTTCTATAACTTTTGTAGGGCTTTTTGTGGGGAAAATTAATAACTTAACACTCAACATTTAATCATTACAATCAACCCTTAAGCCTGCAAAAATGCAACCATGAATTTAAAAAAACAAAACAGCAAAGTTTCAACTTTAGTTCATCAATCTTCACATACTCTTGTTAAACGTTTGCATGCACCAAAATGCTCATTTCTGCAAAGAGTCTTGCCCTCATCTAGACCATCATCTTAGCAGTGAATAATCACAAAATAATAGTGTTAAAACAGGGCAAAATAACCCCAAAAGACAAGTAGTAATTTTGAATATTCAAATTCCAGATTTTAAACTTTCTTGGAAGAAATTTCAGTTTTGAGTAGTGTTCTTTGAAAAATCATAACTTGAGTTCTATAAGTCCAAAAATTATGAATATTATACCGTTGGAAAATATATTCGATGAACTAAAACTCTCAAGAAGTGATGCGAACCCGAATCTCCAAACTCCCGCTTTTGAAGAAACGAATTGGCAACGCAGCGGAATGATCTATCTTGAACAGGTTATGGGTACAAAGGGATGGAAATCCTCGACCCCTCAACCCTCAAGATTGAGAACCCTCAATTGAATCTCAACCCACAATCTAGTGAATTGAACCAAGGAATTTGGTAGAATGGCACCACAACTCAGCGTTCTTGAATTGATAAGCCTAAACTTGAACAAAGGAACTCATTCACTTTGTATCAAGGGTCGTTCCCAAGGAAAAAAAGAGAAAACTCTCAATGTTATTACTCAAAGTCTTATGAAAATATTGGAGAAGAGGCTTATTTATAGCCTCTACAAGACTCAAAATCTAATGTAACTTGGACTCAAATTACTAAAACCTAACCTAACTAGAATAGGCCAACATGGCTCTATCTTTTAGGAAATATCTAAAACAACTAAATTGACTCAAATAAACTCAATAAATTGCCAGCATTACACACCAAAGCTGGTCTGAAAATAAAATAAGAAACAGCGGAAATAATGGGAAAACTGGACAATTATGCCTTATTCACTAATCTAACCCAAGCGATAGCTCTTCATACTTTATATAGAGCTTTGAACCATCATTCAAGGAAAGAATCTTCATGAAATCTTGAAGCTTTAATCATCTTGGATAAGAATATAAGAAATGATTCCAAATCAAAGCTTCCACCATTCCATTTCTCATCATTCCCCTCCTCTTGAAGGCGATTTGTCCCAAATCGAAGGATCGTTGTTGGAGAACTTCAGGCCATGTGTTGATGAATCAGAGCCAAGAAACATGCCTTCTAGTCAATTGGAACAAGAACCAACATGCAGCTTCAACTCACAAGTATCTTGCCAATAGCCCATCACATGTATACCTGGATCAAAATGAAAGATGAGGAATAAATGATGAGGAAACAGATATTCACCACTTTACCTAATTGATAACAAGTAGGAAAAGTTTGTACCCATACAACATTAAATGACTCGTAACACAACCTAAAGGCACACTAAAATTACTAGACAAACATGTATTAATACTCTTAACCCAATAATCACATGACTTAAAGAAAGAAAATGACTCATAAGGACTCAACATTAAACTTGGACCATTAAAACAATTACAACTCTTAAAATGACTCAAAGGACGATCACAACAATCGACACAGGTCAAACAATTGTACGGACTTTTAAATGCAAAAGAATTAACTAGAGGATAAGGTTGAAAACTCCCTTTCAAACTCAAAGGTTGGTTGGTGAAAACGGTCTTCAATTCTTGGGAGTGAATGTAGAAATTTGCAATGCCTCGAAAGAACATGGTTCCTTTTAAAGACTTTGCAATGGTGCACAACAAAACCATCTTTATTTCACCTTGTTGTACCTGAAAAAGACCATTAACACTAAACAAAGTAAAGTTAAGATTGTTAGAAAAATAATAAGCCCTTTCACGCTCATTTATTTTTCCACTCACAATTAGCTCACGTGCACTCTTTTCTTTTTCTTCATTCAACTCACTCTCTACATTATTGAGCTCACTATGAGATTGCTCATGTGTGATGTTTTCCTTTTGCTCACTAGCAACTTGAATAGTGGCTTGATTAGGCGGTTCAATGCATGGCGTAGAATAGTCCTTTAGTGCTTGCCTAAGTTCATCCATCTTGGAATCTAACAATGCGTTAAGCTCATCTTTCCAACTTTGTCTTTCTTCTTTTTGTGCACCAGGTATTGGTCCACTACAAGATGACTTAGGATTAGGAGAGGTTGAAGAAGTAGATGACTTGGACCTCCTCCTCTTGAGCTTCTCCTCAATTTCCATTGCTGCAAGTGCAACATCTTCTAACTCCATATGTGGTAGCAAATCAATGCGGTTAGCAATGGCCTTATTTAGACCATTCAAAAATCGATCAATAGCTACTCCTGGATGCTCCTCGCTTCCCATTTTCCTTATTATGGATTTCATCTTGTTATAATACTCAACCACGGGCTTAGAACCACGGTGAAGTAAAGGCAAACTTTTAACAAATCCATTGAGATAAATAGGACATATCTTTTGAGCAAGATTCTCTTCAACACAACCCAAGAAACAATAGGTGGTTCATCATACCTCCGACGTTCCCTCACAAATTGATCCCACCATAGTAAGGCATAACCATTAAATGTAGACGTAGCCAACTTTATCTTCTCCTTCTCGGTATAAGATTGAAGTTCAAAGGCACTCTCCACCTTCTCCATCCATGCTAGGAATGCGTCTGGATCCTTACGCTCTTGAAAGGATGGTATGGACATCTTAGATGTACAAGTTGCTCCATTTGAGTAGTCAAATCTAGATCTTTCCATGATATAACCTGCAAAAAGTTAGTGAAACAAAGAAATTTTTCCTCACCACACAAGCTCACGTGTTTATACTTAAACGTGTATCACTCAAGTGTATATCACACTCTCATAATCTCACCAATTCTTTCAAGTCCTTGTTTACAATCCTTGAGACAATATGAATTGGCTCACAATTGCTCAAGAAGACTAATCAATTCAATCCGGTTGGCATGTGACGATGTATGAGAATTTGGAAGGAGTGACTTGAAATTAACTCAAATTTGAAGGACAAAGAATGACACAAACACAGCTGGAATTTAGCCTTTTAAACCCACGGTTCAAGGCTAGAAATTGACACAATGAAGATGGCTAAAAATGTAACTTGAATGACACGACTCAAAACTGGAAAAATTTCAAATGAGAACAACTAAGAAAACCCTAGAAGAAGACTTGAAGAAACCGGGGTAAATTGGTCAAATTTCCCACAAATTTTTAGGCTCTAGATGAGGGTAAATACACATAATTTAGGACTAGAAAATGGACACAATAGAAGCTGGAAATAATTAGGAAACTAAGACAAAACCAGATTTGGAAATAAGACTCAAATTAGGAAACTTCAACTTGACACTTAATCGGATTTGGAAAAGGAATGACTTGACTTGACCAATGTAAAAACACAAGTTAAAGACAAATTCAATGCTGGAAACAAGTGCAAAAAAAATTCATGTGAACAGTGGCTACAAACAAGCAAGTTTCGGGTTCAAAGGTCTCACAATTTCCCAATCCAAGCTGGTTTTGGTTAAGTTGTTTTGATCAAGATGGTGGATGGCTTCCCTCAAGCTGTTTGGATTGTTTATGGCTGTTTGCAGCTGTTTTAGGCATTAGGAAACTGTGCTATAAGGATTTTGGCAAGTCTCCTCTTCGATTTTATTTTTTTTCAGCCACAAGAAATCCTTATCAACTTTGGAAAGTAAAACTGGGATTTGGAAACTGAAATTCTGGTTCAGTTTTCAGCTTCTTGGTCTCGGTTTTGTCCCTCCCAAACATTCAAGTATGTTCCAACAACCACCAAGATGAAGTTCAAGTTTTGAACAACAATTGCACACAAGAGATTCAGATCAAACAAGGGATGGCAGATCCGAATCAAGCAAAGTTCAAGACAGCAGTTTGGGTTGTTCTTTTTCTTTCTTCTTTTTTTTTTCAACCTTTAGCCGATTGATTCTGCCTTCAAACTTCAAGAATCAGTTATGCAAATTCCACGAATCCAAGAGGTTCAATCAATTTCACAAGATTCAAGAAAACAGCCTCAAGGTTCAAGATTTTGGTTGAAACTTTTCAAGAACTTGGAGTTTGTTTCAAGAATCCAAGGAACATTCAAGACTCAACAATTTCAGCAAGGAATAGCCACAGAATTTTGGTTTAGACAGTCACAAATTTCCAGCAATGGAACACAAAGAACAACTCACAATAACGACACAACCAACAAGAAACAAGACGGACAATAAGAACAAGGATGAACAGCAAGATAACACAAGAAAAGAAAACCCTAACGACGGACTCAAGAACTTGTGGACAGATTTCTTTTTTTGTTTTTGATTGAAGACTCAAAACACAAGAACACAAGACCAATAAGTAAGAAAAATAAGAGAAAATTCGGCTGAACAGTGAATTCGGGATGAACAGTATGCTGATGCGATGAACAGTACCCGATGAGCAGATCTGATTTTTTTTTTTTTAAACAAAGAGGAAAACAAGAAAGAAAAAAGGGACATTAACCTGGTTCAAGAGCCGAAGCTCGATACCAAGCTGAAGCGAACCGAATCTCAAACTCCAGCTTTTGAAGAAAGCAATTGGCAGGAATGATCTATCTTGAGCAGGGTTATGGGTACAAAGGGATGGAAATCCTCGACCCCTCTAACCCTCAAGATTGAGAACCCTGAATTGAATCTCAACCCACAATCTAGTGAATTAGCAACCAAGGAATTTGGTAGAGAATAGCCACAACTCAACGCGTTCTTGAATTGATAAGCCTAAACTTGAACAAAGGAACTCATTCACTTTGTATCAAGGGTCGTTCCCAAGGAAAAAAAGAGAAAACTCTCAATGTTATTACTCAAAGTCTTATGAAAAATATTGGAGAAGAAGGCTTATTTATAGCCTCTACAAAGACTCAAAATCCTAATGTAACTTGGACTCAAATTACTAAAAACCTAACCTAACTAGAATAGGCCAACATGGCTCTATCTTTTAGGAAATATCTAAAACAACTAAATTGACTCAAATAAACTCAATAAATTCGGCCAGCATTACACACCAAAGCTGGTCTGAAAATAAAATAAGAAAGCAACGGGAAATAATGGGAAAACTGGACAATTATGCCCTTATTCACTAATCTAACCCAAACGATAGCTCTTCATACTTTATATAGAGCTTTGAACCATCATTCAAAGGAAAGAATCTTCATGAAATCTTGAAGCTTTAATCATCTTGGATAAGAATATAAGAAATGATTCCAAATCAAAGCTTCCACCATTCCATTTCTCATCAAGAAGGCACTTATACCATATTTAAATCAAAAACCAATCAAAACCCAGCTTAAAACTGCTGTCACAGACCGAAGCCTATCAGTCTTGTTTTTCAGTTCATTTTGAAAATTCGCCAAAATTCACAGAAATTGAACTAGCCCTTGAAATTTATACTGCTAAAAGAAATCAGATTCTGGTTTCAAATGCAATAAATGGAACTCGATTCGGACCTTCCTACACCAAGTTACAACAGTTGGAAGTGGGCTGCAAGACCAACCCTGATTTTTCGGAAATTCCAGTTTCGAAGAACAACTTTGACATATTATTTGAGCAATGAAATGGTACTAGAAAGACACCAAATTTTGCAGACAAAAACCTGAGTATGTAGGCTACGTTTTCACCAAATTTCAGCTAAAAATTCGCAAGGAAAGGCTGCGATCAAAGCAACCAAAAACAGGGTAACAAGCAGTTTCTATCCTCTCAGTTTTCTCCTCTCTTTTCCCTCTTTCATTTTGACATCAAAACACCACAAAAACACCTCACACATACACAATGCATCATCAACAGCCCCGGATTTCATAGAGCCCACATTCAACCAAATTCAATAATAAAATCTACTACAAAGAACCATAAGTTTTCCTAGCTAAAGAATGAAACAATGAGCAAAGTTGATGGTGTTGAGCATTACTATCTCTCTTCCAACAAGAAGCTTGGCTTATGGTGGATGATCAAGGTCACAAAACCCTCAACTTCCAAGTTCAAAACCAGATATCCTTCCCTCCTAGCTGGACCGAATGCATCTCCAAGAGTTTCAACCAAATTCCCAAGCTATTGATGGTTTCAATGGTGGCTTTGTGTTAGTGGTTTTGTTTTGATTATTGGAGAGGAAATGGAGGGGAAAATGAAGAGAGAGGGGTTGTTTTGGAGTGGAATTGGGGAAGAAATGAAGAAGAAGGAACCGGCCAAGAGATGGAAGGAAGGAAGAATTGAGTGGTGGTAGTTTCTTTGACTTTTGGGGCTTTTGTGTGATATGGGTGAAATGAGGGGAAAATGAGTAATTTGACGTAAAATCACTTTTGTCGTATCGGAGTAAATTCACGCTACGAAATATTACGATCCTGGTTTCTCTCATTTATATATCCCGAATACACATTCTAATATTTGAAACTTACGTCGAATAGTCGATCCTAGACCCCGAATGCGAAAGTTTCAAACAATTTAAATCGAAAACATAGTTTAAATGTACAAAATGCATTTTAAAACTTTTCGTACCGTTACAGTTGATAAACGATATTCAAATAATTCAAACTAATTTAATGAAGTAATAATAATTTTTTTTATGAAAATATGGAATTTTGAAATTTTATGAATTAAATTGATGATTAAACAAGGTTTTAAAATAAAAGGAAGTAATGTATGGTGTAATTGCAATTAAAATTATCTAAATCAATTATTCAGTGAAAATAAATAATTAATTAAATAAATAAGCCGAATAAAATAAATTTTCGGATCCTCACACATTCGAAAAGGTAAGAACTCGTTCCTCATCAAAACCACTACTTGACAACTTTGCTTTAGTGTCACATTTAGAACCTAAAAATGTTAATGATGCCTTGAAAGATGATAATTGGATTGTCGCTATGCAAGAAGAATTAAATCAATTTGAAAAGAATAATGTTTGGACTTTAGTTGAAAGGCCTCAAGATCACCCTATTATAGGCACAAAATGGGTATTTAGAAATAAATTAAATGATAAGGGTGAAATTGTGAGAAATAAGGCTAGATTAGTGGCTAAGGGGTATACTCAAGATAAAGGTATAGACTTTGATGAAACATTTGCTCCCGTAACTAGATTAGAATCCATTAGAATGTTTCTTGCATTTGCTTGTTTCAAAGGTTTTAAATTATATCAAATGGATATTAAAAGTGTTTTTCTAAATGGTCTTATTGATCAAGAGATTTATGTGGATCAATATCCCGATTTTGAAAGTGATAAATTTCCAAATCATGTGTTTAAACTTTCAAAAGCCTTGTATGGTTTAAAACAAGCTCCTAGAACTTGGTATGAGCGTTTAAGTGGATTTTTGATTGAAAATGGTTTTAAAAGAGGTATTGTTGACACTACTCTTTTTATAAAACAAAAATTGAATGATCTTCTCATTGTGCAAATATATGTTGATGATATTATTTTTGGTGCTACTAATGAATGTTTGTGCAACGATTTTTCCACCATTATACAAAATAAATTTGAGATGAGTTTGATGGGCGAATTAAATTTCTTCCTCGGATTTCAAATCCTTCAAACTCAAGAAGGAACTTTCATTAATCAAATAAAGTACACCAAGGAACTCCTCAAAAGGTTCGGAATGGAGGATTCAAAGCAAATTGGGACACCAATGTGTACATCTACCAAACTTGACAAAGATGAAGAAGGTTCAAGTGTTGATGAGAAGAAATATAGAGGTATGATCAGAAACCTACTTTATTTAACCGCAAGTAGATCGGATATTATGTTTGCCCTTTGCTTGTGTGCTCGTTTTCAATCTTGTCCTAAAGAATCTCATTTAAATGCTGTTAAGAGAATTTTTCAATATTTGAAAGGAACATTGAATTTTGGTCTTTGGTACCCTAAATGTCATGAATTTGCTTTGTGTGGATATACGGATGCTGATTTCGGTGGATGTAGAATAGATAGAAAAAGCACTAGTGGTTCATGCCATTTTCTTGGTAATTGCTTAGTATCTTGGTTTAGCAAGAAACAAAATGCTATTTCTTTGTCTACAACCAAAACGGAATATATTGCCGCTAGTGCATGTTGTGCTCAATTGTTATGGATGAAACATACCTTGAATGATTTTGGGTTATTGTATGATAATATGCCTATTTACTGTGATAACACAAGTGCCATAAATTTGACAAAAAATTTCATTCAACATTCTAGGACAAAGCACATAGACATAAAGTATTATTTCATTCGTGATCTGATACGAACCCACCTAGAGGGCCTGAACTCGTATCCCATCGATGCCCAAGGATCTAGATGAAGAATCAAGTTAAGGTGCGGAAAAAAAATCCTTAACTTCCAAACCAAGGAATCGCGAACCTATGAACTTAATCTCAACCCACGATTGTTGATTTAGTGAACCAAGAATTTAGGTAGATGACGCCACAATCAAGTGCGATTCTTGATTGATAAGTCCAAGAACACTCAAGCTAATCTCTCAAGTATTCAAGAAAAGATCTCTTAGAAAGAGAAGTTGCAAAACACACGGTTTGCTGGAAAATTCTTTGATAAAACTTGGCCTAATAATTTCGAACCTAAAAAGGGCTATTTATAGCCTTACAATGAGACAAAAACTAAAACCCTACTTGAATTGGAAAAATGGGACAAACCTAACCCTAGTTGGACTCACCTAAAGTGACCAACTGAACTCTAATTAACTTAACCCTAGCTTCGGCTAACACATGGTCAACATGACCAGTTTTATTTAAGTAAATAACATAACTAACAAACTCTTAAATTGAAGAAGGACATTTGGCCTTAACTAGACTTAAACTAGCCGAATCAAGCCTTGATAATTAAAACACAAAATGACTTGGAGACTTGAAGGCAGGAGAGACTTCACTTACAAGGCGTGCCCATTACTGCAAAGCAGGAAGAATCGAAGACTCCTGGTAAGACATGCCACGGCTAAGCTGGGCAAGTCTTACGGTCTAACACGCAAGACTCAAAATGCCTTGTTCTTCACTTTGTTCATTGGTCCCCAATGAATTTGGCAAAGAAATGGTTGAGCACACGGACCTTGACTCGACCTTGCCTTATGAACCTCTTGGACTCTTGTCATTCCCCTCCTCTTGAGAGGATTCGACCTCGAATCAAAGGCATGTGGAGATGCTTCCTTGGCAATGCCTGGATCAAAAAGAATGCAACCAAAAGAATGATTACTTGGATATCCCAACAGAAAAGTCAAACCAAAGCGATTATATAAGATAAGAATGTGTGATTACTTGGAGACAACAAAGCATCGTCAATGTAGAAGAATGCATGGAATGTTTTAGGGACATCTAACACAAGCGAACAGTGGAAAGGCATATGATTCGAAGCAGATGGAAATATGCTTGAAACATGCAAAGAGATATGATTGTAAAGGCATGACTAAAGACTATAATGTAGATTAGCATAAGAACTACATGCAACGATGTTCACATGAGGTATGCATTGCAAAACAAACTTCTCATCACCAAAAGATGAAAAATTGATTATGAAACTTCCCTTTTCAACGAGTGGTTGTTGAAGAACAAATCTGTTATGTGAACCAAGAACATTATGGCTAGGAAGGAAGTTACACATCCATGACTTAGATGGTTCAATATGAGCTCCAATCACGTCATAATCAGCTTGAAATATGCCACTTATAGAGCCAAGTCCGTGCATATGAACACGTTGGGAAACCTGCAAAAATGTAATGGAAACACTAGGCAACAAAAGGTTAGGAGTGTTAGTGGAAAACAAGGATTCTAGCACACTTCCAACGTTCACACATTTGGCTATCATCACTTGCTTTCTTTCTTCTTTAACATCAATTGCCGAGCCTGATTTGGCCTTTTTTCTCAATTTCTCACGGCTTTCCCCCTCCTTTTTCTTTGCAAGTTCAAGCTCAAATTCCTTTTGAAGGCTAGCTTGATCCTCGTGCACTTGTTGTGGTGTTAGAGGTACAAGAACAACCTTCTTATTGTCATAAGAGAAAGAATACTTATTAGTGAATCCATCCCAACTAACCTTCCTATCGAACTGCCATGGCCGACCAAGAATGATATGGGCAGCTTGCATAGGTACTACGTCACATAGAACCTCATCCATGAATCGACCAATGTGGAAAGAAACAAGTACTTGCTTAAATACACGTACCTCTCCACTATTATTGAGCCATTGTAGCTTGTATGGATGGGGATGGCTAGTTGTTGGCAACTTCAGCTTATCTACCATGATAGCACTAGCAACATTAGTGCAACTCCCGGGATCAATCACCAAGCTGTGCACCTTCTCTTGAACGTGACATCTAGTGTAGAGGATGTTCCCTCGTTGTTGCTTTTCCATGCTCATTTGGGTAGCTAATGCTCGTCAAGCCACTAAAGTGAGCTTGTCAGGTGTTGGCTCTTCCTCAATGACCTCCTATTCCTCCTCTTCGATAAGCGGTGGCATTCCCTTATACTCATCTTCTTCCTCATCGGTGATGACTTCCCCACTTTGCAATACTAGCATGGTTCTTTGGTTGGGACATTGGGACGCAATGTGGCCAAAACCATGGCACTTGAAGCACTTAACATCTCGATTTCTTGGCTTATTCACTTCTGGATCTTTGTGGAAACTTCCTTTGGTACTGACTTTTGAAGTATCTTCACTCGATCTCAAGGAATTCACAATCGGTTTTGAGCTTCCATGGGGAGATGCGGCTGGTTTGCCACTACTAAGTGATGTCGTGGCCCTTTCTTCCCTCATTATGGTTTGATTTCCCCAAATTCCAGATTGGAAGTTGGAGTTGGAGCGAGTTGTACCCCTCCTCTTAAGCTTCCTTTCTATCAACAGCTCTCCCATATCGAGGTAATGTTGTAGCTCAACAACATCAGCAATGTCAGCCCTTAAACCTCTTAAAAATTGAGCCATAGTCGCTTCCAAATCCTCATGAATGTCAGCCCTCATCATAGCCATCTCCATTTCTTTGTAGTAGTCTTCAACCGTCATACTACCTTGAGTGAGGGTTTGCAATTTATTGTGCAAATCCCGATGATAGTAGGCTGGTATGAAGCGCTTCCTCATGATTCCTTTGAGTGCATCCCAAGTTTGGATGGATGGCTCCTCATTTCTCCTTTGTCGAGCCCTAAGTTGATCCCACCAAATTGCTGCATAATTAGTGAATTCTACCACAGCAAGTTTCACCTTTTGTAACTCGGAGTAATGGTGGCAATCGAAGACCTTCTCAATCTTTCTCTCCCACTCTAAGTAAACTTCAGGATCCGATTTGCCTTGGAAGGACGGGATTTTCAGTTTCACTCCCTTGATGGCGTCGTCCTCATGCTTAGGTCTAGGTCTCCTTTCTCTTGATCTTTGTTCATATTCTTCTTGCTCGGTGTCCCCATTGGAGTCACTAGATTCATTCAAAACGGTTTTCCCCTTAGATTTCTTAGAGGAACCTTTCGATGATTCTAGATTGTCAATGCGTTCATGCATGACCTCGAGCTTTTGGTCCAATTTCCTTTGAGATTCAGCAAACATAGCTTGCATTTGAAAAGCAAGTTGAGCAATGGTTATTTCATCACCGCTGGTCTTTTCTTCTCCGGTTGCCATATTTTTAAACCTGCAAAATGAGCAACAATGAAAGTAAAAGCCTCACACGCTCCCCTACGTGTTTCCTCTCACTCTCGTGTATCACTCAATTGTTTTAATGCACTCTAATGGTCTCACAAACAACTCTCTATATCCTCGATTTCCCCTCTTGAAGAAATCAGAAATTTGCTCAAATATCTAGGAATTACCCCACAATAATCTCGCAAGAATGTGGTGTCGAAGGAGAGTTCACTTGTGGTTGAGATTTGACTCAAGAGTGGACTAATTTTAAAGATACTTGACACAAGAGAAACACGGCTAGAATTGACCTTTAAAGACACGAGACTGAACTCTAGGATTTAACACAAGGAAAGTCAGCTGAACCCTACTTCTAAAGGTACGACTCAAAGCTGGAATTCAGTTTTGTAAAGCTTCCAGGATTGAACCGACACAGCACAAAGATTTGGTGAAAAACAAATGCAATACAATTCTGGAATTATTGGTGCTGGATTTCGACCAGAATTTGCTGCTTAAATGGTTGGTTAAACTGTCAGAAAAATCAGAATTAAAGCTGGGCAAAAACTGACCTTGTTTGGCTTGAATCCGAAACTGTTTTGGACAGCTTTTCTAATCCGCAACTGTCTAGGATCTTTGGCACGTTTCTGGGATTGTTTTGGGTATGGTTTGGTGCAACGAATATCCAAGATTGGTTTCAGGAAACAAACAAAGGATCCCACCAGATTTCAAGTGTAATCTGATTTGTTTTTCTTTTTCTTTTGGACAAGAAAGCTGGTGGCAGCTGGAAGGTTTCCAAATCCTGTTTAGTCAAGGGAAACAAATGGATTTGGTTCTTCTTCTTTTTTTTTTTTTGATCCGATCTTGCAGTAGTTTTGGAGGTTTCCTTAAACACAAAGGACTGCAATTTGTTGCTAGAATTCAGATCAAACAATGGAGTTATGGCAGCCTGTCCGAAAAGAAGAGATTCACAACGGATTTTGGCTCTCAAATTTCCAGATTCCAAAACTGGTTTTCTTGTTCAAGAACTCAAGGAAATTTGTTCAGATTTTGTTACAATCTTCAAGAAGATTTCAGGTAGAGTTGTATACAATTTCTTCAAAAGTTTTACGGCCAATTCTTTCAAGAAACCCCACACAAGAAAGCTGGACAGTTTCAAGAAAATTTTCTAGGTTTCAAGAACGCTTAATTTGTTCAAGAAACTTGAGGAATTTTCCCATAATTTTAATCACAGCTTTGAGGGAGATCCCAAGACACAATCGAGGCACAATTTGCTAGAAGAATTCAGCCAACACAATTCAAGAAATTTGACACAAGAAACTTGACAAATTTCCAGAAATTTTCTCAAGAATAGCAATGGCAGGTTTCTTTCTTTCTTTTGTTGCATTTTTTTTTTCAAGAACAGCGAAGAAAGACACGACACAACACAACAAGATGAGCTAAACAGAATTTACACAAGAAAAGCAACTAAAGCTGAACAGCAAACAACTTACAAGACAAAAACCCTAGTGGATGAATAGTGACACTACAGTAATGATGAACAGTAATTTTTTTTTTTTTTGGGGACAGATTTTTGACACCAAGAAAACGAAAATAAACAAGAAAAAAAAAGGAATATACTTGATACCGTCAACTAGCTCTGATACCAACTGATACGAACCCACCCAGAGGGCCTGAACTCGTATCCCATCGATGCCCAAGGATCTAGACGAAGAATCAAGTTAAGGTGCGGAAAAAAATCCTTAACTTCCAAACCAAGGAATCGCGAACCTATGAACTTAATCTCAACCCACGATTGTTGATTTAGTGAACCAAGAATTTAGGTAGATGACGCCACAATCAAGTGCGATTCTTGATTGATAAGTCCAAGAACACTCAAGCTAATCTCTCAAGTATTCAAGAAAAAATCTCTTAGAAAGAGAAGTTGCAAAACACACGGTTTGCTGGAAAATTCTTTGATAAGACTTGGCCTAATAATTTCGAACCTAAAAAGGGCTATTTATAGCCTTACAATGAGACAAAAACTAAAACCCTACTTGAATTGGAAAAACGGCACAAACCTAACCCTAGTTGGACTCACCTAAAGTGACCAACTGAACTCTAATTAACTTAACCCTAGCTTCGGCTAACACATGGTCAACATGACCAGTTTTATTTAAGTAAATAACATAACTAACAAACTCTTAAATTGAAGAAAGACATTTGGCCTTAACTAGACTTAAACTAGCCGAATCAAGCCTTGATAATTAAAACACAAAATGACTTGGAGACTTGAAGCAGGCAGGCAGAAGACTTCAGCTTACAAGGCGTGCCCACGCCTTACAGGACTGCGCCAAACAGGAAGAATCAGAAGACTCCTGCTGGTAAGACGTGCCCACGGCTAACTGGCGCAAGTCTTCTGGTCTAACACGCAAGACTCAAAATGCCTTGTTCTTCACTTTGTTCATTGGTCCCCAATGAATTTGGCAAAGAAATGGTTGAGCACACGGACCTTGACTCGACCTTGCCTTATGAACCTCTTGGACTCGCGTCATGATCTTGTTCAAAAAGGTGATATTTGTGTGAATTATGTTTGTTCAAAAGACCAAATTTCTGATATTTTCACAAAAGTTTTGCCCCTAGATCAATTTATATACTTACGATCAAAATTGGGAATTTTAGAAAAGAACTCTTAAAATTTTCGAGTCAAATTCTATTAGACATCCTATGCCTGATGAACGGAAGTCCGACAGTGTTCTAAGCTGTTTTCCAGAAAATTTTATCGGACGGATGTGTCGGATGCTTCACGTCGTACGGACGTCCGACACACCAATAGTCGCAGCATATAAGGCTGTTTCCTTTCATTTCCATCTGTCAAATCTCATTTAATTCGGACGCATCTTCCCAACCACCAAATTTCAAAAACCAAAATTCACACTTTGAATTGCAACAAATTTCAAAATTGAAAGCACAAACTAGTTCACAAGCCTGTTGCAAACCGTGATCCTTCAACATTTCACACCAACAATCACAATCCTTTCCAACCCCAAATCTTCTCAAAAACCCTAAAACTAATCTTTCTCACCTTTTGGGCAGTTCGATCATGACATTATCATTAAACTAGGTGTTTTAGTCCTTAGCATCTCATTTCTCATTTCACTCACCACTTAAAACACACACACATCACAATGGTCCGAGTTCATAGAGGATCATTAGCCACCGGACGCAAAATGACTCTCAGGGATGAAGAAGTACCAACTTCTACTGCCAAACAGACTTCATTGAGGAAGAAAAAAGGTTCTGCAAGTACCTAAGAACCTCATGTGTTAATGGAGTAGACCTTGTTTTTGATTTTGATCTGTTGAATGAGATTTTGAAAACTTCCATTGAATTTGGCTGTAAAAGCAAAATTGCCAACCTTTTCTCTTATGAAGAAAATTCGACAAGCATTAATCATTTTAATGTAGAAAAATTGATGTCATATTTTCAATCTTCATTTCAAACTCCTGCTGATGCTAAATTAGAGGACCTCTCTCCTAAAAATTTGATCATTTTCTCAATCATTTCAAACCTTCTTGTTCCTACTGATGGGCATCGTACTGATGCAAACAAGATGGAATTGTATCTCTTCTACTATTTTGTCGAGAAAATCTGCATTGACTTTGGTTTTGTCATGTGCAAGTTTTGGATGAAATTGTGTACTGACACTTGGAGAAAATTGTCCTATGGCAAGTTTTTAACTCCAATCTTTGAACATTTTAAAATTCCCATCACAGGAGTATATCTAATGACACTTCCATTTCTGTTTTTACAAAATTTTATTTTGAAAGGAAAAATCTGAAGTTTTTTGATGGTGCATGGTTTACAAAAGAGGCTGCCTCTGAATCTCGGTTTAAAAGAAGCCATGCCACTCCTATCACTCCTGGAACTTCTCAAAAACTTCGTTTCACTCCTGGCCCCTCCATTCACCCCAAAAAATTTGCTTCTAAAACCAATTCCCCTCAGTCTAAAGTTGTTGAACTACTCAAAGAACTCAAGGATCATGTTACCCTTCTTGAACATGGTCTTATGCTCACTATGTCTTCTGAGCAGCAGTCTGAGTTCCTAGATAAGAAAAACTTGCTATTGTCTGCTGCTATGGATGAGGATGTTTCACATGCCAAAGAACCTCATTTGGATCCTACTCTTGGAACTCAAGAAATAACAGATGTTCAAACTCCTCATCGTGATCCCTCCACATCTAAAAACGGCAAGGAACAAGCTACTGAAGAACTTGAGGAAGAAGATGATGAAGACATCGAGGAGGAAGACCACTCTGCCTATCGAATTATCAGAAGAAGGCCTGGACTGAAGTCTACATTCACTCTTTAGGCACTTTAGGATCATTGGCACTTCACCATTAGGATGCATATTTTCGGTTTTGTTCCCCTCTATCAATGGTGGAAGTGTATTAAGTATTAAATACTTTGCTACTTTCCTTATTGCTACTCTGTATTTCAGTTGGATGATCAATATTTTGGATATTCAGTAATTCAGCATTCTGTTCTTGCTATTTATGGTATTGTATTGAACCTTATGTGATGTTGATATTGTTTTTGGTACTCATCTTTGTGAGGATCTCAAAAATCTGAATTTTATTTTAAAATGCATAATAATATTTATATTGTGATTATTCACTAAAATATTAGTGAAAATGTGTTTTGAGTGATTATTTTCTAATTTAGAAAATTTTCTGAGAATTATTTGCTGGTGTGTGGTTTCGGCCAGTTTAAGCATTAATTTCTGTTCCGAAGTGTGAATAGTGATTGTAAGACGAACTCAAGCATATGTAGAGATAGTATAGAGGTATATTTAAGGTTGGCCAGGGTCAAAATTAGACAATACAGTAAAAGTTGGAGTGTCGCGCTTCGACGCGACAAAAAGTGGTCTTTTGACCACTTTTCCTTAAATTGGGGAAAAGGTCACTTTTTGTCCCCTTAAAGCTTTTCACTTGCATCTTGAAGCTTCATTATTTTCAGCCACACTTGGGCTTAGAGAGAGAGAGGGCAGCCGGCCATAGAGAGAGAAAAGAGAGAGAATTTGAGTGATTTTCTTCTTCATCTTCTTTGCCTTCCATTTCTTGAAGCTTCAAGACATTCTTATAAGTGTTTCTCTTGTTTCTTCTTGCTTCTTAGAGCTGCCATAAGAGAGAGAGAGAGAGTGAGAGGAACCCGAAGAAAGAGAGAGAGATTAGAATAGATTTTGAGGGTTTCTTGTTTATCTTCTTCATCTTCCAACCCTTGAAGCTTGAAGACTCCATTGAAGGCTTGATTAGGTGTTTCTTCCTCCTCTTAGAGCTGCCGAGAAAGTGAAAGGAGAGAGGGGAGTGAGAGAGAGGAAGCAAGAAAGAGGAAGAAAGCTTCTCTTGGGTTGGCTACTCCTTGCTTCGGAGCGTGAAGACAAAAACCATCATCTAAACACACGGATCTTGGCTTAAGGTTGGAGATTTTTTGGAGTGCTAAGCTTGGAGAAAACATTCTTGAGGAGAGCTCACAAGATCTTGCTTGATCTTGTTAGATTTGGATAGATCTGAAGGTATAAGATTCAAATCTCTTGGATCTACCATGATTAGTGTTAGATATTGTAGATCTACGGTTTATTTGGTTAGAAATGATAATATTTGGAATTTTGAGTTGGGCTCTTGAATTCCCAACTTAGGTAGCTGACTTGAGGTGACTTTTAGGTAGCGGACTTGAGGACCTGAATGTGGTTGTATTTGTTATTTAAGAAATAGGATTATTTTATGGTTAGAATGTGGATTTGATGCTTGAAAATTTTAAAGGAAAAGAGTGAGAGCTGGTTAACTTTACGAAATTTTGACTTGTGATTTCAAATTTTATGATGTTACTTGGCTAGATTTGCCTAAATAAACATGTATTATGTTCATTTGTAAGTATACGTTTGAATGGAGTGAAAATCTTGAATTTTAATGGAGAAGAGTTGAGTTTTGTTAACTTTTGAGTAAATGTACTTTTGGGCAAATATGAGGGTTTGAAATGTTTTATCGGATTTTTCATGACTTTTGTGTATTGAGATTTGGTTAAAACTGTTCTAAATATGTGTTATAAACTTAATTAAAGTTGAGAGTTGAGTTAAACTTGAATGAGTGATTTTTGAGGTGAAATAACTCACTTTATGTCTTTGTACTAAGAAATTTAGAAGTTGCCTGAATGGAGTACGTCGATAGCATGGATTGGTTATTTGATGTCTCAATTTGAACCTTTTAAGGAGATCTTTGACTCGAATGACTACTTTTCATTCGAGCAAAAGTTAGAGGATTTCTTGTGAAGAATTCCGATGAATCAAATGAATAAACTTTGAGTTTAGTTTCGCTAATTGTGAGGCAAAACTTATTTCTTCTGTTTACTTGATTTTAGGAAGTGTGGAAGGCTTTGAAACCAAGCAAACTTTGGAATTCGAATCTCACTATTTTGGTGAGTTTCCATGCATGATACTTGACTATGTGAATTTAATTTGAAATGTGTCTGATTAAGTGAATTGTTGTGAAAAGCAGATTTTTGATCCATCAAATGGAATAGTGTGTACTTTATCGCACTTGCTCCTATTTGAATGGAACCATTTGCAAAAGTGTTGTCATGATATTTCAAGTATGCTTTGAACCTCTTGACTCTTGTGACATGATTCCTGTTTTGAATTATATGAGGTGATGTGACGTGTCTTGTATTTCCTGTTCTCGAGAATTCTTAATCCCCTTGGTAAGTTATCGACTCGAGCCGTTGGGAAGACCCAGGTTGAGGAGATTTAACAACTTTGGGCTACGTGAAGTGTTGTGTGCTCTGGACTTGGCAAATGGCCTTGTCCCTGTTGAAGAGCAATACACAAATATAAATTTCCTGTTAGGCTGGCGGGCCCGGTTGGGGGTTTTGGTGGAGGAAGGAGTAAGTGGTTGTCTACTTGATTTTGAGTATGAAAGTTGACGGAGTGTCAACTACGAGAATTGTGCACCAGTCCAGGAATGTGCTCTAGCTTCGAGGACCTTAGCCCCTGAGGGCTACTCGTATTCTACTCTTATGTGGTTATTTGTTTTCCTTACTTGTTTATCTCCAAATATGAATTTTGAAGTGAAATCTCATATGTGTTATGTGCTTTGCTTGTTTTGGAACTCACTGGGCTTTTAGCTCATTCTTTCCAATTTGTTTTCCTTAGCAGGGACTGAGAACCCAAGCGAAGGTACTAAACGTTAGTATCAATGTTTAGTTTTGTATCTGTCTTGAGAGACTTGAATTATAAATTTGGGATGTTGTATTGTAGAACTTTAAATGTGTAATTAAGTACTATATGTATTATGGGATTCCAAAGTTTGAGTAATGAATTTATGAGTTATCATTTGGTTTAAGTTATTATTGCAATTTTGGGATTGTAAGGTTGAAGTTGATCGATTATGAGTTAACTATAAGTTTGGGAATTGGCATTTAAATTGTTTCTTAGAAGAATTAGTGATCGTTCGTATGAGTGAGTCCTGGCGAGAGCCAGGTAGGCGGCCCGGCGAACCCTTTGGTTCACCTTAGGGGGAGGTGGGGCTGTCACAGGTGGTATCAGAGTTTAGGCTTCAGATCTATGTAATATATCCTAGGCTTAAAAGTTTAGGATATTGGCCTGTGGAAAATAGGGCTAAAGTGTTTCTAGTGCTTAATGGATGGTAAGTGTGGCTGCTTGAGAGTTCCTTATATGAATTGATTTGATCGAGAGTTTGACACTATTGTGATCGAGGCATAAGAGTGACTCACAGTGTTTGATTGACTTTTGAGGATTGTCTTGACCCTGATTAGTATGAATTGGAAAGTCGAGAGCAGCACCCTTGAGGGGAAGAGAGTGTACCGCTCCGAAACTTATAGGTGATTTTGAAATGTATTTCGAAGGATCTACTTTGAATGAAAGTTATTTCTTAGTGATTGGAAAGTAAGTTACATATGCATATAATTTCATATCTACTTGTTTTCGTTCAATTATTTTACGAATATTTGCAAGGGTTTAGTTGACCTAGTCAAGTGTATTTGAGATGTGAATTATATTTGGATGTAAAAGAAGGGCTTATTGGCCAAGTTTCAAAAATATTCTAGAGGAAAGCAATGAAAGCTTGACATTTAGTACCAAATTAATAGTTATAGCTTTTGATCAAATAATATAAATAACCAAGCTTTCAAACCTTCCATCATCTTTCATTTTCTTGTACAAAATTTTGAGAGGAAAAGCGAAAAGAAATCCTACTTGCTTAGCTTCATTTTCTTGCCGAAACTTGAGAGAAAAAGAGACAAAATTGATTTTCCTCCATGAAGTTACAAATCACCCTTGGAAGGAAATCCTTAGTGGGGAAACCCTGCTTTCATTTTCGTGGGATGCTGGACTGTGGGATTAGCTTGTGTGTTAATCCTAGGGTGACTTTATCATTTGATGGTTGGCTGAGAATTAGAGTTATTAGGTATTTGAGAGTTTAATAGATTAGAAAGAAATGTAAGAGATAGCCATTCTTTATGTTTACGTGTTAATAAGACCTAAGTTCAATTAAGCTCTAAGTGAATTGAGGAGAATGCAGTGGTAAATGATGAGGTTATGGGAGGGGATGCCGTTATGGCTGAGACAGATCCCCAATATTTGGAGTCTGACCCATCGGAGAGTGCTTCCATGGAGACTTCCGCTTCTGAGACTTGATAGACTAGCTGAGCATGAAGTTAGGATTATGTGTAACCTTTTGTGAGAAAAAGCCGTTCGAGTAGTTCTCAGTCTTTGTAATTACATGTTTGCTAACTTTTCGAAATTCTACGTTTTGTTTGATAATTGTGAAATGTGATATGACTTTTTGTATGACTTTTGTTAAAGGTCCTATGATGTACTCTGGCACTTTATGTGGTGTATATAAAGTGTTTTGCATACTTTTGGAAGTGATTCCTCTAATAGTGTATCTATTTTCTTGTGTTTCTATTAAATTGTCTACCCTCTAATGAACTATGGAGGGTAGAAGAGGTCGAGGTCGAGGGCGAGGAATTAAACCACTGTAAGATTGGAGAATAATGTGTATAGATTAAGGACATGGTATACGACTTGGGGTAAATATTCTTTACTTCCTGAGTACTCTCATCATTTATGATAGAACGTTGATTTTGAGGACAAAAGAGATAACTTTAAGAGAGGAATCTTGTGTTTTCTTGTTGAGTTATTAGTTTGAAATGCTCAAGATGACAAGTTAAATTAGGTTAATCCATGTACAAATATTCATGGTTGTACTTGTTAAGGATTATGACTAGATGTTTCTTGATATGTTAATGAGAGGATCTTATAGAGTTGCTTGGATAAGTTGGAAGCATTGTGGAATAAATGATGAGAAATTATTGATGGAAATTCTGTTTAATGATGACCAAAAGCAGGGAAGCAATGTAGTTTTAATTTCCACATTTCTTGGATCTTGGGCAGTTATTTGTTTTAGTGGACTTGTCAAAACATCAATTTTCTTGTATGTTGAAATTGAACCAAAACTATCATTTCTACCTTGAATTATTTAGGGATCAATTTCAGTCAACTTCGTAGATTTCCTACTATTAATTGGTAGCGACTTAGAGTTTGAGTTTTATACAGCATTGAGAAACTCTATGAATCTAGTTCAAATTCCAGCGTGACATTAAACACAACTTTCCTACTTGGAATTACGGTCATTTGCTCAAGTGACCTAATTTAAATCTGATGGCTTTCTACACTTTTGTGATTGCCGTTTTGATCACAGAAATATATGAATTTGATTCCAAAGTCATCATATATAAGGTGACATTATGTCCTAGCTTCGAAATGGCACCAAATGCCTCTCAATGTGATAAGTGAAGTTCCAAATAGACCAAAAAGTTAGCACAAATGTTAACTTTGCTCCTTCACTTTTGCATTCTTGTCTTTACTTTCCTTGGTTTAATTCACTTTCCTTTGATTCTAAATAATGTTTTCTCTCTACTCATATATATATGGATGTTTGCCCTAAAATATTTGTAAACTTCCCCATGATTTGTGTCCAAGGCCTTGTGAGATTTGAATTAAGTTTGGAGCATTAAAGTTGTTAATGTTAAATAAGATATGGGAGTGAAAATTCCCGTTTCTTGTGGATCCAGAATTGGTGAAGGTCTGGTTATGTCATGTTTCATATCAAGACTCAACTACGTTAAGAAGACAGACCTGTGATTGGTGTGTTAAGGTAAAAATAAGCTTAATTGGTGAATGACCCTTTGTTACTCTAGATTGATTCATTAATAAGATATGTGGACTTTTAAATGTATGTAAGGGGATTGGTTTGAATACTCTTGCTGTGCAGCTATGAATGGATTATCCCAGTATAAGTAATGGAAGTTCCTTTAGGGTGAAATTTTATAAGAATAGCGTCTATTGAAGATTACTAAGGATGTACTGTGAGGTATATGGAGACTTCGATAATGGAGCTTAAGCAACACTTGAAGATAGTGTCACAAACCTTGAGAAAGCACTATTTATAGGGTAAAATCTATGGAAGGAAAATCTTGGTGAGAACATAATTGTAATAGCGTGACCTTTAGGGGTATATATATAAGCATCTGGAGAGTCTTAAATGATGATCACCTTATAAAAATTGAATTCATACCTTTGTCGATGAAATAAGTGTGGTCATAGCAATTTGAAGATATCGAAGGAGGAAGCGCTATCTTATGAAGAATAATATTACATGCAGATTCATGGTAAGAATGTAAAGGCAGAAACAATCAAGTTCCTCTAGTTGAGGTTTTATGGAGAAATCAAGGGATTAAGAGTAAACTGGAAGATTGAAGAAGAAATCCGAAAGAAGTGCCAAGAATGATTTGTAAATGATGTGAATTTGAGGATGAAATTCTTTTAAGGGAGGAGAAAGATGTGGTATAAAAATCTAATTTTATTTTACAAAATGCATAATAATATTTATATTGTGATTATTCACTGAAAATTAGTGAAAATGTGTTTTGATGATTATTTTCTAATTTAGAAAAATTTTAGAATTATTGCCGGTGTACTGTAGTTTGGTTAAAGCATTAATTACATTTCAAAGTGTGAATAATGATTGTAAAGAACTCAAGCATATGTTAGAGATAGTATAGAGGTATATTTAAGGTTGGCCCGGTGTCGAAATGAGACAATACAGGTAAAGGATTAG
This sequence comes from Gardenia jasminoides, assembly GCA_013103745.1. Lineage (NCBI taxonomy): Eukaryota > Viridiplantae > Streptophyta > Magnoliopsida > Gentianales > Rubiaceae > Gardenia > Gardenia jasminoides. Next base: position 17,531,529 of record CM023099.1, read on the forward strand.
GTCTTCGGCAATGCTGACAAAATCAGTCTTTGACCACTTTAAAGTGGGGAAAGGGTCACTATTGTCCCCTTAAAGCTTTTCTTACATCTTGGAAGCTTCGACTATTTTCAATACACTTGGGCTTAGAGGAAGGCATCTGACCATAGAGGAAAGAATTTGAGGTGGAGTTTTCTTCTTCATCTTCTTTGCCTTCCATTTCTTAGAGCTTCAAGACATTCTTATAGAGTGTTTCTCTTGTTTCTTCTTGCTTCTTAGAGCTGCCATAAGAGAGAGAGAAAGAAGGTGGGAAGGCGAAAGAAGAGAGAGAGATTAGAATAGATTTAGGGTTTCTTGTTTATAACTTCATCTTCAGAAGCTTGGAGCTCAGTGGAAAGGACTTGATTAGGTGTTTCTTCCTCCTCTTAGAGCTGCCATTGAGAAGGGAGTGGGAAAGGGGAGAGAGGGAGCCATTGAGAGAGAGGAAGCAAGAGGAAAAGCTTCTCTTGGGTTGCAGCTACTCCTTGCTCAGGGAGCATGAGGCAGAAAACCATCCCATCTAAACACGGATCTTGGCTTGGGTTGATTTTTTTGGGTGCTAAGCTTGGAAACAATGTTGAGGAGAGCTCTGAAGATCTTGCTTGATCTTGTTAGATGGATCTGTGAAGGTATAAGATTTAAATCTCTTGGATCTACCATGATTAGTGTTAGATACTGTAGATCTCTGATTTATTTGGTTAGAAATGTGTATTTGGAATTTTGAGTTGGGCTCTTAGATTTCCAACTTCGGTATTGTGCTTGAGGGTGACTTTTAGATGGCAGACTTGGGGACACGAATATGAGTTGTGTTTTGGTATTTATATAAAAGGGATTATTTTATGGTTAGAATGTGGATTTGATGCTTGAAATTTTTTTAAGGAAAGAGTGAGCTAGCGAACCACTTTCTGAAATTTTGACTTGTGACCTAAAATTTTGATGTTACTTGTCTAGATTTACCTAAATAAATATATTATTATGTTCATTTTGTAACGTATCACGTTTGATGGGTGAAAATCTTGAATTTTAATAGAAGAGTTGAGTTTATGCTAACTTTTGAGTAAATGTATTTTTTGACAAATTTGAAGGTTTGAAATGTTTCTGAATTTTGATGACTTTTGTGCATTGAGATTTGGTTAAAACTGTTCTAAATCTGTGTTATAAACTTAATTAAAGTTGAGAGTTGAGTTAAACTTGAATGAGTGATTTTGAGGTGTCTCTTTATGTGTCTTTGTACTAAGAATTTAGAGATTGCACAGATAGATGCATTCGATAAGCGTGGATTGGTTATTTGATGTCTCAATTTGAACCTTTTAAGAGATTTTTATTTCGAATGACTACTTTTCATTGAAGCAACGGATAGAAGGATTTCTTGTGAAGAATTCGATGAATCAAATAGAATAAACTTTGAGTTTAGTTTACAGCTAATTTTGAGGCGAAACTTGTTTCTTGTTTACTTGATTTTGGGAAGTGTGGAGGCTTTGAAACCAAACAAACTTTTGGAATTCAAGTCACTGTATTTGGTGAGTTTCCATGCATGATATGACTATGTGAATTTAATTTGAAATGTATTATGCAGAGTAGAATGTGAATTGTTTGACAAGCTGATTTTGATCCATCAAATGGAGTAGTGTGCAGTTTATAGCACTTACTCCCATTTGAATGGAACCATTACAAAAGTGTTATCGCAATCTTCAAGTATGCTTTGAACCTCACCAGCTCTTGTGACATGATTCTTTTTTTTGAATTATATGAGGTGATGTAGCGTATCTTATATTATTTCTGTTCTCGAAATTCTTAGTCCGCGGTAGGTTATCATTGGCCGTTGGGAGGCCAGGGTTGGGAGATTTAACAATAACAGACTCATTGAAGTGTTGTGTGCTCTGGACTTGGCAAATGGCTTTTGGTCTGTTGAAGACAATACACAAATATAAATTTCACGTTAGGCTGGCCGGAGCGGTTGGGAGTTTGGTGGAGAAAGGGTAAGTGGTTGTCTACATGGTTTGTGGTATGAAGTTGTGAAGTGTCAGCTACGAGTTATCTTGATCTAGGAATGTGCTCCAGTTTTTGACCTTAGCCCCGAGGGCTACTAAATTCCTACTCTTATAATGGTTATTTGGTTTCTTACTTGTTTTATCTCCAAATATGAATTTTGAAGTGAAATCTCATATATGTTTATATGTGCATGTTTGAAACTGTTGGAGCTTTTAGCTCATTCTTTCCAATTTGTTTTCCTTGAGGGGCCGGGAACAAGCGAAGGTGCTAAGCGTTAGTATCAATGTTTACTTTTGTATGCATCTTGAGACTTGAATTATAAATTTGGGATGTTGTATTGTAGAACTTTAAATGTGTAATTAAGTCTATATATTATTATGAGTTCAAAGTTTGGAGTAATGAATTTATGAGTTATCATTTGGTTTAAGTTATTATTGAAATTTTGGGATTGTGGGTTGAAGTTGATTGATTATGAGTTTTTTTTTTTTATTACTCATCGGCGGGTGGGTTTGGCTCACTTTTATTAATTTAAAGCATCAAGCAGAACAAACAAGCAAGAGAAGAGGCCCAAAGCCGACCCCACATGTCAGGTATAAAGCATTGCCCAAAAATCTAAAGAGAGGTATTACTTGGTGATCCATCTTGCCATTACCTCATTACCTCTCGGTAGTTGGTCAAAGAAGTAAAAGACCTCCGTTAATGCAAAGGCACCGGCCTGCGCCCAGGGCGTCCTTATTTGTATTGGCTTGCCCTGTAACAATCGCGCGCGGTGACCACCTCCCTTAGTGCGCGATAGATCCGGTGAGTATAGGAAAATCTCCATTGGGTCATAACGCCCATTAATACTTTGAACCAGCATCTTAAGTCAGCACCTTGCCGCGGTTGGTCCACGTCCTTTACACATTTCAAACGTAGCCACGATTGCGCGCCTCCGCTAAAATTACCGGCGATCTCTGTAAAATATCTGAAAGCATAAAATCAGCAGTCCTGTATTATCAGCACCACCCACCGCCATCTGCGAACAGGTTTGGGCCGTCATTGTTCGGTTTGGATCTTACGCGCCATTAGTCCTATGGACCAACAGACCGGGATAGAAAATCGACCAACTCTCCTCACCCAGACCTCATCCAAAAAAAAGTTACTTATTCAGCACCCATGCATGCTGCCTTGCCCCAAAGTGACTCGCGCCGTCTTGCATCCATTGTTAACACAAGTATTTCCTGCACATTTGCTTTTACCCTCGAACAACCCTTTAGTTCGTGCATAGATATACCACACACAGTATCAGCGCTCCTTACCTACCCAAGAAACAAGTCACTACCGGTGATGGCGACTTTAGCTCGCAACAAAACAAATACCTCTGAGATCTGCCCTTGTGAGTGAAAATCCCAACGTTTGAAATATCCCCGATGCGCTCCCAGCAAACTCTCCACTGAGCAAACATGTGGTGCACCGTTTCAGCCTGTATCCTACAAACAGCGAAACACCGGAAGGTGCATTGTATGTTAAAAGCGGAAATCTACAACCGATCCATGTGGCTTTAGTTCGAGCCCTTCATAGATTGAAAGAGAGATCTTTTCTGTGAGGAATCCCACTTAGTCTCCAAACCAGTTACCCGCTACTTAAGATTACAACCAACCACCTGAGATACCTCTCTATGGACTTAGTGAAAAAAGACCAGGATGCTTTTCTTCCAATACATAATCTCATTATCCGATCATTGATACCGCAGCCTCCATCTACCCAAATCTTTGGGACCACTTCTATGCAAAAATGAATGAATTCCTGCTTGTTCCCTTTGCTTTCGTTTCCCCTGACTACCAACCATATGAATCCATCACGGAAGACTACTTAGAGACAGCGGGCAGCCCTAATCAATTGTCCTTTGGAAGATGAAATGTCACCCATACAGCATACCAACCAATATTTAACTCAAATGGTCGTGTAACACAAGCATCTGCCCATGCGTTGAAGAGGTCAGGCCTTCCTTTCTGGCTTGATTTGGATGTCAATTTACAATACCGAGACCTCATGAATGATGCCAGTTCCCTTGGCGAAAATTCCACCGTAACACACACTCTACTACCTGCTTCCTGCAAAGCCTCTTGGCCATACCTAAAGATCAGGATACCAACTCCAGCCAGCCGACCTTAACCAGACCGGGCCACTTGTTGTGATGAAAAGCGAGGCCCTTCAGGAGGCTCTACCGAAGAACAACAAATAATCTATTCAAGCGAGTTCAACACACCCAGCCGGCCATCACCAGTTAAGAGGTGGGTGGCATCAATGTTAAAACCGACTTTGGCCGTCCCCATTATGACCCAACCATTTGGGGCTCCACGTGGAAATCAGCGCACTTGCCAAGTGGCTACTGGTCTTGAAAGAGTGCAGCCCTCGTTCGGTATTATTAAGGCCATTAAATATTTAATAAAGGCTCATACAACTGAATCAGATCAACCCTCGCCTTTACTCTGCTTTTACGTGCCAGTCGCCATTAGAAGACAAGCTACCAAAACAAGCTTTTCCACATTGACCCATTTGGCGGGCCTCTTGATGTTAGCCCAAAACCTTCCCATCCCGCACCTTTCCAGGACTTGGAGTCCCCTCTAGAAAAAATGACTATATCGTCATAAAGCAGCTAGATGTGTAATATTATCCACTTGCACAGCAGCCAGTGAATTGGGAGACTATTTCGGCCAATTGGTTTAATGCTCTTTGGATAGTAACGCCGACCGTTATAGTAAAAGAGATCACTTAGAAGGCGAGGAATTAGATTCAGCCTTGTCTTAACCCTCGTTGACAAATAACCAGATGGTTGTCCATTCGCAATATGGAGGAAAAACAAATGATACTAGCCTCGGACCATCGATGAATCATACAAAACCAAAGCCCATGACCACGTTAACAAGGAGCATCCGGGACACCCAGTCATTATGCTTTGGCCCTTATCCAGTTTTAACGGCCCATTTCCTCCCCTCGCAGCAATAGCCATGCTCATACCATTTCTTGCGTAATATTATGCATAACAATGGGCCATTGCTACACCAAAACCAGCTGCTGTTTGTGGGGTTATGAGATTTCCCGATTATATGTCTGATAGCCGCAAACTTTGGGAGAATTTTGTTTAAGAAAATTACATGAAACTAATGGGCCTAAGCGTGAGAGCGTCGGAAGGATCACGGCGACTTAGGGATTAAAGCCGCAGTGTGGCCGTGACTCCCTTAGCAAATCCATTTCCCAAGAGAAAAAAAACTCCACCTTGCCATCTTGCCACAATCTCGAGACTCAATTATCTCAATGCTACGCGGTAAAAGCGACCCCGTATTGTCCAGACCCACGGTGGCGACATCTGCCCGTCCATTTGAAACACCACACTTGGTCTCCTCCCATTGGAAGGAAGAGACATCCTGTCCGCCTTATTTTCCTGCTCAGGTAATCAAAACTGGGAATCCAAATTACGCAATACATCACCGGACCTACTTTCAATGGGCAAAAAAGTTGGTTAAGAAAATGCTCCTTTGCTGCTTGCTTAACATCTTTGCTCACACATAGGCCAGTTCCTTGGTGTTTTTAATGGGTATTAGATATTACCGTACGCCGATCTGTTTTGTCATACAATTTACGCCTGGAAAAAGAATTACAGATTACCTCCCGTCTTATTTACCATACCCGAGCCTTTTGCCTCAGAAACTCTTCTTGGCGATTGATTTTACTTTGGTGAGGCACGACGCTGATTTTGCGCAGTTATTTATTGGGATAAGGTTAATTATACTAGTCCCCTACTCCACATCTCACCAATTAATTCCTCCTCCGTTAGCCGGGCCGAACGGAACCGTTCCCGAACACTACTGGTGTTCGACATTGTTTTGAGCTGCTTGTAGTTGCTTTCAACTTTAATATTACTACCGCCCTCCATGAGCGTCTT